>JAVKLF010000053.1:4648271-4663127 GCA_034783495.1 Millerichthys robustus
AACTCGTCCCAGTTCAGCCACTCACACATTATTCTGCTGAGACACAACCTTTTGTTCGTGCAGCTTTTAAATCATGCAGCAGGGATATGTTAAGTGCAACTTTCCCTTCGATTTGTTTTGGGTTGTGCTCCACAGTTTAGTTTAGCAGGTGGTGAAGTGTATCCTGCGAGACCTGAGTCAGATTCTGTTTTGCCTCATTTGGAGTGGACCTCGTCTGTGGCATGTAAATCACATCTTTTTGACTAGGAGCAGTAAGAAGACCCTCTTCGTTTGTCCTAAACTGAGCTATTTGCCTTCTTATTTGTGAATCCTCCCACACGGAGATCGAGAACTGATAAACACCCAAAAAGTGCCTTTCAAACACATTCTTGCTCACACCCACACACAAACCGTTCTTTTCTGTTTTGTGAACACATTTCATAACAAAAAAATTAACAACCCTTTCCTTGAGTGCGTTGTCAAAGAAGTTGACATGCTGAAGGAGTGGGCTTGGAAATAAACATGACATGTGTAGCACCTCAGCAACTGAAGGCCTCAGAACAGTGAAAAGGGTACTTAAACACAGCATACATGGCAAAGAAAAGCCTACTGATGATAGAAGAAATGTGTTCATTCAGTTACAACCAGGTACATTCGCTGTCTTTATCTATTCAGCACATGGGGGAGATAGCTCATGTTTCAATGCATGAAAAATACATCCACTCAACAAAGCTGGGGAAAGGGAAGTATAGAAAAAGGTTATGACAAATCATACAAACTAAAAGAACCTTTGATACTCCCATAACCATATATCGCAGCTGGTTATTTAACAAAAATAAATAAAAAATACAGAACAAAAGGAAAGACGACATTCTGGGCGTGAAATTTAGGCCCAAGATTTAGCGGCGTCACAACCTCTGTCCAGCAGCTGCTATCAAACTGTAAAAAGGGGGTGAAGAAACATTCTTATATGGTACATGGAAAAAAAGAAGAAATGGCTTCTTTAACAGCCATAAAGGATAGACAGACTGATAGATAAGAGACGTCAGCTTTGGCACTGGTCTTTCAGGACATGGTGGACACACAGGAGAGATGGCAGACAGGGCAAAAATGGCTGAGACAATGGTCATATCCAGGGAGGTCAGTTAGACGTCCTCACAACTTACCCGCTTTGTTAGAGTCAAAGGATGATGAGAGGGAGAGGAAGGGTCAGAGAGGAAAGAGTCAGAGAGCAGTAGAAGAGAGGGAGAGAGAGAGAGAGAGAGAGAGCGACGGGGAGACAAAAGTACACAAATGTTAATGAGTCATTAAGCAATTAGCAATACGGCTCCAAACAAACACACATGCACACACACTCACACGTATCTCTATCTATGAAGTACATTCATTGACAGGAGCATCTGTAGACCAGTGAAAGAAAATGTCATCTTCTACAATGCAGTCCTGACCACATCTCGTGCAGCAGAAGAAATGAAGCAAAACCCCCACTTCCATGGCCTTACATTCAAATGCCCGGTTACAATCAGATACTTGGTACTTTTTGAAGGAAAACAAACAAACAAAAAAACACTAGTTCTACAATGAGATCACAGCGGTTTAGATCAATCAAGATGCTGAAATGGAAATAGTGCAGGCAGCTTAATGGCATGCAAATGTGGAAGGAGGCACCAAGATGCATGTGGTGGCGTGGGCCTGAGTCCTGGACACTGCTACGGAAAAGTCAGTGCAGTGGGAGGAAAACAGCACATTTGTCAAACATACAACAAACACGTTATATTGACCAAACTACATGGGAGGCAAGGTTATCCATCATGACAAGTCAATGAGCACTTCGAGCAAATGACAGTCATCATTTGGCACTGGAGGCATGGCATATGCACACATACACACAAGCACACACAAACTGTATGTTGTGCAACACGTCTGCAGAAATCTGATTTGTGAGAGGGTCCCTTTCTACTGGAGGGCACCCACTGAGAGTGTGTGAGAGCGCACTCTAGGAGCGGTGTGTTGGGAAAGCCGTCTATAGCGTCCGATTTGATCAAGCACTTCTGTGAAATTAATTGGCTTTTCAGGCAGGATCAATAGTCTGACTTTGGCTGTGTGTCTGAATGCAGCGAGACTGATATCCGCTTCTGGACACTGATCCAGCTTCTGCTTTCTATTGATCCTGTTCTCAGCATGGGATTTAGTATTCCTTACCGTACAGAGGGAGAGTATAAAATAAACACAGTAGATGGAGGCTACAACCATTGTCTCTGTTTCAGAGCTCAGGATAGATTCTACCATAAGGTAGCAGTGAGTGGAAATTCAGCTGAAACTGTTACAGCAACTTTTGTGGTCATTCCTGGATTAAAGCTTACTTCTTTTTCAATCTGCGATCTTTCTCAGCTTGAGTTCCCAGCTTGCCGACTCCCATGTCCTGACTGGACATGTCTTGGTCCATCATTGTAGCTGATGAAGAAAAGCATGAGTCAGCAGTAAAGATGACAGGAATTAATTTGAAAAAGTATGCCTAAAATTTAAAGCGACTAAGCACTTTTTTAGTAGCTGATGTTTTAAAGATTTGGTTTAAATGAACACTTTAAACTGGCTTTCTCAATGAAACTTTGACACCATCTTTAATAGACATCTTATAATAGATATGTATATCAATTTGCCCTAAAACAACTAACAAAAATTGCAGCTGTGGTTTAACAGTAAAATGTTTAAAGATACATTTCAAATAATGAATCCAGGCAAGTTAACATCCTCTGATCATTTGTTTTGAGCTACGCATATATGAAATTTTAGCTTTGCTTTCTTTTTTAAGAGAAAAATACGCATATGTGTAACTTAGTGATGCCTTGCGCAATAAATGTACGCATAGATATGCCTAAATGGCTTTGAGTTTTAAGAAAATGGGCATATTTTCACTAATAAAAAGTTAAATACTTGGTAAGTCATTTTACTTAGACATACCGTATACCAGCAAATTTTAAACTTTTATAAACCTTTTACTGATAATGATTTGTTTAACTATATATTTAAAAGTAGCCTATTTGTGTACAAAAAATCCTTGGAGCAGAAGCCAAAAAAGAAATAATGTGATCTTTTGCATTTTTCAGTTTTGATCTCAAGTATTTTAGATAAACCAATATAAACAACTATTTAAATTATACAAACACGTCTCAAAGCAGCCCTCACCATGTGGATCGACCATGACCTGTCTGTGTGCTAAATGGGCCAGTCGGCCCTTTTCTTTTTTGCCAAACAGCCGTCCGATCGAAGATTTGATCCCCTTTTTCTTCGGCTGCTTGTGGAGGGAGTCTTGGCTGCTGGCTACGCTACTTAAAGCACTAGCTTCAGCCTCCAGTGAGGCCACGATCCTGTGGACAGAAATGTACAGACAATATAAAGAAACAATGTACTGTGAATGTTTTCGTCATCTAAAAAAACTAGTCTAACATTTGCACTCAAAACTAGATGTAAAACATTTAGCACAAAATTAGCTTTAATCCTATTGTGATTTAAGGCATTTAAGCTGTCCATTTCTTGCATGCAAACTTAGTTGAACAGACACGTACCCTCGTGCATCATTGTGCGAGGAGGCTGGCAGTGTGTGTGTCAGTCGGCCGGTGCGTGGCGTTGGAGGAGGGGATGTTTCACACTTAATGGTGGCCTTGTCCTCTCGACCATCCTCGTCCACTGCTGCTATCTGTGGGCCAAGGGCCGAGCCAGACATTAATCAATACTTTGAATATTGGTAGGTCAATGATTTTGCCATTGTGTCATTACAGCAACTATTTAACTGAATTTATGGGACGTTATAGAAAAGATATGTGGAGACTGTGTGTACCTTCCTCCTGTGTTTCCTCAGATCACTGGGCTGCAGTGGGGAAAAACAAAATATAACTGCTGTTTTGACATCATTATTTTATGTTTTCGCCATGACCCGACTGAATAAACAGTAGAGCTGAATTTTTTGGGGTATAACTCCTGACTACAATCTTGTTTAGCGCGTATGTTACTCAATATCAAATCTGATGCAATAAATCACGTAAGCGTCAAACATTGCTCTGAAAAAATGGAAAATTATCTAGCACTTTGTTAAGTGAACTATAGAATTTTCAATTTTACCCATTATTGTTTTAAAATACAGTAGTTAATGATTGACAGTGTCCAGACTACAGAAATGTTTTAATCTGGAGTTAACACAAATGTTTAGCAAACTTTGATACAAAACAGTTCTTTGTGAAATTATGTTGTTTTATCTCACAGCTGATCTTGTGCGAGGGCTGCGTGAAACAAGAGATTAACGATAACTTACCAGAGTCATCACTCCCATACGCTCCATGTCGCGGGCGGGGCTTCGTGGGTCCAGTTTAGGGGTGGAGTGCCCGCTGGGTGGAGAAGATGAAGCCAGTGAGGAGGCGGTGGCTGAGGCGGTCATGGAGGCACCGTGATGGTGCATACGAGCTAGATTGAGACCCTCCAGACTAACGCTGGCCACTCGGTTCTCAATTTCCTCTGCTCGCAGCTCTGTTGACTCCTTCTCTTCTTGTATTAACCTGGAGAGAAAGGTTTTACTAACTCATTCAAAAAATGAGAATTCAATTCAAATTCAAAAAATTGTTTAAAAAATAACTTTCAGTTATAAAGATGTGGCGTTTTTGATACCGAATCTCTTTGTTGATGGCGTCCAGCTGCTCCTGCAGCATCATGGCCAGCGTTTGTGCATCAGAGTGGCCGCTGGGGGAGAGCAGGTCCATGGAGCTGAACAACGTTTCCCTGTCGTCATCATCAATGTCAGACATCTCTGTGTCGCTCTCAAAGTGGTGACCTCCCAGGACCCCGAGCTGCTGAGAGCGCCACTCCTGCTCCCCCAGTGACTTCGCCTGCACATAAAAAAAATCAAACTCTGACGAGTTCGAAGACGGCCTAGTTTAAACAATAAGGAGAGCATCCCTCCGTGTAAAACAATGTTTTTTTTATGATGAAACTAATCCAACTGGTCAGTCATGAAATGCAGTTTGTTAGTTTTTAGTGTATGTAGCTAGGGTTTACACACATCAGGCCAGTGTCTACAGGTAAAACTCTTCATTTAATATTTACAGAACACCTGAACCAGATTCATACAGACATGTTTGGAAAAACTACTTTATTCAGTTTTGAAAGCAGATCTAAATGGTTGTTTTGGATTATTTTCAATCTTCTTTTGAAGAGGAACATTATCTCCTCTAACCTCCCAATTGGTCTTGCTTCAATCCATCTTTTTACCTAAATAAGACCGTTTTAAACTAATTTACCACGTTCCACCATATATGGATAAAAACAGTATACATTTGGACTTTTAGTCATCTTATTGAAAGCTGTTTTAATATTAATATATTTAATATAAAAAATATTCAAGTTTACCCCACTCCTTTCTTAATCAGCTTAAATAAATAAAACCAGAAGAAGAAATTTGAAGTTGATTAACCTTTAGTCTGCATAATGACATTAAATGAATGCTAATTTAAAAAGCCATTTAGCATAATCAGATGCTCCCACTCAACACAAGCACAGAGTTGAGCTTTAAACTAAATGAGCTCTTTTCAACAGAGGAATCGCCTGTTTCAACACCAAGTAAAGCCTTTGACCATCACTTAAGTACCAGTAAAGAAATATTTGATTATGAATTAGGATAATCTGCAATTTATGTGGTTGACTTATTATATTACAATAGTCGATCTTTTTTATGTTCTACTTACTATAATCCCTATAAAACACACAGGTTCTACTTTAAAGGTGATTCCTGAAGCTATTTGGTTTTTGTATTAAAGTTTTATCCTCTCTGGTTGGATAACGGAGTGAGTTGTTTTGCCTTTCTGTGTTAATAGCTAAAGCAAACATCAGCTGCTGAAGAACAAGCCCACCTTAGTCAACAACAATCACATTTCAAACTCCTTAAACCAATATTTTAGAAAGTCTTAAATAGCAACCATCTGCAGGTGAATTATTCTGCAGACACCCAGGCCTCACCTTTGTTTCACGCTGGCCTATTCGACCTCTCCTTGGCCGGCGGATGACTTTGGCTGAGCGGTAATGGTCCGACTGGGTTTCAGCCAGAGATCCCAGAGAGAATCGAAGCTCGCCTGATGTGTCAAGATGAGACCTAAGCACACACATAAACTTTACTTTACTCTTTCATTACATTTCATAACAAAGCCTGAGTTTGTTTCTTAATAACCAATTAAGCCAGGTAATGCACCTGCACTACTTTAAAACCACAAAAATCGCTCTTCTGTTAGAAACCTTCATTTACCAGGCAGGCGGCTCCGATCAGCCACGTCTGAACACTGAGCTCTCCTGATTTTTAATGCAGCATGCTCACTAATACTAAACAACCAGAACTCAATTTTCTTTTGTCTGAGAAGCATCAGCCTGGAGAGACTTATACCGACAGATTAATTTTCTTCATTCTCCTAATAAATTTTGTAAACAAATTAAAATAAAGCAAAAACTTTATTTTTACTGCACAGGTGGAGTTCTATTTGGATTTTATGGCTGTCTTGTAGCAATAAATAGGCACCAAAGCCAAAACGAACTAAAGTAAAAATTACCAACACATTTCCCTTTAAAACTGTAATTAGGTGTGGACAACCAACACCTATTTTGACCTTTTGAACTATGAACAAATGTGTAAAGAAGTATTATTCATTATAGATTCAAACACACAACCAACCTACCGTGAAAGGGTGGGTTCAGTGAGGGAGCCTGCCCTCAATCTGTACTGGTCGAGCTCCGATCTCAGTTTCTCAATCTCCTCTGCTAGCTGCGACTGGATAAAACAATGTGACAGCAGAGTTAATAGGTTTGTCTGAGATATTATATGTTCTGGGAATGATTACATCAGTTTGTCATCCTATGGCAGCTCAAAACCCCCCAGGAAGGTTGAATCTTCACAAGCAGATTTTATTTCTTTTTTTGTCTTTAATGATGGAAAATAAAAACTTACAGCAGAGGCATATTCCTATTTAACAGCAGATTTATACAAAAAATGAAACTAATACTACCAACCACATGATTTCTATAATAAAAATTTAGTTTTTTCAGGCAATCTCATGTAAAATTCCGCTTTTAAACAAAAGAACTAATTAAAGTGCGATCCCATGCGGTCCCAATCTGCGCAACCTACTTTTTCATGGAGCGAATCTTCGTACTGTTTTCTGTAGCCGTCGGAGTCTTGAATTAACATATTCTGCAAAGAGAAGAAGAGTAGAGTTCAGAAGACCCTCCAGACTTTTAGTGACCAGATATAAGTTCCCAATTTCATGGCAATCGTCTGCAACCTTTTCTTCTAGAGCTGCCATCCTCTCCTTCAGGTGGAGCTGAAGACGCTCGTTGGACTCAGTCAGGAGTCTGTCCACCGTGTCCGAGAGGCGCTTGTTGTGCTCTTCATTCATCTTTTCTCTTTGTCGAGCCTAGAGAAAGAAAAACAAGAAAGCATAAATTAAGCAACAAAACCTATGAAACATTTTCTGGTAATAATCAAAGCTTAGATTTCACTTTAGTGTAATTCTATGATTTTATTGTTGAACTGTTTTTGCAGTCCGTGTCTTGATAGACAGAGTTTAGATAGAGTTTTTAATTAAATCTTTGGAATCCGTTTTATATATTTTATATTACTTTGTGACTTTTTAGGATTGTTTTATATTTTACCGTTACAATCTGTGCTCAGGCACACACCTGCAAGATGGATTTTTTAATGGTTATGTTTATGCAATAACTCCTATTAAGAATTGTACTTCCTTTTTCTGTTTGCAAATCAACAATAGCATATATTCAGATTTGCAGCTCCAAGTTTTCACTTCAGATCAAGCATTTTCAAGTTTTTCCCCAAGGCACAACTTTTGATTATTTTACTTTTAGGTGATTTAACGTATTGATTTTTTTCATTTCATACAATTAAAACTTTTCTTCCTCTAAAATTTCATTGTACTGAATTATGGCTGTGAGTCTGCATAAATCATTCATCATGGTTACCCCCAAGCAGATTTCACTCAGACATTTCCTCAAAAACATATTTTAAAAAGGTCACCAAAACATAAAATACCCACTTAATTACTTTTTGCCAAAACGAACACAACGTGTTGACCTTTAAAAGTGAATCACCAGAGTTTCTGTTGAATTAAACAATCACAAATCCAATTCAGACAGGAGATAAGAAAACAGGCTTGCATAATGTTTTGATATGGGTTGCACAATGTATCAAAATATCATCATTGCAATATTAATATCACAAATAATCGCAGACACACATGCCTAATATACATTTACAACTACAACAAAAACACCCTGCTGCTCTGAATGTCTACATGATAGTAGCTGAAATGCTGAAGCATATTTAACAAAATCGCAAATTTATGTTTTTCTACAACCAAGCAGACCTAGTTTCAATCCAACCATTTACTTATTTCATACATTTTTGTATTTGTATTTTGTCTAAGCTGGGTCAATTCTCATTAGTTTATGTTTTTCAAGTTTTGCTTGCTTCCAATGTTAGGAACAAGAAGTTCAAACATTTAAACGGTCTGTCTAACATCTATGGTAAATTATGACGATGGAATATGTTTATATAACTGAAAATGAACAGAATATGACTCGAGTCTTTTACAAACCATTCTATCAGCAGAGTGTGTGAACAGCTAATTTGGTCCAGCTTTAGTGGTGATAAATCCGAAAAATGTGCCATCAGTTGTCGCATCAAACTGTCAGGCGCTGGGCAAGCGCTGGCTGTTCGCTCAGCGTTGCCTGGCACAACTCCTCCGCAGTGACTCACCCTGAGCAGTTCCTGGTTTTTCTCCTCCAGCTGGCATTCCAAGTGCCTCATTCGCTCCTCAATGCTCCCGTGACGCTCTTCCGCCTACAGATGGGTTATAGCACAGACAGGACAAAAAAAAGAAAAAAAAAGAAACAAAAAAGAAGAGGCCACGTTGATGCACCTGTTTGACAGCCAAAGCGGCAGAGTGGAAAGCAGTGCCGATGACATAAGCAGAGCCTCTACCCCAAAGATCTATTGTTTAAGACAAATGAAAGAAAAGCTAGGAAAGGTAGAAGGATGGTCTCTAAAGGACAATATGATAGAGGAGAGTGGTAATGTACGAGCTCCAGCTAGAAGTGCCATGCAGTGGTCCTGAAGTGGTAGACCAGCCAGAGCAGAACCCCCGTCACCCACTCCACTAAAAAGTACGAAACACATGAAATCTGTTCTCTACAGACGTTGCCAGTAGCTGCGATGCCCTGTGGGACTACCTTCCTAAGAATGGAGTTCATGTCTTGGAGTTTAGATTCCATAATAAAGTGATAATCATCGGGGGAGGAAGATGAGCTGGAGTCAGACTACGTGGCCGAGGAAGAGGAGAGGGACATGTTGAAATGTCAGGGCATGACATCATGTGCGTGCGCACCCAGAGACAAGGGTGTGTGTAGGGAATATGCATTAGTGTGTGCGTCTACCTTGGTGAGGGCCGCTATCCTCTGGGCCAGTTCTGCTTCCACCTCAGGCAGCGTCTCAGCCTTCCTCATGGTCTGCTGGAGCTTCTGCTCTGCGAGCTCCAGCCTCTCCTGCAGCTGCCTGTTCTTCTCCTCCATCTGCACACGAACGGCAGCGCCGTTAGTCGTTTCAGTCTAACATAGTGTAAGACTTCCTTTCCAAACTTTTTAAAACCGCCCCTCACAACAAAGGACACGTCTGTTCTATTTTACGTCATTTAGCAATAAACAATTTTGTTGTATGAAAATAAATGATGACGATGCAAAACTAACAGTAACTTGCAAATGACACTCACTTTCTGTTGAATAAAACATTTACAAAATTTGCCTCATCTGTTCCAGCAAAAAGCAGGATACATCTGAAAGTGTCCTCTATAAATGCCAACATAGTCCCTCTTTTTTTCTTTAATGTCAGTGTATTACTGGTCGTCAGAAAGAGAATACCAGATAACCATATTTTGTTGGAGCTCTAGCTTCTGAAGGATCTGGCAGAATGCCTCAATTCCTCTTTAAAACGGCACCAGAACGGAGCCAGAATAGCAGCAGCTCCACATGAGCCAACAGTGATAATAGCAATTTCCCAGCAGATAGGATATTTACCATGATTAGGCATTTGGATGAACCAGTTAGCATCATTAAGACACAAGTCAAACTATGTGCAACCTAAATTTCACTGTTGTGCTGTTAGGCTTTTTAGGAGCTCTGATCAGTTTTAAGACTTGTTGTTTTGGACAATGTGACTTCAGACGGAAAATCTCACTGACACAGAAAACAACATAGTCGCAGCCCACTAAATTTGAACTGCTGCAAATTGTACTGCCAGGTTTGATGCTTATGGGATCAGAGCATCTGTTACTAAAAGCAACGACAACCAAGCCGATCCCAGTAGTGTTAGAGATGACACTGGGGACGCATGTTTGTTTTTGTTTGAGACTTCCTCCCCAGATGCCCTTCTGTCCATATTTTTAGACATTTCTTCTTGCCATTTCCTCTCATGCCTTCACTGCACAGTCTGAAGTGTGTTTAGAGGACCCACTTTGCCTTAAAAAGCCCGGTTCCCACTGGGGGACATACTGTTGGTGGGTCAGGGGTTAGTTTAGGTCTAAGGTGTTAATAGAATTTAGTCTAGGTTTGGGCTTAGGGATGTACCTATGTTGTCCTTATTCTGAGGGACTAGATTTTAAGATTTAATTAATCTTAATTTTAAATACACATTTATATTTTGAACTTTTGCTTTTTAAAAAAAAAAGTTTTTATATTTAGAAGATTCTACTAATCCTAAATAGCCAGGGGAAATTAAAAATAAGCACAAAGCAAAATGTAGGGACTCAAGAAGATAAAATTGGTGTGGCCACCAATTATTTACGGGTGGGCCACCCACCTCCACTTTTGGCCCCCCTGTTGATTGACAGGTAACATCCCTCTGAGGAATGACAGGACGAGCTACAGCCACAGCACTTTGCTGTTGGATGCGAGCGAAACAGGATAATTTAATTTCGTGGCACTAGTAGGGACAAGGTTTTTCAGATTTGCGACTGCTGAGTTATTAATAAGAGCCACAGAGGTGATTTGTGTTATAGGCTAGGCGATACGGGACAAGTTTTTCAGATCTCTGCAGCCGGTCCGCCATGCAGCGCTCGTTCACGTCCGAGTGCGGTCTGACTGAATGGAGTGGAAGAGAGGAAGATAAAACAAAAGCAAGCTGCGTGACTACAGGGCTGAGCGCGACAGCACCTCCACAGGCCCACTGGGGAAACCTTCGGTAAACTTTGCCAGTCTGCCCCTGGTCATATCTCACCAATCCTTGTTGGAGTTTAACCAACCTGTCTGAGGAAAGCTTCCTTGTTGGCCAGCTCGTTCTCCAGTTTGTCGTTGATGTCATGTACGGATGTGGCCTCTCTCTGAGCACTCAGGTAGCGTTTCTCCAGCGTGACGATCCGTTCTTCCATGTCCTCCTTCTGGCACATGACCTACAAACAAACAAAATGGTAAACCAGACAAAAGATGCAATCTGGCTGCTACTAAATTGTATTTTAAAATATAAGTAACTGCATCTTCATTTCAAGTTTTCTGTGCAACAGGTCAGATAATGTTTGTACAGGTATTATATGTAAAGAATGTAATCGAGAGCTTCTGACAAAGTGAAAACTTCTGCCCTAAAAGCCACTCCACACACACCACTGCAGTGTCACCTCCCCACAGAGACAACAAGACAATAATGCTTTAGAAAATACAAAAACGCAGCTGTATTTTCTTCTCCCACTGTTGCCACGTTTCCTTCCATTGTGACATTATCGTAAAATCTACTGCAGTTCATTTCCTGCATGTGGAATTACGGTAGACAAAAACAAAAACACACAATCTTTACAAGCACGCATTGTTTCAAAAATCACACACGAAAAAGATTATTTTGAAAGAACTGAATGGAACTGCTGTGCTTAGGCTAGCCAGTACAGGTTAATAACGCACTGCCCTCCCAGAAAAGCCACAATAAATGTGTCTGCTTACATTGTTAGCAATCAATAGTAATTTTAGCCAAGGGCCATCAGGGCATCAACCTGTGTTCAAAGGTAAAGAGTGGGAATTCATCAAGTAACCAGTAGGCGATTGTGACAAAATGATGATTTGGTTTTGTTTTTCGATCTTGCCTGCAATTGTAAGACATGGTAAATAAATATTTGTACTTTTGTACACGTAATTGTCAAACGCTAAAGGACCGGATGTATGCAAGTACAAGGTTTGGCCACTGCAAGACTTTGATGTTTTCTTTGTAGTAGTTTTTCCATCTGTAATGTGCATGCCTTTTCCTGTCCTACACATGCATGGTATGTGTGTGTGAGACGTTACTTCTTTGATGTCCCTCTGGTACTTGTTGTTCATCTCCTCCGACTTGATGAGGTCCTTGCGGGCGGTCTCCAGCTCCTGTTCTACCTCGGAGACTCGGGAGGAGAGGGACGACATGCGCTCCTTCATCTGGGCCAGCTCGTAGTTCTGCTTTTCCAGGAGGTCCTGCAGCTCCACCACCTGACTCGCCTCATGGGCCGACTCCAGAGAGCCGTTGGACAGACGCTGGAGGAGAGAGAGAAGTACAATATCAATGTAAAAGACGGGTGGTACTTTAGGATTTAGTTGGTTTGTGAAGCAATGTGCTTTAGATATGCCTATATTATTATTATTATTATGATAAATCAAAGACCAGAGACAGACAATATTTTCCTACCAGCGCCTGGTGCAAATAGATTTAGCTTTTTTCTTACGGTTTTCCTCCCCGTTTTGTTCAGTTTCAGTTATTTAGCCTTTTTGTGCAAACCTACAAAGTCAACAATAACTGTTGTTTGTCTTCCTGCAGCACAAGTGTTTAATCCATCACAGGTTTTCATCACCAAATATCATTTGCATAATGCCTACTTAGAGGCTGGTTTGGCCAAATTAACCAGAAAAATAAGATGACTTCTTGTTTATTGGTGTAATACAAGAATGGTCCACTTTTATAGGTTTGTTGTAGTAAACTAAGAAAATGATTCATTTGGGGAAATGCATATAAGCAAATGAACAATGTGGTCATTTATTGTCAGAGATTTATTAGATTTCTGCTAAATCCAGACAAAAGATTTTGCAAAAATGACATAAGGGGAAGTACAATAAAAGTAGATTTAATGTAGTTAAATGTGTTGGCCAATTTTCAAGATGCTAATAAACTTTAAAGGTTCTATCCTTGCACACATACAAATGTGTATGGTGGTGTATGGGTGTAAAAACCGGGGTGTTGAAAGGACTAAATGATGAACAAACTAATTTCTGAATTCCCACCATGACATTTTTGACAGCATTAAACAGATTTGACCTAAGATGATGTTTACTTTGTGTTACACACACTGACTTCAAACATCTCTCATGGCTCTTCGGTTTGCTTTGATTTTGGAAGGCAAAAGGTTGACAGTCTGACTGAATTACTTCAGGCATCATTGCAAAAATTGCTTTGACACTTGCATTAGTAATCTGATTAGTTTTTGCTCCACAGCTCCCCTGATCTCTGCATGAGGTAGATTAATGAAAGCAAAAAGAGTTGGCATACATGATTCTAAATCATATCGGAAACCATCATCGCTTCACGCAAATTAAGCCCGAATGGAGATTTTACTGTTTTAGAAGCTCAAGTGTAAATACTGTAAAGGTGGAAAACTACATATTGTATCGGGGGCAGCTATCTATTCACAGCTATCCATCTGTGAAAACAAACCTTTGGTCCCTCTGACTCGTGCTTTTAACCAATGATTCAAATAAACAGGAAAAAGAACCAAATAAAACCATCCCTCTAATTAATACCAGCATGCTGGTTGTACTTTTCAACTAATCACCACGTGGAAAGAATTCTGACACCAGAATGTTTTTTGAACTTGCAAGAATAAATCATTTGAACTTAGTGTGTATTTATACACTACACAAGAATACAAAGTTGTAAGTTTGTCTACAGTTGGAACAAAATGCCAACTCCTAGGGACTCACTGAAATACATAAACACCTCTTTCACTAACATGCTAACTTTAAATATAAAAAGGGAGGCTTTTGATCCAAATATCATCTAAAGTGTGAAATTAGTTGGCAAACTTTTAGCAGTAGAGAACCAAGTCTCACTAAAAACCATGGAACTGGAAATTTTACCCACATTTTTTCAAAATGTAGTAGAGAGATATAGTAGGAAAATGTGAAATAGCACGATCTATTTCGGGAACAAGATTTCATTAGGGTGGCATTTTGTTGTATGATGCAATCCATAAAATCTGTAACACAACTAGTAACCAAACAGGAAATAATTAGGAGAGAAAGTGAGGTCGATGAGTAAGAAATCAGAGTTAGGAGCAAAATATTAGTGATTACCTGATGGAAACTTAATACGATAAAGCAAATGGCTTCTGACGTTCGCCTTTTTGGACTCCTTCCACCCTCTCTGACCTCTTTCCACCTGTCACATTAATGCCAACATCCAACACGACAACGCAGCTCCTAAATCTGGTGGACAGGCTGTCGCTCTCCACTAATGGTAGCTGCTGTCACATCGGACTGTGGGGATGCTGAATAACTAACCCTCTCCATCACTGCAAGGTTAGAAGTTTTCCTTCACCTTATCACACAAGAACCTGCATTAAAAACAGCTTCACACAGCCAAACATTATCATTCTTTTTCTTTTATCTCCACAAAACACAGCAGGTGATAGCCGTCTTCTCATTACCACGTGCCTCACCGTGCACGCTGCTCATCGCTTTACTCCACACATCCCTAAACCTCAGTAGCAGACCAGCCAAGTAATAGCATATCCATTGATCTATTCAGGTATCAAACATTGCTGTCTGCATGTTAAT
>JAVKLF010000053.1:4676423-4693975 GCA_034783495.1 Millerichthys robustus
CACAGAATAATGAATTGCACTAACAGCAAAGAAGAAAATTAGAAAAGTATTGCTCTAATACACCAGTGGCAATAAAACGGATGAGTCAACAATGAAAAATCACAAAATCACAACAAAAAAACGCATTTATTAAGAAAATTGTCACTTTAACAAAATATGTGTTTGGCCTAAGAGTGAAAATGTCTTCAGACTAATTAAAACTTGTTGGGAAAGAAAAAGATGAGATGAAAAGGTAGTGGAGACATCCTTTTCTCCAACACTTCCGCTCTTGACTCGACATGTCCGGCTCCAGTGTGTATGGCACAGTGATCAATTGATGCCATTGTAATGCATGGTGCTGCAGTGCTCACGTTAAAAAGGTCAGGGGGTGGGGTGTTATTATCCAGTGAGAATGCATCCCCTCTGTTTACCACGTGTAATGTCCTGTCATGCTCCTCCTTATTTGGTCGCAGTAGCATAAGTCATCCGTGCGCACGGCAAAGCTGCAAATCTGTGAGAAACACGCAAACAAGCATACCCCGAAATGTCACACCATCTATCATTTCTTACATACAGTAGAAGAAATAAAAAAAGACATTCAAAAAGAGACAAAACAGCATAGGTGCTTGCAGCTTGCTGAGCTTATTCAGTAGGAGATGAGTCGCATGACTAAAATGAGAGTATGTTTTTATTCAATGCTTCAAATTAAGAATGGCTATGACTCGGGTACTTTTACCGCTTTTGAGCTAAAGCAAAATGACCGTAGAATACAAGTGGATGGAAAACCAACTAAAACTTACTGCAACAACTTTAAAAGGAAGTCATTGCTTGATGTGAGATTTAAATGTGCATTTTGTCTTAGTACTGGATTATGTGCGTAAGATTATGTGGGAGATTCCACGCTTGGAAAATGAATCAAACAAGTGGTGGGATTTGCAAAGATTACAGCAGACAGGGAGGACAAGCTCGAGAGCGCTGATGACTCAATCCCTGTCCATGTAGTTAACGTTTGTAACAGCCGTGACAAACAAAACACTCGGCAATTTCAACGAGGATGCTGCCTGAGATTCACTATGTGCTGAAATGAAATCTGTGGAATCTGAAGAGAAAACAAAAATCAGCAAAAATCAAAGCAGAACTGATTTTCATACTTTCTGCCCAGCTGGAGTGGAACTTCTCTAACAGTCAACACGTTATTATAGGGCGGGACCTTTGTACTAAATAGACTGTTTGTTGTTGTTGTTTTGTATTGTTTTCTGCACCGCCTCACCAGGTGAGAAATGTCCGGCTCCAGCGGCTGATTGGCTGCCTGCCTCTACTGGAGGACTTCAAGGAAGGCCCTTCAAGGTTCACCTGTCCAATGTCTGATGAAATCTTGGACAGCAACATCCACCCAGCAGCAGCTGCCAATGAGGATATCAGACCACATGGGGGTAGATTATAAAAACCAGCCCCACCTTTCAGTCAGTGCTGCTTTATGGGTAGCATGCCATTGGTTGCTTGACTTGTTATTGGGGAGGAGATTGAAAAACCATCTATAACCCCTTGCAGAATTCAGAACCTACCGACCTGAATCTTTGCTACGTTTATCTCTGATTCAGTAAAAAAAAAAATGGAAATAGTCTTTAAAAACAAGACTACTCTTCCTCTAACATTGAGGGTAAATAAAAATTGCTGAATAAAGGAAAGGATTTTACTGCTCCAGATTGTACAGAGCTCTCAGGAGGGATGTGCTTCTTATGTACGGAACAAATGTTAACACCCCTCCATTAACATTTACTACTATTTGATGAGCACAGAGGTGCCAAGGTGATCACATAATTTTCAATGCTTCCATAAACCATTATGTGTGGTGGAGTTTCTGGGTTTTACACAGCATGAAAGCTAAATGGTTTGTAAATATCAAACCGCATGAATTAACAATGAATCGACTCAAGGCCGGGGTTTTAAAACACCGGTGGGAAAAATTACAACACTCGAACGTCAGAAGCTTTAAGCTCGTAGATTCAGTTTGACCAAATCAGGAGAAGGAAACATCAAGTTGTAATATATGCCATCAGCGTTCCACCTAAAGAACAACAGAACATGTGTGGTAATTTCTTTTGAATTATTCAGGCTAATTTTCAAACAAGCATTAATGCAACTGTGCTTCACTAGAAAAGCATCCAAACAATATCTGCAAATAATTTTAAACCGACTATAAAGGTATTTTTACATAAAACTACATAAATCTGATAATTCACCTTGGTTCTCAAATAAGTCATAAAAACAAACAGTGAGCTCGAAAGGTTTGGACTATAATACAATGTACAGTCATAGAGATGTACAAGTACGTACTAAAAATGGCAAATAATGTATTAAGCTGCCTGCAAGAATAATCACATATGGTTGTGAATGTTTGAGAAACAAGATGGTCAGATGGCGTGAAGCACAGGTGCCAGCGAAGTCATCACTGAAACCATCTAAAAGAAAAAAAAATGAATCAACTTTGTCTGTTTACCATTGCAAATCATGTGAGCCATGTTTGTGCAGTCATCACTATTGCTCTCACACAGTTCTATAAACTGATGGACTTGAATCAGAATCACAGTCGTACATTTAAGGAGAGACGATATCCAAAGCATCGTGGGATCTCTCGATGAGAAACGGACTGAAAAACAAACTAAACAGAAGTCATTCATTTCATCAGAACCTCCCGTGAATCGTTCATGATGAATTGTAGCAGCGGTGTTGACTTTTAAAGGTCTAAGTATTCAATGCAAAAAGGTTTTATAATGCAGCTACTTTTTAAAAACTGCTACAGATGTAAAGACACCCAACATGAAAATACAATATCATTTTTTCCTTAGAGCATCAGCTGCATGTTCCGATGGGAGGTGAAGCCAAGAAGGCAGGACGTGTGTCTTCTTCTCTCTGGACGTATAAACACTAAAAGTCAAACAGCCTCTGGCACTGTTCAGAATGAATTACTGGTGAAGGCGTGGTGCTGTGAATCTCTGGCATTTGATAAAAGGTCCGTGTGACGGAGCAGACCACCTGAGAGTTACTCTCTCATTCAGGAACAGGCATTCATCGAGCCCACTTTGATCAAATTTATTCTGTTCCTTTCTATATAAATCACCAACTGTTGTGTCCATTTAAAGTTCACACAGCTGGGTGATGTTGTGCATTTCCAGAACAGACTGAACTTATAATCACTCTCCTTTACAGCATGAACCAAACAAACCACGGAAGAAAAATGTGGATGTTTTTTCTACTGGCAGGAAGTCCCAGGTACTGAAAAATACAAAAAACAAAAAAGAAACTGACAAAAACATCTAAGCAGCCACTGAACTGAGTAATAAATTCTCCTGTTAGAGAAATAAAAGGTCTGATTGGGTCCAGTAGGTGGTAATTGTAACAAAATACAAATTTTATGCCGTGAATATAAAACGAGTTGATGGTTTAGTTTTCCTATGCCTGGTGGGGACTGATTGAGAGTGCTGGTGGGATGATTGGGGTGGAGGCATGGGGGAGCCACACACACACACACACACACACACACACACACACACACACGCTAAGCAGATATGATGTGATTGGTGCTCAGACTCAGGCGAGTGCCCTTGGAAGGCTAATGACTCTAAACTCCTTGGGGTCTCCATGGTCAGATGTTTTGCTTTTTTTGTGGCACCAGTGTCTCCTCACCAGTCGTCCATTGTCGTGAAACAAAACAAAAACACATCCTCACATATACATAACAGATGTGTGTTGGGTCAGTTAAACTGCAACTTATAGTTTATGATATGCAAGTAAAGTTCCAGGAAAGTTGTATATTACTGAGTGTGCGAGTATTTGTGTTTTTGTCATTCTTTCAAAATTTTATTTTTTTTAATACAAATTTGGGGCGTTTAAAAACTGATCATTTTGAGTGCCCAAATCCTGCAGCAGAACATTAAAAAAATCCTAAGGCATGGTTACATCAGGGGGGTTTTGTTTACTATAAAACCCATATCCAAATGGTACATTTATACAAATCTAAATTGCTAAAATAATTCAGCTGCTTATGAAAATAGAGCAGTAGTAGAGCTGAACCTGTTTTTTTAGGACCTTAGGTGACCAGACTAGTTTAATGGTGCTGTGATGTACAAAGCTGAGAAAGCAGGAGAAAAAACAACCTGGCCAAGTGTATCATCTGGTTCAGTGAGACTATAAATGAGTTAAGGACTCTCTTGGAGCTGGAAAAAGAAAAAGTGTACAATCTGGCCTCAACTTCACCAATAAAGACATTTCGAAATAAAAATTCTAACTGGTCATTGTGGTGTCAAAGAACACCCAGGAGGGTTTTTATTCATTTATTTATTTTTTGCTGCATTGCTGTCTAGGGCTCACACAGAACTGCATTGGTGCAGAGGGAAGCATTAGCTCACAGCAGCTTTGCTCTTTCCCTCCTCGTGCTCTCAGTGTTAACTCGCCTCGCAAAGCATGGCAGGACTGCGGAAATGCACACGTTCAAAAGGCCAACGACAAACAGAGGCAGCAGATTTTATTAGCCTTGAAATACTCTGAAAGACACAGAGGATGTGTTGAGCTAAATGCAGCTGGGACTACAATAAAAGTGCAAGAACAACTAAGTCACAAACACATGAAATACCACAAGACGCACAAGTCATACATATCAGCTCCATCTAATATTCAGTGTGATATTAGCACAAAAAGCAAAAAGCAAAAAAATCTTGATTTCAGAACACAAACAAAAGGCTTTCCCATGTGCCTTAATGTAAAAACAAGGTCAGATCAAGGCTAACGCAGGTCTGAGCTGCTGTAGAGTGCACTCAGTATTCTAGGACAGAATAAACTAAAAAGCACTTCAGGATTCCTTGTGGGGAGGTGTAAGATCTGAGGGGATGAAAGCAGGAAACATTATGTTGGTTACTGCGGGAGCCATATGGGATTCTGACCAAGTTTCCCTGGTATTAAATAAAATCTAAATCAATTTATTAAATCGTGTTACAGTTCCACAAATTCTGTGCTAGTGTCTTGCATTGGCTTTGGAACAAAGGCAAGAAAATGTCAGCGAGCTGACAGTTTGAAGCCTTGTTCTGTAAATCTGTTCTACAGTCTTCGTTAATGCATCTGACCATCACCCTAAATTCTTTAAAATAAAACATGTTTGGAAAAGTTTATGCATTTGAGAAATTGTTGTTTTTTCTCCCAACATATTAATGTTGTTGACTGCGATAAACGCCAATCCATTTAGGAGAAATCTGTTTTAACTTATAAGACTTGTAAGACTCAATTAAAACATTGCTGATACAAAAACCTCAAATTTCCATTTTTCAAAATGTTAGTTTTTTTTGCACATGTCAACTATAGAGTTCACCTTTTTATATCTGCTTGTGTTATAGATTTAAAGTATCATTAAGAGCTTGTGAATTGAGACAAAGGAGTTTGGTCGTAATAAAAGAAAAACTTCATTTTCTGAAATGTTGAATTTTTGGAGATATAGGTTTCTGCCTGACAGAAACAAAAAGCTACTTTTAGATTCAGAATTAACCTTACTGACTAAAGAATAATCTTAGTTTTTGCACAAAGAAATTTCACCTCTTTGTTTTTATGCAGCAGCCTTCACTGCTTTACTGTTCCATACCTTTGTTTTCTTGTTTGCTACTCTGTGATGATTCTGTATCATATTAGGCTGCTATTTTCCAGCACAAATGACATCAATATTTACAAAATGGGGACTCAGCTTCTGAGGCATTGCTTTACTGCAATATTAGTAGTCAAAAATCTTCAGAATTACGTAATGCAACCTAAAATGCGACTTGATGTAAGGAGCTTTGTAGGGCGGCAAAAGCAGAAAGTGAGCCAATGTGGTTTTTTTTTTCTTGTGCTTCATGCTCCCTGTAGTGTTTGGAAACTGCCAGGTCACGATGGACCATGCAAAGCAGCCTCTGATGGGATGAAATGTTCCCAAATGTGTGTGTGAAATCTCAAAAGGTCACTCATGTTGTCAGATTTATGTCAGAAATCTCCCTGGCTGCCAACTCCCCCTCAAAACCAAACAGTTGCTGCGCTGCCAGCTTTCTCTCTCTCTCTCTCTCTGTGGCTTTACTTGGACCAACTGTTCAGTTTATTTAAAATATTTACAATGCAAACATTAGTAGGTAAATCACATAGTTTAGCTGCTATTGTTTGGCAGAACATGTCATGCTTATTTGTGCAAGCAAGTTTCAGGACATTTTGCGTTCTCCTCCTTATTTTCAAGCCATTTTGTAAATGTAATCTATTTAAAAAATAAAAACATTCTGCA
The DNA here is from genome assembly GCA_034783495.1 of Millerichthys robustus. NCBI lineage: Eukaryota > Metazoa > Chordata > Actinopteri > Cyprinodontiformes > Rivulidae > Millerichthys > Millerichthys robustus. Next base: position 4,682,695 of record JAVKLF010000053.1, read on the forward strand.
ACACATCAGCCTGAAAAGTTTACATTCCTGTAAAACATATTTTTAAGTGAATATGTTGACCTAAGTCAAACAAACTATGAGCAGCAGTAGTAAACAGTAAATCTTGAAATATGTTTAGTTTTGTTTAATCAAAGTGATGAATGATGTCTGCAAAGTGATGATTTGTTGGCCCACAACCCCTGCTCCCACATCTCTAACCAGACCCACAGATACTTTGTTTTCACGCTCCATTGTCATTTATTTCACACCTCAACCTTTTTTGAACTATTACACAAATAAAACTGAAATAAATTACAGGTTAAAATAAAGTACAACCTCTTTTAAATGTCAAAAACAAACCACCTTATGCTGTCATCATCTTAAATGCAACTTCTTTTTTTTCTTTGCTGGGAAAATATTCAACATCTCTCAATAAATAAAAAAACCTCTCTGTGCAAAATGGCTTTAAAACAGGAACAACAGTCTGGGAGGCTCTTTTGAATTTCAAATAAAATGTCTTTTTGTGAGTCTTTAAAAAGACTTGCAAATTTGCATCAACATGTCAGCTCCAACCAAAACAGATGCTTTCAAAAAACTTAAGCAAATAACTCACTCACTCAACATCAGGGGCTCAAAAATCTAAATCAATGAGTCGAGAAAAAGTAAAACCATGTATTACAGCTAGAAGGACCGATAAACTGTTCAGTTCATCCTAAATCTAAAAATCTAATAGAAGCAGATAACAATGACTTGAGCAAATCCCAGTGCTGCTGACTTCATTCTAAAGATGCTAAAATCAATAACTACAGCAGCAACAAAAAAAAGTGTGGGTTTGGAAATGCTAAAAAAAAATAGGCCTCAAAAGGTATATCAAAGAAAAAAATGAAACTGGTATTTTTTCTAACATTTCGAATAAAAATAAAAAGTTTGCATCCAAATAACTATTTAAGCTGTAATCTATAGGGATTGGTGTAAAGAAGACAATAATTTGGACATTTTCACACAAAGTAAACGATGACCAGACCAATGAATATTGTAAAATTGTTCACCAGATATTTTTCAAATGCCAATAGTTTTCTTTTTGGTTTAGTTTACATTTGCTCATTAAACAGATGTTAAGAAAACGCATATTCCTCAGAATTCTGTGTCTTCTTTTAGGTACTTCTACATCCAGAGTGAGCATATCTATGTTAATCAGTTAGCGTGATCAGTTACGTACTTCGTTCTGCATCAGCAGGGAATCCTCGTCTTCAAAGCTGCTATTTTTATCCCTCGTGAGCCGTCAACACTGTCAGCCAATTTCAGTCATGCTGGCGATGGATTTGTTAGAAATAAACTCTTTAATTAAAACTGAAACCCGGATTGATGAGCAGTCAGATTATTTACAAGCTGTGTTGTGGAACCTTGTGATAGATCAGAGACACGGTGAACATGCATGTTAACAACAGAAACAGTCACAATAAAACTGTTTTGTTTTGCACACTATATTTCTCTAAAGAAATTGAATAGCATGCATGAACATGTACAATGTTTTCAAGTATAATCTAAATATTCAATTTTAAAATACAAGGTTATTGAACTGCAAATCAATTTGTATGATCAGCTACAGATAAAGTGACAGAAACTGCTGGTCTACAAACACTGCTGACCCCTCACCAACAGCGATGAAAAGAAAAACACATTAGAGCAATTTCTTTAGAGTCAAAAGCATATAATCACATTACATTAGCGAAAAGCAGCATTTGTGAATGATAGCGCTGTTAAATAATGTCTGTAAGCATCAGCTCATCTTCTCTGCATCTACAATGGAGCAACACGTCACCCTGGAAACAAGCCTTCCTCATTCCTGAACATTGTTACCATAGCGAAACATGTGACCTCTCCCCTCTAGCATTCTGAAACTGTCGATTTTCTGCAGGATGCAGGAGAAAAAGATAATTATTCCCTCTGCTGAAAGTCAGTCATGTTCCACAACTTAGCACGTGATAAAAGCAGAGTAATCCAGACATTCACACTCTCTGAGCAAGTGTTCACTCGTGTTACCTCACAATAAATGCTTTCAATGGTTTTGGTTCACCTACAAAACCAGAGCTTACTTTATAGTTGAGATTATACCAGACACGGTACATTTTACATACTTCTTACAGAAACCCATTTTGGACGTCAGTTGTATCAAAATACACAGCTGTACCAAGTAGGTAATCAGGCACACGATCAATGAAACATCAACTAAATGTGTTGGGAATTTTCAAAATAAAAAGTACTCTGAGCAGAAATACAAAGCTAACATTAGTGTCTTAATAAAGGGGAGAAAGTGTGTGATAACCCACACATGTTAATGGTAGATGAACAATTACAGGAAGTATTATTTTAAAGTCAGAGGAAAATCAAAGACTAAACTGACTTGAACTCAAAAGAAAAGTTTTTTCTCTCCACAAATACATTGTTAGTATTACCAGTTTATGATACCGGCTTGTTTCCTTGATAAAATCTTTTAAAATGTTGTTTTCCCTCATCCATAAGTGGACTCACATTACCACTAAGCGAAAAGCAACCATCATTTAAGTTTGTAAGAACCCTCAACCGAGTCAACAAACTGCTAGAAAACAAAACAAGTGATGAAACTGATAGAAGAGCTGTAATATGGCACCAAATGTCACACCTTTCCTTAAGATTCTGCTTCGTTATTGTTGTTTAAGTAACACATGACTTTACTTTACCTAAAGATAAGAATGTCAAGCTCATACAAAAGATTTGGACCAATAACACAAAAACTATATCTAATTTGTGTTGAGAAATCCCTTTCTTCTTTTTCTTCTTCTATTTTGTACACAGTTGACAAACCAGCACATTACCACACCTATATTGTTCTGGAGTCTAAACTGTAGATCCTTCAGTTGACAGCGACAGCGTAGTTGATCTAAAAGTAGGAGGAGCATGTGTGTGTACATGTATGCAATATCCCAACAAGTCCCTGATGTTAGCAACAATGGTAGGGAAAAAACCCACTCAGTGAACTGATGTTCAGACAGGACCAAGCCCTTTGAAGATAAAGGATGTCTGCTCCTCGAGTCTAATGACAATCTTTCTGAAAGGCCGGTGCACTGCAGGGCCCCGGTTGACATATTCATGCACGCCACAATGCTTGCCAAGTCAGGAGATAATACAGCCACAGAAGTGATACCACCTATTCAGAAATCCTGTAAGCTACAGTGTAATCTGTCTGTATTCCGGTCTCTCTTCACTGGCGAGGTAAAGGTCACAGAAAGCTCTTGGGCTTGTACTGCTGGAGGATAGAGGACAGGTGCATGTAGTTCAGTACTGCAGAGGCACAGACGGGCAAGTCATGCATCAACCGGATGTTTTGTTCCATGGAGGCTGAGAAGTTGGCGTTCAAAGAGCTAAGCACTCTGAAAACACACGGCCTGAGTGCTTTGTTCTTGATTTACAGCATCGTTCAACACTGCCCTGTAATCATAAGATCTGATAATACAGTTGGAGATGAAACTATTCAGACTAAACAGAGGTTGTAGTTTTTGGACATGGGCATCTTAGGAATAAACTTAGCAGCCTTTCAACTTTTGACTTAGTGCTACGTAAATAAACTGAACTGAATTGAGATGCACAGTAAAAATACAAAGTTAGCATTTGTTCCGGGGCATTGTTTTAAAAAGTAATGTTTGCAGAGGTAGCAGTGGCGGTCATCTTGCATTTTAAGCAGATAACCATGTCTTAAGTAAGAAGTTTAAATTTTAAAAAGACATGAAGAACACTAAGAAACAGAAAAAAATAAAAACAAGGTGGCAACAGGACATCTCTGAGAATTTTTCGTAGATTTGGCTGAAAGGAGCAGCATCACATTCAACTTTTTAAACAGATTCCATATCAATTTCTTACCTTTACAGAAAAAAAGTTTTGTACAGTCACTGAACCGTATGGTTTTTTGTAGTTTAGGACAAATATTAACTTTAAAAAAAAAACAGCAGAAAGTTTGGAAATTTTTAAAGCAACTTTTTTTCAAAGTCAGACTTTTAAATTACTAGAAAATAAATGTGGCTGTAAGAAGCTCAGGAAGCCAACAGCCGCTGTCATGTCAGTTCACAGAGCAGCAGCTATTTTTAGAGGACAACAAGCACTGATGACTCACAGAAACTGTTATGGAAATCAAATTCACTAATTGAAATTCAACTTCATTTAAATTCTTTACCCTTTTTGAAGTATATCCCCCCCAGACACACACACACCTGACACTGCATTTGATCTAAACAAGAGTGCTGTGAGTCAGACAGGTTTTCTGTAATTTATGTACAATCCTGTATAATGTTGATTACACAACATCCCATTATGTGGATCAACTACTTGCTACCACAGCCCTAATTCTGATAGATCCAGATCCAGTATTATATTGCTGGAGCAAGCAGAGTAAGAAATGAACTTGAAAATACAATTAAAAAATGTTTTATTCTTATTAAAACGTCCAAATGCAGATGTACATCATCTGATATTTTCTTCTTTTTCACTTCATGGGGTTTTGGGCCATGTAACAAAAAGTGGGTAGGGTTCCCTGGGAGGGTTTTAAATACTGATCTGAACCAACAGTTCTCATTCTCACAGGTGTCAGCACAGCTGTTTGCCAAACTGGTCAATTCTCTAAGATGCACATGAGCTTTTCTTTGGAAACTGTCGTTCATTTAGCCCCAGACGTGGGATCAAAGCAACAAACATTAAATAAGGCAGCTGGAGGGGTGGCTGTCCAATATTCAATGGGACTTTTGTTTAATAAAACCAGAATGTTAGTTAATTGGTGACCTTTTCACTCATTGTTTAGTTCATGATTAAACAAAAGAGTTAAAATGAACTTGTTTTGGTTGGGAAAAGTGTTCAAATTTTTCATTTCATTCTTTTTGAATAAAGTATTTCTCAACCATTTTAAAAATAAACAAGTCCTGCTGATATGTTAGCATTTCTTCTCTTTAGTAGGATTCAATTTAGTAAAACAAAAAATGTAAAAACTTTGAGAAGCATCTTTGGCTGCTTCCCTCAAACATCAAGATTCATGAATCTTTAGATCTGCACAGTTCATGCTGAACAATGTTGCTCACATAGACCATTTTAGTGATGCCAGCAACAAAACTTTGGCTTTAAAGTCCTATATTTTTTTGCCCAACATCAATAACACAGCACATAAAGGAAAATTATTAGTCCTCTTTGCGAACAGAAAACAGATGAGAAGGCAATGATTGATTGAGGACCGGAAAAAAAAGGGGATGAAACAGAAGTCAGTAGACAGGGCTGAAATGAGACTTGTGATCTCCCAAAGATCAGTTTCACTGGTAAAACCACTTCAAAACGTGCAAAAGATTTTCTCCACACATCAGGAGTGCAGTGGTACACCACCCTTTTGCTTTGAAGCGTCACATTTTCGTCGAGTTCAAATGAGCAGCAGCAGGATCTAATGAAGACGGAAAATAAACTGCTGGGGGCAAAAACAGCCATGACGGGGTGCAAAAAATGTAACCTGTCGATGGACATCAATGTGATCTGTAAAAAATGTGAACGGGGAAATAAATCCAGGGAAGCATGCGGCAGGTATCAAGTCGGGGAATGACTGGTGTTATAACTAGTGACATGTTATTTCCTGTCAGATGGATAGCATCACACAAAGAAAACAGGAAGTTGGTGTAAAATGCGAACCTGTGAGGAAATTAACAGCAAGATGAGCTCTCAGCTGCGGAACACCAAACAATAACCAGCCCCTTCATTCTTACTACATCACATGTCTGCATCTCTTCTATCATACGCCTCATCTTAATAGGATGCATGCAGCCCAGTATGTACCAGTCCTGCTTCACATGTGCGCAGCTGCATGCAGTAGAAGGAAAACCACAGCACATGCACAAATAAGAGGTTTCCTGGGAGGAGTGAGTCAGGTGTAAGTAACAAGGACAGTATGAAACTACAGGAGGACTTCAGCAATTCTCATCCAAGATTAATCAAACTGGCGTTCTGGTTCAGGCTGGTTAGCAGAGCTCTGTCCAAACAGAGCCACCACCTTTTCAGACCACATCCAGTCTCCTAATGGGTACCAGGGAGTGAGAGAAACGTGGTGTGTTTCATCTTGAAATAAAACCAAGGATTGAAAAGTAGCATTACACGTAGATTTGATTATCTGCAACATATGAAAATCTGTTTTAATAAGCAGATTGTTTAGTTTTTCAGAGAATAGTACATGTATTTTTAATTCTTACATGTGTCATATTTGAGTTTTCTATTCTCTGCAATGCAATACAAAGAAATCAGATAAAAGTTAGGAATTGTTCTGTCCTGCAGCTTTTGTGTTAGGAAATATGATGAGCATGAAAATAGCACTAGATTGGGTAGAAGTAATGACTTATTTCTCAGCAGGAAGAAGGAAACACACACACACACAAATCAATATGATAAACTGAAGCGTCATTGAAACACCTGACAGGCTTCAAGGTGAACTATTTTGCAGAGAAGCTGTGTTTTTTTTAAAGAAACGAATGACAACTACACTCTGTGTTTCGGAGCATTTCAGGAGCAAGTGTGTGTAATGAGCTGATAGAAAAAAACTAAGCGTTAGTATGGGCTTAAAAATAGGTGCAAATTATTAGCTGTAGATGAGAATTGAACTCTCTAAAAATGCATCTCAAAGCAGTGAAGAACAGAATAGATGATGCAGGGCACGATGATCATACACTTGACCAGTTTGATATGAATCTAAATTCCTACTTGACAAATAAGTTTGCATTTTAAACTGACTGACAGTTTGTGGAACCAATTTGAAAAAAGAGACTTTGTATCTGGAAATGTATTTCTCCAGATACATTACCATAAGACCCTTATTCATACAATTTAGATGTGTGTATCTGAGCTAAAAAGAGGAACTGTCTTCAACCTCTCGAAGAATACATGAGCTGGATGACTAATGGGATGAACTGTTAAAAATAAAGCTTTTGGAATAGAGTAATCACTGCATCATTCAGCAGCTGAGCAGCCTGTCAGTCACCTCTTTCAAATCAGAGCATTTCTGATTTAACACACTTGAGCCCATTTACTCAAAAATCCTTGCCTTGGAGCCCTTGGTTTAATTTTTTTTAAAAAGAACAGAAAAATTTTTTTTTTTTGCAACTCTCTTGAATGCACTTTCCTCTGCGTGGTGTGTCAGCATGATGCTGCACTTTTTAGATGCATGAACTCTATAAACAGGCGTACAGCTGCACACTGATAAGACGTTTCAGCAGGATACCAAAAAAGGCCTCGGGCAGATAGCAGGGCGCCTGCAAACAAATAGTGAAAAAAAGAAAAAACTACACATAACACAACAGCGGAATTAAACTGCTCAAAAAGTCCAGAGTTGAGGTTCTAATCAGCAACGGCAGCAGAGTTTTATCTATGCACCTGTGAAAACAGTTTTAGTGGTTCGAAACAAGGTTTGCAGCTTTCTGTTCTCACGGTGCACTAAAAGCCTGGTCAATAATGTGTCTACACACAACATACAGCTAACATCACAATCTAAAAGAAGATTTATGCATCGGGGCTGTCACAACAGACATTTCAGCTCTTTGTAGAAGGGGCACTTTAGTAAAGATGACCATGAATAATACAGCAGTTTCTGATCGACAAAAACATGTCAGAGCATCTGGGTCAGGTGAATCCAACTAAATCTCTTATACATGCACATGTCTTTAGATAGACAGCATATCAATGAAAAAAATAGATTCCATGTGTTTGTGTTGTAAAAAAAACAAAAAACTGAATGCAGTTCTTCACAATTAGAATCATTTTCCAACTGATCTGACTGAATCTTTTTGTATGTACAACACAAACTTTTGTGTCTTTTTAATAATTTTCCATGAAATTTAAAGTGTCAAACACTAAAGCTGCAGCCTTTAACCCCAACGAGTAAACAGAAAGAAACCTATTGGATGCGCCGTTTGTGCGAGCATCTTCTATTGAACATTAATAAACCAACAGCTGCTCAGTCACAAAACAAGCTGCATTACAAATCAACAGTCTTGCTAAAAGATTGCATTTCACTTAAAGTAACAAAGAAAACAGATAGAAATATTAGGGCAATGCATAAGTTTTTCCAAGAAGATGCAATACTTTCTTTAAAGTAGAGCACAAACATCATTTCTTTTGTTAAATTATTGAAGGCAATGCAGCAATTGGAAAAATACACACTTGAAATTGTTACTGTGGCTCAGCAGGTCCTCTTTGTTTTCATACAGTTTATCTAGGTCACTTCTGGTTCTCTGCAGTTAAACACATACCAGTAATTTAGTGTTGGCACAACATTCTCTCCTCTAAAGACAATTTCAAACAGCATGATCACAGAGAAGAACAGAATCTATGTAAAGACATGTGTGTTGTTGCCTCCCCAGTCTCTAATTAGAAGCCCCAGCTTTAGCATGCACACATGCTAGTTTGTGCTACCTTATTCCTGGACCCTGCAGGAGCTCCTGACATTGTGAATAACGATCTGTGTTGCAGTCGAATCCCACCTGTAATCATTTTGCAACCTAAGGAAGAATTGTGCATTTGGGCTCAACTAGCAATCTGTTAATGACATAACCAAAGCCAGTAGTGCTACTTTTAAAACAATAGTTGCAAAAACAAGTGAAAACTGAACTTCAAATCAAGTCAAATGTTATAAAACCATACTTGTCCAGAAAACAAATTGTCAAATAAGCCTTTCCTATGAAAATGTCAAAACAACTGTTTTTCAATTATTAGATACATCCGTCATAAACCAATAGGACATTTTATGAAATTAATCATCAAATACTATAAGGTCAAAACAATAAAACAGATGTAAGATTTCTCATTGCAAGTAAAAGCCTGGTTAAGATCGATTGTTGTGAGCGGCACCTCTTTGTCATATAGTTCTCTCCTGCCTTTCAATCCAGACACCCATGGGTGTGGCAAAGCCAGTTCACCAGTATGAGCAGAGATGAATCACAGGTCACTGTCTCCACGGCAACCAGGAGTAAAAGCTGAGGTCTTTGCATGAAGAGATTGTCATATGGCAGGCGGTGCTCCTTCTTCCAGTCGGGACTGGGGGGTGCCTGCAGGGGCTGGTCAGAGTCACGCCACGCCTGGCAAGCTGTCATAATAAATGAATATGGATCACAAAGCTGACACCCGTCAGTGCCCTGTTTACTGTTGGTATCACAATTATTTTAGTGATGGAGATGTCTTCGGCAAGGAAGCTCAAAGCATAAAGAAGCTTCAAGAAATAGGTACCATCTTTCACTTTTTTTTATTGCAATCAAACTCTCAGCAGAGGTTGTCGGGCTTTTAAAAAACGGCAACTCTAGAGCTGAACTGACAAAGAAATCGGAGCTGAAAACCCAGCTCACACGTTGAGTAAACTCTAAATACAGACTGATGTCACATCACGTTTACGGTGCGTTTTCCAGCAAGGAGTAGGGTTTATACCCAAGTGTTAAATTTAAAAAATACATGTCATTTATACAGATTTCACACGTCACTTGCAAAATGTACAAAATCCAGTTCATATGTTTTAATGGCTAAAGAGGTGAGAACATGGGGGGCGGGGTGTGTCACAAAGCTGCAGCCAATCATTTGTTGCTTTTATAAAAACCACACAGATAGGCTGTTCCTGTGTCACAAAATGAAAAGTAGAGAATCCAATCAATCAGGTGGGTTTAGGAAGTCCCAAGTGGTCTGGGAGTCCACTTAAGCCTCATTGCCAGCTGAAACATTTTACACTTTCATTATAATCCTGATTGGACAGACACTTCCAGGTTGCCTATGGGGCTCTTGACATAAATCATGTGTTTAGGTAGCAAACATGGGGAATCGTACGGTTGGGGTAGAGCTATATGCAGAGGCGCCGCTGCAGCAGCCGAGAATGTGTCCAAGCAAAAAGGACAGCTGCAAAGATCTGAGGCAATTAGGTTCCCTGCTTTCCTTCAGAGCACAGACCCTCATTACAAGCTTGTACGTGGTGGGTGGGTGGGGGCGGCATATTAGGTGCAGTGGTGTTGTCTCAGCAGGGAGTCTGTTTTCTCACTGGATGAACCACTGATGCAGTTTGTCCCACGAGTCTAAAGTAGACGGAGTGATTTTACAAGATGGTGGCAGGAGCACTTGGAATCCATGGCCATGGGTTACAAAAATTGTTCAGTTACTTAAAAGCCAGTAAAATCAAACTTCTGACCAGTTTAGAAATATTGCATTTTTTAGCAGAATTTTGGTTTGATTTTACTCATTAACCTCACAATCCTTCATATCTCCACTTTCTGCTTCTGCTTAGGTGACATATTGAATTGATTAATTGAAGTATTTCATTAATCTGCTTCATTTTGTCCTTTTGAACTGCATTGGCCTGTTCTCATTCTAAAATGTTTTTTAAGAGTGGCATCAAATCAACAGATTCCTTTCAGATGAGAGCGTGGGCAAGAACTAAGAACACATTTCACTTTCTTTCCTGCCAGTTTACATCACCAGCTTTTATTTGTCTATTGACTACAACACAACATGATTAAATTAATGACAAAGGTCATGGCGCAGACATCACCAGACCTCATAGATTTGTTACTCTGACTACAACGTGACACATTAAAGACAGAAAGACCTTAAAGAAGACAAATGACTGGCAAGTTATCTTTAAACACTGTTCTAATGTTCCTCTTTATTCCAACAACTGTTTATAACCTCTGCTCTGCCTCTACTGTTGAAGGCTGATGCAGTTAAATAGAGAATTAAACAGATCATAAAACTGATGTATAACCTATAACCTGGTCTTGCTATAAGCATGCAAAGTCTGACAAATGTCCACCCAGAGGTAACAGCAATTATATAAAAAAAGCAAAGTCAAAGCTTGTACACAAGGCTCAAAGAATGTTGCCCTATTTAAGCAGTTACTTAGACAGTGAACTGAAAACACAGAGCTCCAAATTGCCTGCCTTTAAGTCCATTCTGCACACTGATGGGTTACTAAAACTAACTGAGATGTATGCTCCAACCTGTAAGAAGGTTAAAGTATTGTAAGTCAAAAAGACAGAGATGTTTAGTTAATAAAAGAATATATGAAGACCCTTGACACCTTACTGGTTCCATTACAAAGCGTGCTCAAGCTATAAAATTATATGGCCAAGGAGGAGTGCCCCAGTTTCAGCACCATGGACAGCAGATGGCCATTTACCTTGAGTGGAGAAAAAAAATTAAGATTTTTAAGATTAAGATAAATTAAGATCCAATTTCTTCTAAATATACATTCATAATTTGTGCCTCCACGTCCACTTTAAAA
>JAVKLF010000053.1:4744127-4761644 GCA_034783495.1 Millerichthys robustus
CGCCACTGTAGCTCAATATTTGTACAACTAACTGAATTGTAATTATTTTTATGTTTTCTAAAGCCAGTGGGTTGTGGCAGTCACCTTGGATTGATTTAGCTTCAAAAGGTCATCAGCAGAAGAGACAGATCCAATGATTATTTCCTGAATGTTTCTTTAAAATATCAGCGGGCGTGGATGAGATATTTTGCTAACAGACACAGAAAAAGGTGTAAAAACATTATTACCTACCTTTACCTTTTGGTAATGATCAAAAGAACAGATGCATTTTCTAACAGGTAATTCAACTGATCAAAGTGTGTTTCTGGGTCATGAAGCGATATCTGCACGTACCGAACACGCTGCATTCTTTTGATCTCATGCAGAAGGAGCAACACTGCATTGGCTGGGTCTGAAGCTGACACTTTACAACATGCCAAAATTCTTCTGGCGACTGAGTTCCATCCAAGCACTGCATCAAATTGGAATCATTTCCTGAGATGTTCATTACAAGTCTGACCCGAAATGCATGAGACTGAGCATGAAGCAGCTCAGTGCGGTTTCTCACCAGGCTTCCATTCAGCGCTTGTATTGATTTATTTTTTTTTTACCGTTATTGACAAAATTTCACCCTTCAGCATGTTTTTACATTATCTTTGTCCTCTAGTTTCTCCTCCAAAATGCCTATTTCTGCACATTCTTCATACAGTATGTGGTGTACCAGAAACAAGATTCTTGGTTCTATTTGCTTCTCTTTAGCTGGACCACCTGACAAAAGCTGATTGATGTTGCTCCATAAAGGGTTTTATGGGCCCACTGTCAACGGGCCTTGTTGGCTTACCTACAGTGATTCTGGTGAATCAGAGGTATGATGGACCACCTGTCTGGTTTACTGTGGGACCGTGGTGTAAGCAGGCACTGTTCGTAAGTAGAATTGTACACATTTAAATAACTTTTTCTCTTCATTTTTTTTGCCAGAGATAATAAAAATTCAGCTGTTGGAAAAGTTAATTTGAGATCTTTTATAATGCCACCCTCCCTCAGTCTCATATTATTTTCTCCTGAAGGTTGTGTACTTTTTATATTTCACAGGGGTAAAAAAAAAAAAAAGTGCCTAAGCCTTGCTGAGAGGCCAAACAGACACTTGCACATTAATAATTCAGGATTGCAGTAGCAAGGGCAGGAAACGTGTAGTCCTAAGAGAATGAAAACCAGCTACAATCACCACTGCCAAACTGGTTATTTGGTCTGGAATGGCAGGAAAAGTGAGGAAAAAATATGCTCTTAATCTGAAAAAAAAAATTAAAATTAAAAGTTAGAATTAAGTTTTAAGTTTGATGCTTAAAAAAACTACTTAGAACACCACCTTAAAAGTCTTGACAAAAATACTTTCAAGACTGATATGCAATATTGTAAGACTATGTGTTGCCATTTACTCTCAGCTACTACTGCAACAAATGTGAGCTCAATATCTGTAAAACAGACTGAGTTGCAGTCATTTTTGTGTTCGCTCTTGTTGCTTACCTGCAGCAACTATCTTGAATTGGATTGACTACAAACATTAATCAGTTCTAAATCAGAATCAGAATCAGAATACTTTATAAATGTATAAATGTACATCCAGTAATTACCTTATGTAAGTCATTCTCAAGTATGCCCAGTGGTTCATGAATTATTTTGCTAACAAACAGGTTGACTCTAACAAATAACACTAGCATTTAAGCACATTGTGCATTTAAGCACAAATATTGAGCAGTATAGTATGTGTTGTGAATGATCAACTAATACCACAGTGAATTTCACCTCAATGTACCTGGAAATGACAGTATTATAGCTATTTTTGTGTTTTCTACACAAAAATGTTTTCTCTTTTTGTTGGCTGTGGCAACTAACTATAATTTTATTTTCTGCAAAGGTTAATCAGTTGTAAATGCACATCCCAAAATAGTTTCCTGAAAGGTATATTTTTAATCAATCCCGCGGTTCATGTGAAAGCAACTTTCTATGCTCAGTGTGTTCGAGTGTTTTATTGCTCAGAGTTATCCTTTGACACAAAAATATAATCAAGTATGTTACACGCGAATGAAATAATAACAGGCAGTAACATCCATTCTGTAACTTTTCTCTCCTTTTCAAAAAAACAACAAAACAAATTAAATCCCATAGTGAACTAATCTGTCTGAGAACAATGGTTCATGGATCTGACATCCATTCTGGCTTAGATTATTGCCTAGGACTCCAGGCCATCAGTCACCTCCTAATATAAACCTCAGCGTCTCTCTGCCAACAGCCTGGCCTGGCTCCACTATAGTATTTCTGTCTTCCCTTCAAGAAAGTATAAAAATAATCTATCAAAAATAAAAATAAAAAACCTTCCATTCAAAATGCTTCAGAACAGACATAAGAAAATGCACCCTGTAATTTCAGCTGCTGGTCTGGAGCTAATGGTTTAAAGTAAAAGATTACAATTGATCACAAAGTATAAAATATAAGAGTACGTATTGAAAGGGGTGAGTAAGACAAACAGCCTTCTGCTATCTGCCATTGTTACTGTTGTTAATCTACATGTGGAAGTGCAGGAAAACTATAAACTGCAGCCACCCATAGCTCGCACACAAAATTTCACATCCATGCCAGGCATTTCCAAAAACCTCCCTCTCTGAAACATCAGAAAAAACCAGCCTTGTTGCATACACAAACTTCTGAAACGCAGCAGAAATGCTCAAAAACGTTGTGACGTAAACAGTCACCGACAACAGAGTTTCTCATGCAGTTTAATAGCTTGGTCCTCCACTCTCTTTTAATCTTGAGCTAATGAACATAAAGAACTTCAAATATAAAAGTGGATATTTTACCAACACCTCCAAGCACTGTTTCCTGCTTAAGTCAGGAATGCTAAATGATTTTCAATGACCTATTCATCGCAGGTCAGACTCCATCAACCGCAGAGCCGTTCAAGCATTCAGGCACTTTTTAGTGGCTTTACAACCTGCGTAATTGGCTTGCAACTCCCAACTGATCTGCCTCGGCTGAGTGAGAGGCAATGTGTTATTATAGCCATTAGATGAATTCATGGCTTAAGTACACTTCATGATTTAAATATTTAGACTAAACACATTAGAAGTCTGAATATAGTTTGTTCAGAGTCACAGACACTGCCCTATCTTTCTTGATGCCCATGCTTCCTGGCAAATATCGTGCAGAGATCACGGCTCACAAAGAGGAAAGACATAACAAATGAGATAAAATCGACTTCCCCCTCATTAACTGCAGCATAGCGTTCCGAGAAGCAAAGGTCAGCTGCAGCAGTCAATTTGAATGACAATAATCCATCAGCAGCTGCACAAGTGAAGCCCTCAGAGAAACCTGTTGAACAGAGCTAATTAGCATCACCGGTAAGGTTTCCATATGGTCCGAGGATGAAGGAAACGGCTCAATTAGCCCCCCTGACAGGCAGATTCAACCATTCGAGTCCATCGGATCAAGGGGAACAAAACACACCAGCCTTCAAGTAGATCAATATTAAGTCCTCTGAATGTCCACAACAGAAACCTACACATACCTGAGCCTTCATTTCAGTTTTATTTTTATGCTTTGTTGCCCAGAAGTTTTAGCAAATTTTACTCCCTGGTTGGGCAATCTACATGAAAATGCTGGAGAAAAAATTAAAAGTAGCACACACACGGAAAAGCTCTCGATTCTTTTTCTCTTCAGATGTCTTCTTTTTTTCCCTCATCATGAAGAAAAATTCCCAAGTGGAGTTAAAATTCCCCTCCATCCATCCTGTGAGCTAGATAACTTGAAAAATAAGATGGGTATCGACTTCTATGGCGTGTCACTATATCTAGGCATAAGAAATGTCAAAATCAAAAATTAGGTTGTCACATCAAAATTCAAGGGTTGGCCACCTTATTTGTTCCACTGTTAGCATTAACTGTTAAATTCAATGTCTATCAGAAAAAATCTCAAGGACAACGTGCATATTTTAACGAAACTTTCAGAAAGTATGCATCTAAAACTGAATGACTGTTGGAGTCAATCCGATTCAAGATGGCCACCACAGCTCGTTTAAAAGTAGCCAACACGGAAATTGCCGTAACTCACTCAATTTTGCAAGCATTGAGCCAAAATCTGATGACACAGTAGCTGAGAGTGATTCACAACACATAATATGAGCATGACATCATGCAACGATATTTTTAAGGTCTGATCAAAACGGCTACGATTCTCCTTTTTCAGCTCAAGATGAAAGGCCTCTCATACTGGAGTGTGTTCAAAGATTCTGTTTGAATGCATAAAAAAAGACGTTTTCACATCTTGTTCAGTCTGTCACACATGTACACCTGAACGTGTTCTCGCTTCCTTTCGTGCTGCTCCCACTGGAAACCAATGATCCCGTTTAAACGCACTTTTTATTTACGGAAACAAACTCAGTACGCATGCAGCCAAAACATGACTCACTACTCACCTGCTTTAATCGATGACTGATGCTTCTTTGGCTATTTTCAGGAGCATTAACTGTGATGTGCCAACGGAGGAATGATAAAGGCAGCAGCTTATTATAAATATCTGCCTTGATTTGATCCTGGGGATAAAAATAAAGTTGAACAAAGTCACGTTTGTCGTAGTTCTAATCTAATTTGATGTTATTTTCTGACTGTTATCAGGTGTAAATGGCACAACTTATTTTTTTTTCTACACAGAAGCTGATTTAATCTCCTTTATGAAGCACATGTTTGATAAAGGCTCTCTGACGTTTATAAGCAGAGTCCTCGTTGCCTACATATTTCATAAATAATATCTGCAGTGTCTCGCGGACAAAATGTATAATTAAACCTCTATTAAGTCTAAGTTTAATCATGCTGCAACGGCAATATGATTTAGCCTGCATACAATATTAAATGGGCAATTATAGTATCTTGTTATCGCCTGCCTGTCATGGTGGTGGCTAATGTTGAACAGTAAATTGCTATTGTGTGTGCTTTTATTTGTCTGTTTCCAAGATATCTTGTGAGCCAGCGGATGAAGTTTAATAAAACCTTTAGAAAATAGTCATTATATAGACATGTACAACTCATTAACATTTGGAGTTACAGCTGATCAATCTTAGCTAAAACAAAAATGGCTTAAACTCTGTCAGTTGTACAAGGATTGGGCTAATATTTGACGTTGTAGTAGCTGAAAGTCATCCCGATTACATACTTAGATTGCTTGCAGATTGTTCAAATTTTTTTGTTTAAAACCTTGGCACTAACTGCTGGTGTCAGCCCTCTTTATCTGTTTGCAGAATATTTCAGAAAGAATCGGACAGATTGTAATGAAATTCTTAAAAAGTAATCATTGGATAGTTTTTGAAGTTTTTACATTTTTTTTTTGTAGCCGTATAAATCAAGTCTGTCATTGAGCACACATTTTTACAATGGCCAGCCCAGACAGCCAGCGGGCAGGGAGGAGCTGTCTCCATAGCAACAGGCTTTTTGCAACCAGCTTTGGTTAGCCAGTGTTTTCTGGAGCACAGCATGCCAGTGAGTCTGGTGAACTGACATCAAGATGGAGATTTTGTCAACCCATGTGTGTAAATTGAGGGTTACATTTTGGTAATCAGATTATAATTAGGAAACACAATAATTACATAAATCTGCTGAAAAAACTGTGCAAACTAATTTCTCACTTGTATTCCTTGGCGTTGAGTGAAAACAATTTGGTTTCATCACACGCCCCAACAAATTAATGCAGCACAGGAAAGCAAAGCAACTTCATCCTGTGGGACATAAATCCCCTCTGGCTGGACAGATTTACATTGATTGAGCATACCGTGATGAGCGGAACACGCCCCTTATAGGTAATAAAGTGCCACCGTCAATCACCCATCAGACTCTCATCACAGCTGTATCTGCCGCCATTTATCGCCCTATCAGAACGCTTTCCTAACAAGCTGTAGAAGAGGCACAGAAGAGAAGATGCAAGGCTGGCAAAGTAGATTTTTTTTTGTAGAACACAGAATGCAGAGCTTCTCAAGGTGATTGTGGAACAAAGCTCTACTGCTGTTGCAAAAATAGGACGTAGATTTTAAAAAGAACCTTTTTCAAGGAAATTAAGTGATTGTTGTTTTTTTTTTTGCTTTTTTATGGTAAAATTAATTTCGGTTCATGGACAATCTCTGGGTTAATTAGCAGCGACAGCCATCTTGAAACTGATCCAAAGGTCAAGCAAGCTGGGAGCAAATCAAGAACCAATCAAGAGCAGGAGGCCTCAATTCGTTGCTCCTTCTCCTGCTCCCTCCTACCATCACTCAGGTATAAGACTCCCAGATTCCTGAACTTGCCAACTTGCACCTGGTGGTCAAGCCTTGGCTCCTGGGCCACAGCTGGGCCAAGACATAAGGGAGATCCGTCAAGATCGGACGCTGCGCACATTGGATGGCAAGAGAGGGGGATACATGGCAACGCAAACTGACTCCAAGAACATGGAATGTCACCAACAAAGAGAGGCAGACATAAACAGGAACAGATGTTAACATCATGCTAAGCTACAAACCCTATAATGTCTGATGATATTGCTTTAAAACAAAGCAAACAGGGGGACAATTACATACTTAATTGGTGGCGCACGCTTCATGATTGCAGTACGCTGTCATGTTGACGAAGCAATGATTTGCTGTTTGTGGTTTATTTTTGACTCTTATTGATTGCAGTGCACTTTAATTACATTTCCATGGGCATTGTTGTTTGGGAAGTAATTTAAGAATACAGCCCTGCAAGAAAAACGGAGACAAAGTGCCGTTCGTACGGTCTCTATAAGATTATTTCATAACAAGCGTAATCACAATGACATAATCAGAGGTGATTTTAGCATAAAAGCACCAATACAGCTCATGAACAGGAGAGCTCTTGTGAGACACATGGGGCTGTTCAGAGATCTATATGCTCTGAAAACAGTTATTAAAAAGATGCTAATTTAGAGAGCTGATAGGTAAACGTGTCTGACATAGTTATCGCCTGTGTCTGTCTAAAATTAAAACTAGTGGGGATCCCATTAAACAAACAAACAAGCAATAATTGATGTTCCTTTTAGCATTCAGGTCACAACTGACAGCGTATACCTACACACTCCACCCTGCAGAGCATTTCAGATATGATCCTGGAAGCGTTGAACAGGATCATTACATTAGATGCATACAGTGCACCCCACATGATGGATGGGACTGGTTGATGCTACATGGATAAAAACCAATCGGCAGGTTACGGCAGAGTGCCCCGAGCATGCTGTTTGATTAGGCGTTTCACTTTGTTGCATTCTCAGATTACATTACTGCACCCTCAGAGGAAGACATCCAGTCCCAATAATGTCCGGCGGGGAAAAAAGAAGCTTTAAGTGTGTCTGTAGCAAATATGTTGCCACGGGAGATTTTAAAGTCATCTTCAGCATTTCAAGGTGATTATGCCCGTCTGACTCACCATCTTCCAGAAAATCTAGAATAAAATTAAGTCTTTTTTTAATCATCCAGGAAAATTAAAGGTAATTTGCCTTGCTTATCTACTTAGTCTTGCATGGTACTGTATGTTTGTGTATGCTTGAACTTATACGTGTCGTGGTATAGATGAGCACCTGTGTGTGAAGGTTATTACATTCCCAGGATGGAGGCGCACATAAACATCTTTCTCATAACAACGTGGTATGTAATTGGGGAACTCAAGATGCTAGAGTGTGTAGGTTGCATGCAGAGACCTGCGCTGGTTGCCAAGGGCGATGTTTCCACGACAGCAAGGTGGAGCGACATTATTTTGTCCCTGTTTGCTTTGAGAGTGATCATCTAGAAAAGGAACATGTCTTCATTTATCAAAACCTCCTCACAGCTTTTTATTTTATTCCCACTTTTTGACTGTAATAGTTTTTTATCAGTAATTTCCATTTCCTGATTTGAATATTTATTTAAAATTTACACACTCTGCCCTGTATGTGGTTCAGATTAATGCTTGTGGGGAAACTGTTTGGGACTTAGCTGGGATCTTGGGAGATCAGGTGGAAAACAGCAAAGGAGATGGGTTCTTATCTCCTTTGCTGCATGTCAAATCAAAGAGCGAGCAAGGTAAAATTTAGACCTGCCCTGAGATTTCACACTCATACACCAAGATGTCTCGAAGCTACTTCAGGGACAGAAGTATAGACTTTACTGACTAACTGCTGCTTCGTGCTTTAGAAAAACTGAGCTGAAGTTAACAACCATGGGGGCAATAGTATATAATTCAGTTTTTGTAAAGATTAAGCAGCAGCTTTTTTTCTTTATAGGATTGGCAAACCCCAGAACATAACCTTAGAGTCTTAAAAACAGCATGTCTGAGACAAGATATCCAGGAAGTGCAAAAAAAAAGAAATGCAAGGAGTGATTTTAAAAACAAGATTTTAGCTCCATCTTCTGACCAAACAGAGAAATAAAACAACTGTAATTTCACAGAAAGTGATTTCTCATTTCTACATCTGACTTCTACTTCACCGATGGTGTATTTTCAGGTGTGTAAGCTGCCCATGACATAGGCACTAATGCACCCCCATACTATCAGAGAGGCAGGTTATTGAACTGAGTGCGGATAATCGGCCAATTTAGTACGGAGGACGTAGTGGTTATGGTAGTTTAAAATTTCAATTTGTCTATTTTAAGTCTATTTACAGGCTATTTTAAATGAGCTTTGCTCAGAGAAGACAGCAGCATTTTGGAATGGAGGAATGGAATATAGCTTTTTTGCACGAAAGAGCTTTGACATGTAATTATGTCCTGTATCGTAGAAAAAAAGTGTTCAGATTCAGGCCTTTTAAAAAAAGGCTTTTTAGACATTTTTTAATAGACCTGTTGCCAAGTAACATCATTTTCTTTTACCTGCATGCACCTCCAGCTATTTCTTATTTCTACTACTTAATTAAATTATTTTTGTTGCCCCTGTTCCAATTTTCTTGAGATTTGTTGCTGCCAAATTCAAAATTGCTGTCTTTTAAAAAATTCGGTATCAGATTTATCACTTTAATTTACTCCAATTATATCAAGATAAGCAATTCTTCACAAGCGTCACTGAGCAGCAAAGTCCCAATTTAATCTCCTTGCATTTTTACAATGAACAACTTGTCCTGAATATAAAACCTCTCAACTGTGCAGGAATGTTAACAAGCAGAAATTCTGTTGATGAAGTGAAGCTGAAGTCCATACTGTAGTCACTCAACTGTAAATTGGCAAAACGACAAAACATTTTTGAGGGTTGTGTTCTCTTTTTTTTCTCTGAGGTCTGAGAAAAACATAAATAAAGTATTGAGGTTTTTTTTCTGTTTTTTAGTTTTGGAGTAACATTTAAATAAAGGAAAACCATCAGACCGTGTGAATGTTGTCAGAAGTGGCCTTCCTGCTGTGTGTGCAGCTGCTTCTACACCCTGACCAAAGCCCCATCCCCCCTTCAAGCTGTACACACATTTTCTGGGACAAACTAGTTTTTAGACCTTAAACTGTTTTTCTTTGTAGCTACAACTTAGAAGAGGGGGTGGCTTGGCTCTGTGCAGGCTGGGTGGCCAGGAAAGAGCCAATGAGGGGAAAGAAATACAAAGTTGAAAAGGGAATTAAAAAAAAAAAAGTTGGGGGAAAGGGCAAGTTGTAACCTGTGCTGTTTCTTCCCAGCACTGTTTGAGCCAAATTCTCTCTGTGTGACTTAAAGCCACGGAGAAATGGAGAGGGCCCAGATAAAGACAGAGCAAGATAACAGGAAGACGGATGAGGAGGAGGAGGTGGTGCACCTTCGGAAGGAGATTGGGCTGCTGCCTGCTGTGTCCTTCATCATTGGAACTGTGGTGGGCAGCGGGATCTTTATCGCTCCGAAGGGAGTCTTAATGAACAGTGGCAGCGTGGGGCTATCTCTGCTGGTGTGGGCGCTGTGTGGCATCCTCTCCTTATTTGGTAAGGATAGCATCTTCTTTTCCTTCTTTATTGAAAATGATCAGTTATGATCAATTATGCAGGCGGCACACAGAGGCTCATTTGGTAGAGCTGTAGTAGTAGAAGGTCGCCGGATCCAATCCTGGTCGGAGACATTGCATAGTAGAGCTTACATGTTCTCTCTGTGCATGCGTGGGTTTTCTCTGGGTACTCTTTCTCCCACAGACCAAATACACATGTGTTAGGCTAATTGATAACTTGATAAATTGTCCCCAGGTGAGAGTATAAATTTGTCTCTAAGTCACCCTGTGACAGACTTGCGACCTGTCCAGGGTGTTCCAGACGTCATCAAAATTATTTAAAGGATTCCTTCATGGTTTTGTTTCCTTAGGAGCCCTCTGCTATGCTGAACTGGGCACCAGTTTTACAAAATCTGGGGGTCACTATACATACCTGTTGGAGACATTGGGACCCCTTCCTGCTTTCCTCAGACTCTGGGTGGAGTTTATATTCATAAGGTATGGCTTTTAGGGGACTCTACCGATGGAAATTAAGTACATTATAAACCCTAATCAGGCTGTTTTTTCTTTCAGACCAGCTGTTGCTTCTTATGTTTCCTTGGCATTTGGACGTTATGTCGTGGAGCCTTTCTTTGCACCTTGTGAAGCTCCCACAGCCCTAATTAAACTCGTCAGTGTCCTCGGAGTGAGTGAGTGGTTTTATGCCCTTAAACTGTAGCTTAATATCTCCTATATAACAAGACGTACAGTCGTTTTGTTGTCTGTGTAGCGTTTGTCGTTGCAGTGAACAGCTGGAGTGTAAAAGTGGCCTCTCGCATTCAAGTTACCTTAACCTTTATTAAAATGTTTGCACTGATCCTTATAATCATCCCAGGTGTCATTGCATTGGCAAAAGGTAGGTAGACGTACTTGTTACTTATTCACAACTTGCCTGAATGGAGCTTTCTAACAAGCACCTTGACCACCTTTCTCATTTGTGTGTGTGTTCTTTTCTTTGCAGGAAAAACCGAAAATTTCCAGCATGGTTTTGAGGTGGACTCAATAACCCTGGATCGGCTGCCTTTGGCCTTTTATAACGGTCTATATGCGTACGGTGGATGGTACGCAAACACAACATAACATCCAAGCTCTTTAGGTAAAATTTACCTGTGTTAAGATTTGTTTCCTTTCCCTTTAGGTTTTATCTGAACTTTGTCACAGAGGAAGTCATAAACCCAAACAGGTATTTTCTTTAATGGGACATTTGCTCCTAATCAGTAGATTCTTAGAAGCTGCCTTTTTGTGTATATAATTTCTTGTTAGAACCATCCCGCTGGCAATAATCTGCTCCATGGTGACAGTGACAGTCTTCTATGTCCTTGTTAATGTGGCCTACTACACTATGATGACGCCCGCTGAGCTGTTGCTGTCCGATGCGGTGGCTGTGGTCAGTTCTTCAGAATATTGAAAGACTGGGAGGGAATGTGTCAGCAAAGGTTCAAACTGATTTGTTTTGTGTGCTTGCAGACGTTTGCCAACCGAGCTCTTCGGGGTATGGCCTCTGTGATCCCTTTTCTTGTTGCGTTATCTTGCCTCGGAGCGCTAAACGGTGGCTTCTTTGGGTCACCCAGGTAATTTAAGAGGAGAAAATATGATTATTGGTTTTCTTAGTGCGTGATTGACTTGAATCTTTTATTTTTCTGTGGCAGAATGCTATTTGTGGGCGCCAGGGAGGGTCACTGGCCACCAATTTTTTCTATGATTCATATTCGAAGACAGACACCTTTACCTGCTGTGCTTTTCCTGGTAAGATCGGAAGCAATAAATATTACTGCTTAGTTTGTACGACGCCTGGTGCTTATCAGGGACTCACCTGGTCTGTATCTAATAAGTACCACAGCAGGAACATGGGAGCTTACCTATATTGCCCAGTCCCTGTTCCTTGCGTTCCCTGGTTCCCTTTTACCTAGTACCTATTTTCTTCCTGAGTTAATAATAAAAGTCTCTATATAGCAGACAGGTGGATCAGATCTGTGTATCTGGGCCGAGTGTTGTTGCATTGTGTGAGTCCGAACTGGGCCTGACTAATTTTTCTAAGTGTTTGGCTGCCACTTCAAATGTCTTTAAATACAAATGAAAAAATTACTAAAATACAGCACAGGCATTGTACCAGGGAACATAGGTTTTGAGGGAACATAGGGATGACCCCAAGAAACATAGCCTGTAAGTACAGGGTAAAAGGCCACATCATCAATCCACGTTATCTGTTTTAGTAAAAGTACAGGTTATTAATCTTTGAGAGGAACTTGTGGTAGCAACACATAACACAGCCTGGTAATTACCAAGTACATACATATTGTATTCCAGGATGTATTATGTAGTACTATTGTCAATTTTTCCCAAAGACTGCAAACCTTTTATCTAAACAATTAAATGGAAAAAATATTTCGAAATAAATGCATATTTGCCAAATAACAAATATTTGCAATCTTTACATCTTTGCGAGATTAAAATTTTAAAAAGAGGCACACTGCTGCTACTTTTCTGTCTATCCTTGAGTCTGGGGGTGTTGTTTACATGCCTGCTTCTTTGCAACATCTAGAAACCTTGGATACAGTTGGAGCTCTGGGGTTCATCAAAGACCTTGTGTTTGAACTTTTTTTTCTTAATTTTCTTAAAGACCTACTCCCTTTAAAAAATAAAAGAGCTGAAATTATTGCCTGACAAAATGTGCTTCTTTAAACCGGACTGAGCGTCCAGAAGAGTAATTGAGGCTGTATTGTGTGTTTTCAGTACCCCTTGGTGGTGTTAATGTTAATCACTGGGGAAATCTACCAGCTCATCAACTTTGCCTCCTTTTCACGCTGGTTCTTCATCGCCTTGGCAACGCTGGGCATGCTCATCCATCGATACCGTTTTCCCCATCACCCAAGGCCTTTCAAGGTTAACACTTTTTTGTTATCGTTTATCATAAATTGCAAAGCAGATTAATCTGATTTCTACTTAATCACCCACCCAAAAGGTGCCCTTGGCCATTGCAGTCACCTTCACGGTAGTTTGCTTCTTTATCGTGGTTTTCTCACTCTATTCGGACCCCTGGAACACAGGACGAAGCTGTGCCCTCACTCTGACCGGTCTGCCGGTTTACTATGTGACCATCTACCGCTTTCGGCTGCCCACCAGGTGGAGGCACATTTTCAGTAAGTTGTGCCCACAAGAGGTCATTCAGGCTCATCTTGTTATAAATCCATAACAACCCTAAAAAGGGGGGAAGGCGACATCTGCTGTTTGGGATAAAACAAACAGATAATAACAAACTTGAGCTCTTAAAAAAAAAAAAAAACTTAGCTTCTAAAGCTCAGTGGTTGAGCTTGAGTTAAAGAAAGTTTAATAAAAACACCTTAATTTATGCAAAATTCTGATTTTCTCCAATTCTTTCAGATTATTGCAGCAAGCAGCTGCAGATTCTTCTGGAAGTGACTCAGCAAGAAGTTCAGACATACTGAGGACTTTCAAGACACCGACAGACTTCCTGGATATCACCTTGATAAGTTCTGAGAAACTCTAAAATAAATGACTTGATAGTATTGTATTTGTTTACTAAACATTTAATGGTGTGTGTATAGAAAACAGAGCGAGGGGACGCACCTAGAGCTGCAGAGGGGCAGAAAGTTTCCTGGGGAGGTGACACATTCCAACAAATCTGAATAGCTGACTCTTTTATGATAGTTTTACTCTAACATATGGAAACATATATAAATGTTAGAATATGATTAAAGAAAGATTTCTGCCATCAGACAAATTATTTTGTAATTTTTTAGAAGTTGTCGTTTTAGTCCAGTTTTATGTACTTATATGTAATCTAGTTGTTTTTGTCAAGATCAGGCTAAATATATATTTTTCCCCCAACTACATTTCAAATTGCTATTAAAGGCCAACTTTCAGTATTTTAAATTTTTTGGTTTATTCCAAATAATAAAAGGTTCCAACTTTGAAACATTTTCACAACCCTTAATGCAGCTTTGCACGGAGTTTTAAAACCAAAAAGAAGAATCTTATTGTGTAAAATGTTGCAGTTTGTCTGGATACATGTATATACATCAGGGTTAATCAACTGGTGGCCCAGGGGCCATAACTGGACTACAACTGAGCTCAGTCCAGCCAGCAATGAATTTATTTAAAACAAAACTATATTTTAAATCAGAAATGACATTTACACAATGGCAATATTCCCAGACGTTCAGTCTTTGAGCTGCTAATTTTTAGTAATTGTGGCCCCTGAGCAATTTAGTTGAACAGCCCTGGTATACAGCATTTCTTAATAAGACAAAATGTTTTACATTCTTTTACAAGAACTAATAAAGATTTTGAAAACGGCGAGCAGTCTACAAATTACATTTTATTATTTAAACAAGAATGTTCACACAGAGCTCACCTGATGTATACACTTCACTATTTACATCAATGAAACGTCTCAATAGTTATGATGTTTAAAGTGGAACTAAGACATTTACTGTCGTTTTAGAAACACCAAATAGGAAACAGGAGCTATTTGAAGACATTTCTTAACAGCGGTTTTTCACTCGTGTATTTCCATGCAAGCACTAACCATAAACAGAAGAACGTATTGCGTGGTGTGTCTACATAGTTCAGTTTGTAAAAACAAAATATTCTGTATTTTCTTCTCTAGGATTTTAAATGTGAAGCAGCTGTAGGGTCACTTCTTACAAAATGTGTCCTGAAGTCGACACCGGTACTCTAAAATACAATTACTGGGTACATTAAAGAAAACGAGTGACAGTTGGACAGTTAACAGAGAATCCCATTGCTGCTAGTGCTTCTTGTAATATTTTACTATTGCTAGTCGATGCTGGCTCGCAAAGCCAACGACAACTCTTGCGTTATAATCTGCAAATAATTTTCCCACTTTTAGATGGAAACTGTAAATTATATATTAATATGTGCAAATCAACTTATGTACACAACTTAAATAGTTCTCTTCTCACGCAGTTCCTTGGAGCGACAAATATGCCTCAAGGATAAATGATAAAACAAAAAGAGCACACACAAAATTACATTTCTTCCTGTTAAAATATACAAAAAAAAGGCGAGTAAAAGAAAAGTTACAAGTAAACAGCCCTCTTATTTGTCCAAGACATTTCAGTAAATGTGGGGGCCAGAAACAGCTAACAGAAGGCAAAGAAGATGCTAAACTGATCCCAAAAAGTATCTAAACTCTCCAGGCCTCCATGAGTTTAACAGGGTATAAAGATTTATCAAAAGTTCATTTGTTTCTATTAAAACCAAATTTAGAAGCTGACCAGCACAGTGGGACTACTTTTCTATTTTTGTAAATTAAAGCTCAAATTAGACTTTTATGAACTCGATATACACACAAAACATTAAGGGAAAATACTAATCAACTAGAAATTTAAAGTAAATCTAAACATTTATAGAGATGTAACTCTTTTAGATTGCTATCAACTACCAACTATAATGAAGAAAAAAACTAACTAGACATTATTTTCTTCAATGAGCTTTCTGAATGATCTACCCCAGACCTACAATAAGGATAGCATTCATTTCCAAAAACAGTATATATAGATAAGCATCTGTTTTACTAATCCAGAGTGCATGTGGCTGCTCTTCTGTAGTGCTTTCTAAAATAGGAGGCCCAACATCATGCAGCTTAAATGTGACCAATGAACTCGGACCAGCTGATGTTGGCTGTGCCGAGGTCCTCGCCGTCCAGACCCGTGAAGCTAATGTCCACCAGAATCTTGCTCAGGCTGTCATTGGTGGTATCCAAGACGAGGCCCTCAGTGACCGACCGATTAGGTGGTGAGGCGGCCCCCGTCTGCAGCAGCCCCCTGGAGCAGCTGCTCCGCATGATTTCGATGGGCGTCTCTCTTGATCGGGGGACTCCGGAGGGGGCGGTCGTGAGCAGCTCTCGGGGTGAGCTGAACAAAGGGAACTCTTTAAACGGGGTGCTGCTGAAGCTGAAGGTGGTGTAGTCGTTCTGAGGGGTGGCTGCGGGACCACCTGGTGTGCGAATGGGGCTGAAGTCCAGAACGTTTTGGCTTCGATTGCCCACGGGGGTCACTTTCCATGGCTCGATCACAGTATTCGGAGTAGGCTTGCTAGGAGTGGAAGAGGTCAAGAGGTTACTACTTTTTATGGGGGTCTTAAAGGAGAACGCCTGGTCAGGGCTGTCAAGTCCATGATGGTGCTGATTTGGCTCAGCATCTCTGACATCCTGGAATGTGGAAGCATCAAAAGCTATGCCTGAGTCAAAGAAGGTTGCATCAGGACAGAGGAGAATGGGCTCCTCGTGTAGGGAGTTAAGGCGCTGCTTGCGGCGAGACCTGCTGCCTTGTTTATTTGGAGGGGCTTTAGGAGTCTCACTCTTTATTGGAACTTCTATTAGCTCCTCTTTCACCTCCACATTTAGGCTGTTGCTTCTCAGAGGAGATCGAACCACAGCTGGGAGGTCACTTTGTGTCACCTGTAAAGCAAACGACTGCTACCTTTAAAAACTTACCAGCTTCAAGTTCAACTCCACATAAATTCGGTATTGTAGTTAAACGACTATGATCTGAAATAACAGAACGATTCAATGCTCCACTTTGCAAACAGTTCTTTACCGTGAAGTTCTTACCTTCGGAGCAATACGGACTCTCTTGGCTGTTCGACAAAAGTTCTGTTTCCGCTTTGGGCCAACTGAGACAAAGGAGGCGGACGAGGATGGCAGATACACAGGGGAGGCCACCGGGAGCTGAATGGGAACTAAGTAGGATTCAGTCCGAGGTAGAAGAGGTTTTATCTTTCTCTCTGAATACAGAAAAAACATTGACACAGAAAGTGACAATCACACAAACTAGGTTTCTAATAATTCAACAGACCTAGACTTAGATCTGTTTGTTAACTTCTAGGGATAAGTTTCAGTCTTAACTCACCAGAGCAAGTTGGTGTTTTTTTCACAATGGGAACCATCTTCTTTTGCTGATGTAAAAGAAAATAAATCTCCTTAGAATATAGCCTTAATTTGCGTTAATTCCTGACATTTGTTAGCACACAGTGAGTTTCTGTGTCCTTTAACCCTCATGACTGTATCTGATATAAAATGAAGGAACATTAGATTTATTTAACAACTAGCTACAACCACTGTTGGACAAGACATGTGCTCTTAAAGCTTAGCAGTCTTTGAATTCAGCCACATATCACCTCCTCCTGCAACATCAAGGCTCTGAGATCTCCAGGTGCAGCTACATTCTTTGGTTCCAAAAGAACGAGAGCTATTAAACGAGTGTGTGAAAAAGACATGCCCCTCCCTTTTCTGCTTCCTGACTGCAAACTGAAACAAAAAGTGCATCAGTCTTACTTGGTGGGGACATGAAAGCATTGGCTCAGCAGCAGAAGCACCAGCTGGATCAGAAAGTGGCTACAGAAAGGGATGTAGAGTGAAATAAATACATAAAAATATTATTACATATGGTCATAAGCCTGCAAATAGTGTCAAGGAAGATAGTCACTACAGATATTTAAGAAATAATTAAAACTGTGGAACAGAAAGCTCTACTGACAACAAGAAGCAATTACAACTAGTTCTCACGTATTTACAGTGGG
>JAVKLF010000053.1:4793032-4807938 GCA_034783495.1 Millerichthys robustus
TCATGTGTGTATGGTTTTTGCCCATACACACATGGGCAAAAACATTATTGTCCATCCCTGCCTTTTAGCGACAGATGATAAACATTTTTGGAAATTTGCGTTTCACCTTGCAACTTTTACTTTTTTATGTCTATGCAACTGGGTAAAAGGAGCAATATTTGTTGCGCTTAGAGCACTGCAGTGCAGTGTTTAATGTTTTATCTTAGCAAGAATGTCCAAGTTTTTATTGCCGTAGCTAATTTCCACTGCATGGGGCTTCATTAAAAATGGATACTGATCACAATGAGCTCAGAGTGGTGCCGTCAGATTTTGAGTCTCCATTTAACAAAAGTTATTTTGCCTCGCTCGTGTTTCACCAGACTTGGCTTCTCACTGTGGGATTTGCAAAAAGCACAAGAAGAAAATGTTCCGCTTATGCTGATGGAGTGAGAATGTGTTTTTCTTTTACCCCTGAACATATAGTATAACACAGCTTTGACAGTCATGCATTTTAATTGAAGGATTTTCCCTCCGTGGCTCAACGTTTTGTGCTTTTCATAGCAATGGGGTGATTTGTGGCCACAAAACCCCAGTGAAAAACAAAAAAAAAACTAAAAAAAATAAGGAAAGTTTATTTTTCAGCCTAACCAAATCTTACCTAAACTATGGAGCCTTTACCACAAAGCAGGATTAGACGCTCAGCAAGACAAGTCCAGATTCAACTCTGAGGTTTTGGAATCAGAAATTCAGTTTCTAAGTTGACCTCAGGAATTAGTGTGTTGGCTTTTGTTGAGTTTTCTAGAACGTATGGGAAGTTCTCTTATCTATAGTTATCTTATTTCAAGATGAATTCTCTTCGTTGCCACATTATTTAGTTTTTATTTAAAATGTTCTTTCAGTTGTTGTTTTTTGTTTTGTTTTGTTTTGTTTATTTGTTGTGATTCCTGACATGTTTTTCACTTTAGGGTATTCCTGTTGCATCGTAATTGCATCCAGTCTTATTAACAAACAAGTAAACAACGTTCAATCACGGCTGATTATATGTTATCGACTAAAGGAAATCAGTCTACTTTGTCAAACTCTGCAAATCAAACGCTGTAGGTAGACATGACATGCATTTAATGAGAAATGCAATTGCCTGCAACAACCCCCCCCCCACTCTTTTGGTTTTCTAATCATGTTCTGTGACGTTGACGTTCTCTAACATCGTGAGGGTAACCAAGAACAAACAAGAAGTCTTCAGTCTGCTGAGTGCAGATGGTCAGAGCTCTGTTGTCATATGGACTTTTATTTGCTGACAGTGAGCACCTGCAAAGGGCAGCACGCACTAAGCCAATGCTTTTTTAAACGCCCAGCTGACTCAGAGAGGAGCATGCAGCCGAAGCAAACAACCAAAGAGGGCCCAGTGCCAACACTTAAGCTGTTTCACTTAATTCTTACGTAAGAAAGAGTCAAAAATCATGACAAATTATACTTTTGACGCATAGTTCCTATCTGCCAGACTGTCTTATGACAGCAATGATTCTTCAGCCTATTCTTGGAAAGATTTGTTAAACTGTGTTTTGACCTCTGTCCTCATTTCTGTTAAAGGTGCCGCGGTTAATTTAGTTTCCCATTGATTTGAACTGCATGGCTGTCCAGACGCTGAAAACTGGAGCAGGACTGAGAGAGATGTTTTACTGGGAGGATATCGACTCCTATTTAAATTATTTTAAGGACTATGAGTATCTTTATATAAAGTGCTTAAATGAAAGCCACAAAAAAGGAAAGTATCACATGAAAATAGGCAAGTTAGATTCTAAAACTGCTGAGAAATGTGGAAATAAAATCAAATCAAAGTAGATACAAATTTTATGACTATGCTCCCATTCAGGTGTGTGTGTGTGTGTGTGTGTGTGTGTGTGTGTGTGTGTGTGTGTGTGTGTGTATTTAAGTAATGCTCTGTTCATTACAACGACTTGGCTTCGTAGTAGAAGTGTTGAACAGCTAGAATCCAACATCAAACAAGAAAAGGACACGCATTCCTTTTCAAAAACTCTATTAACCTGTCTCCTTTGCAGACTGTTTTTAAATTACCGGAGCTGCTTCACATGTATCTGCCCTAAAGTTCATAAAGAAACTTTATTTTTCCAAAAATAAGACCATATTTTTTAGTTTAAACATTTGATATGTTACCTATATTCCACTGTGAATGAAATGTGGTTTTGAGATTTACAATCGTTTTAATTTACATTGTATGCACTCTTAATTTTGTATAGAAATAGGGTTGTATGGGCAAGCAAAATGACTTTCATCACATCACCAAAAATGAATAGATTAGCAACAACTAAAGCCACTAAACCCAATGATCTCAAGTCAGTACATCTTTCCGTCTGCTTTCCCTCCAAGAAGTAGGACAAAGCAAGTTCAGCTTCTGTTCACATAGCTTTTTTTCCCCCTGACTTTGAATCTCAATGGGCAGATAAAAAGCCTGTGCCAGCACCAAGCAAACATGCCACAGCCCATAGGCTATGGAGTAGATGACAGGAAAACAAATCAAATAGAAAGACGAGCACCGACGGGGGTTTCAGGCTTTATCAGTGATACCTGGCAGTTTTTATTCTCATTTTCCCCACATTCTTCTTCTTATTTTTTAAGCTTCCCAGGTTGGCATTTATTCTGTTGTAAAGGTGACTGCCGGGAACGCCGATATGCTTTGAGCTCTAGAACAGAGCAGGGCTTTTTTTTTTTGTTTTGGATTTTGAAAGACACAAAGTTACTTTTATAGAACTGATAAAATGATATGTCATTTAAGTTTTTCTTCACAGCCCTCTAAGTGTTGCTGCTATCGTTCCATGTATGTTTTTTTTTCTTCTTTTCACAGCAATTCCCCTGCTAATGGGCCTCAGAGCTATTGTGCACCTGCCATTTGAGATCCATTCAAGGGCCCACATATTTTCAATTTGAGGCTCTGGGGTTGTTTTGACAACTGAAAGTCTGAATTGGACAGAACGAAATGAAATATGGAACGCTGTGTTTATTTCACCAGAGCAAACGCCCGACGGGGACTGACTGTGAGAATCCATAATCCCAACAAGAGCTGAGAACGAGAATACGAAACCTGCGTGTCTTGTTCGCAGAAGTCACAAAGCAGAACTTTGCTGTGGTTGAGTCCTTTAGATTTGAAACATAAGTAAAAAAAAAATACATAAAATTGTCCTTATTGTTTTACAATGGATTTCACAAATATTTCAGTTTTGTTTGGAAGATGATCCATTCCATGCTTTACCAAGCGTAGTTTTGCTCAGTGTGTGTGTGCCATGCCTGTCTGTTAGCAAAAATATCTCATGAACTACTGAAGAGATTTTAATGAAACACTCGGAATTTAATATTTAGACGTAGCTCTACAATCAATTGTTTTCAGTACGATTTAAGATGACAACCACACATAAGCAAACTTGGCAAACACAAAAATGACTATAACTCAGTCAGTTTTTCAAATATTGATCAAGGATTTGGTGTGGTAATAGCTGAGTATATTTCACAGCACATACTTCTAGTGCTACACATTGTGCAACAAGTTTGGCATCAAACCTATAAGAACCTGTGAGATGTGTTAGTGGCTAGCAGAACTCCTGTGCATGTTCAGAGTTTTGGAAATCCTTTCGTCTCCATCTCCTGATTTGTTCTTTTCAATAACCTTTTTTCTGAGTTGAATTGGGACATTTGCTTGCCAATTCAACATTTAAAACACATTTCACAAGTTCTCGCTAGTCCACCAGATACTGTTAATATTAAAGTTTGACCAAAACTCATTTCTTACCATAAGATGATCTAATTTGCTAGGGTGCTATGCTTGGCTTTTTATTATTTACAGCGATTTTCTGCAACACTCAACTTCAAATAATTACTCAAACAGTACATTTTCTATTTCCTCTGCGATTTTTTTTGTTGCATTTTCTACTTTTTGAAAGAAAAAAGACATTTTGCAACCTTGCTTCTACTCTATAGCATAAGATTGAAAAGTCATTAATGAGAACATATGCAGCCCATACCGGGAACATGGAATTAAGCCATTAGAGATTAATGAGTTTTTTCGGGGGAAGCGTATGGAGGCAGATAAATGCTGGGCCACGGGGCCAGACTGTCGACTTGCAGACGGATCGGGTGAGAGCTGTTTTCGCCAACGCCGCCATGCTTCACCGGCCATGCTGGAGTGTTTTGGCTCCTTCAGATTAATTGTCAGCCATAAATTAAGTTCTGCAGTGTTGTAAGGAGACTCGCCAGGACCGGGGTTTCCACTGACACTCCTACATGCGTATAGGAAAGGACAATTTGATTTATCTGGTCTGAGCTGCATTTAAACTCAGCTAAGAAAGTTCTGAAGGATTGTACACAGCAAAGTAAACCATGCACAGTATCCAATTTCTATTAGTTTGACTAGTGAAAGTTTTCAGACTCTGACACCTAAAGGAAAGTTCAAATTACACATTAAGATTCCAGGACCAGGAAAACACATTATCCAGGATTATAACAAGGTTAATAAATCAGCATTCATTTATTTTCAACCTGATTGTCTGACTAATCAATAGCTTTTCACCATTACATACCAGTTGCATGGGAGTGTATGACAACTAATACCCATTAAATTGCTTTTTAAATGGAGATTAAATACTCTATTAAGACCTGAATAGCAATGCACCTGCAGTCCTGGAAACACAAAAGGTAAACCATTTCCTTTTTCATTACAATTTCCACAATGAAACTGTGAAATAGTCCTGAATAATGTTGCAAAGAACAGACAAATACAACATACCAAACAGATTCTACAGGGAATTGTTTCCGGAACAATATCACTTTGCTTTTATTAGCTGAGGCAAATGCAGATCTGTAAATATGAATATTCAAAGAGCCTATGCTTTATTAATGAAACTGAGCTCCTTATGAAATGGCATGAAGGTAATGGAATACTGTTTATTGCTGAATAAATGAGAGCTTTAGATTTCAACAGGTGATAAAGACTGCTTTCAAAAGGATTGAATTGTGTTAGAAATCAAATTTACTGAGGTGTTTCTGTCTAATTAGTTGAATGCGCTATTGTTTGCAACGATCTGGTCCGCTGACACATCGGCAAAATAAAACAGCCTTTGAATTCCTTGAAGGTGCACCAGTCGACTGATTTATATTAACGATGGGTTTAATGACTGCGTGAAATGGGTTGCTTGTGATGCGAAACCCTTTGAAAATTTGACCACAGGCTTTTTTTCGGCTCTATGTTCCTCCAACTGGCTGGCAGCTTTACTGTTACCACTTCTAGGCCTTGACTTTATGTTAGCAGCATTAGCAATTACCTTGGTACCATATACAAAAATCCACCTAGACATTGATCAACCACCTATCCATCCGTTTTCTTGCACTTTTCCGAAGTAAGGGTCTGGTGGTAACAGGTCCAGGAGTGAAACCCCGAAGTTCTTCTCTCCAGCAACACTTGCCAGCCTCTTTATGGTGGAGCCCATGACACTGGGACATGGATGAAGCCTGTATCCAATCCCTCCTGAAGGGCCTTAGGGATATCTTTTTTCTTTTTTTTGAATGAGAAGCTTTGATAACATTACTTATGAATCAGTGCTGCTCAGAATTTCAGAATGTTTCATACTTTTAGCACATGTGCGTTTAATGAAGACTGGCTGAACCTATGAGGGTTTCTGATATGATTACTAACTAAATATTGTGAACTGCAACTACACTCTCACTTTGTCTTAAGGCCATAAATCCAGTTTTTGTTTGATCCAAATGTGTTACACGAATTGGATTCTTCTTTATGTTGTAAAAAAAGACTTTTTTCTGACCACTTCTTGGCACGCTCATCAGGGCTCTGCTTTTGATGAAGTAAAAAGAAAGACGTCGCAGCTGCGGCTGGAACGCAACGGACGACTTTGACGGGACGATTTCATTTCATTTCATCAGACTTCTACCAAACAAAGGCCCAGTCACTGCCACTTTCTTGTCGGACTGCCGGCAGACATGCTGAAAAGGGTTAGCGGAGCTCGACGGAGCTTTCGTCCGACGACAATCTTCAGATGCATGATGACAGCAGCCAGTTTAGATCAAGCGAAAATAATGAGGGGAGTTGCCGAACTTGATACGAAGATTGTATTTCACTCAAACCTCTTTTTATCTCTGTAAAGAAACTCTGCTCATGGGAAATTGTTTGTCATCTCAAATAACCAAAATGAAGAGAAAGCTATAATTGAAGTCTAATGTAGATGGTGGTAAAGCATGTGAGGGGAGGGCTGAAGGGGGGTTTCAAAGGGATGGTATTTATTATGCATGAGCTGAATGTGAGACAGGAACAGTGGAAGAGTGTAGGTATTATCAGCGGGTGTGTATGAGTCATACTAATTACTGACCATCTCTGTGGCTGGTGCTCCAATCCCCAACAGAGCAACATGATTCTGCACTCGTGGAGCTGCAGCATAGCCCAATGTTTCTAGGGCCAGGTTCAAATGAATTAACAATAAGTGGAATGCCTTATTTAGGTCCAAGGATTAATGATTACAATGACAGATTAGGTTATGCATGTTTTGTGGTTAAATCTGGACGCTGCAATAATGTATTTGAGAAGAAGACATTCATCATTTCTCACTCTTCATCATGTTCTTTAAGAAACACAAAAACAATACCTTTTATGATGAGCTTCTGTCTTAATTTCATCTTTTCATCTTCCTCGGGCAGATGTACCTTCTTCTTCCTTTTTCTCTTTCAAAACAAACTTTAAGTTGGGTAAAAAAAGAAGCATTCAAAGATCATAACTCAGTTCCCCTTTATTTTGGAGATTCTCAAGTTCCGAAACTTGTGAATGAGTGCAGTCTCTTGAAAGTTTTAGCATCACCTCTCACATCTATTCATTTTTTTTATATCGTCCTGAAAGAAGTTCCAACTGCGGGGCAGAAGATCTTATTTTTAGGCTTCAAACTTAGCAAATCGGAAAGTTATTTCACTTCTGTGAGACTCCCTCTGGTGTCAATTTGACAGGCACAGAAAGTCACACTGGAGAAAAAAAAACACAAAATAAGAAATCTGTCTAATTGATCTGGGTGGTAATTATAGTGAAACTCCAAAAAGCTTTTGATCCCTCTGTGGCAAACTTTGTTTTTTACGTGGATAGAGTTATCGTTGGCGCCTTGCCACGAGATTCTTTACTCAGCTACAGTTTTTAAAGGTTGAATGTTTTACCTTCAGCTTCAGAACAAACAGTTGAAGATTGTGAAAGTTAGAAAATTGGAGTTGTCTGAATTATGTGAGCTATGTTAGATGACTTTGTAAAGTAAAACCTCCTACAAAAGTTAAAAGAATAATAATGATGTCGTGAAAAACTGAATAGCATGAGAGCAGCCTCTGTCAATATGTGTTCTTTAATACCAAAGAGGTGTGTTTTTGCAGGATTTCAGGATCTCATGCAGGCACTCAATCAGTAAAGGTAGAAATACAGCCATATAAATCCATAAACAAGGCCATTTGTCTTTGTGTGGACATTAGAGAGTTGATAAAGGCGGTCTGACATCACTATACGCTCCTTTGTGGACAGAACTAATGGCACACTTTATTGATTGTGTGTGCAGTAATCTGTCAATCATGGCTTTCACAGCTGTGGAAAAGTGCTGTACAGGGTCATCACCAGCCATCTGGCTTTCCAAACACACAGAGAGTATCCTGTACTTATAACCACTCTAAAAACGGGCCATAGCAAGGAATGTGAGAGGAGAACAAGAGAAGGACAGAAAGAGAGTGACATAAGACTGACAGTCAAACAGTTTCACACACACACACACACACACACACACATATATATATATATATATATATATATATATATATACACTTTTAATGTCACGTGCTGATATGCTAGTATTATCATTTAGCTCCAAGTGATCCAAATTACAGCCTTAAATAACCACAGACACAGTTTAGCAGCTTCCTGTTGATCTGTCATACTGGGATTTTAACTTGTCACCTGTGAGGCTTTGTAATCCAATTTCAGTCAACTTAAGTTAAGAACTAATGTAAGTTGTAACAAATAAATAAATAACATATAAGGAAGTCATCATACAATAACTAAAAATGTCCATTTAGCATTCTGACCAATGTGCTCCTCCATGGGCTACAAAGATTTGTGAATAAAAATGGAAAGTAATGATTTCCATTTACTGACAATGAATGGAAAGCAAAAATATTACAGTAAGAAATTTTTCCCCTCCCTTTGTTTTTGACAGTTTTTGCTTTTTTATGCTGATGTTGTCATAGGATGGGTAAAGCCCAAATTTCCGACCCGTTTGAAGAATAAACAAATGCAATGAAGCAGAAATTAAGCTACAAATACAGCTAAATAAGTCTACAGCAAAATATAGTGTAACTGACAACAAAAAAATCAACTAAGAATAACTTGAAACGAACTACTTGGGGAAAAAATATGGAAGTAGAACCTGATACAGAGCAGGTGTATTAATTATCTAGGTAGAATCAGGTGTGATGGAGAGCAGATTGTAGTTTATGGAAGATGAAGCCTTGAAAAGCTTTTGATGCCGTATCCTGATTATAAAGAAAAAAACAATCTTTCGTAGCTTCAAAGCCTCCAAGGCAGACCCTACAAGAGACATCTAGTGGTCAGCTGCGTGTATAGCAGCCACAAACTTCCTTTAAAAAAACAACAACAAATTGCACTTCAGCTGAGTAAAATGGGCTTTGGAGGCTCAAAGTTAAACATCCCATTTTTAGAATAAATTAGGGCCTCATTTTCCTACCAGACTTTTATAAACACACTAATTTTTCTCTTCTTCCATGCCATGATGTGGTGACATCGTTCATATTAATAACATAAAAATACAGAGGCTGTACTTTCTTAGCTTGGCTAAACATTTTCCCCAATTTTTCCCCAGTTTCAGAACACTGCCAGAGTTTATTGGGATGAAGTAAGACAGAATCAGAACTCCCAGTGTTTTGGTTTTTAGTGCACAAAGTGATAGTGAGCATATATAACGTTTGGCTGCTATGTTTCTAAAGACCACATACCTCCTGTTTACAAAGATTAATCAGAAAAGAAACCCACCCTATTAAATTGAAATTGATAAAATAAGGAAAATTACCCTTAATCCCCAACCCTTCATTACATAAACTTTGAAAAACTTTGACTTGTCAGTTTTGTAGTTGCATTTTATGATCAATTATGACACGTCAGACTATTTTCAAGAGGCACATCAGAAACAAAAACAGCGGTGACTCCAACTTTCCCCCCTCCCCTTCTTTAACTTTGCGTCAGTGTCCAAATGACAAAGTGAATTCTGAAACGTGTCATGGAAAGAAATGCATGAAACTGTCAGAAGTAATTATAGAAACACAGTTTTTCTTTGTAGTTTTGCTCCTCAGGTGACCAGAACGTGCAAAATGAAACATGAATGCTAATTGAAATCACCGCAGAAGTCATGCACATTATGACAAAGTAGTTTCTTTGTGGCAGGCCAAACACAAAGCTTTAAAAAAAAAAAATCAATATTCCATTGATTGGTTTGCACTCATTTCCATGGATCAACACGATATTTTATGTAACAGTGTGTTTTGACGGGTCTGTTTGCTCTGGGTTCATGCAGCACTTTTGTTGCTCCCTCCATCTGAATATTTGTCTCTGTTGGATCGCCGTTACTCATCGTCTCACTCCTTCATTTGTTCATCCGCGGGTCTCTCCTCTGCCAACTCTTCCTCTTGGTCCCCATGGATTTAATGTGCGCTTGGGCACTTAAATGATCTCTTCATTTTTTAAAGTTTTTTTTTTTCTCTCTCACACTCTCATCCTCCCATCTCACATTTCCTCTCTGGTGTCTCGGTGAGTGCCAGGCAGGGCGTCCCTGCAGTGACCTTCGGGGGGTTAATGAGCTCTTGATCACGAGTCAGGAAACTCAAAGTTGAACACCCCACCCTGTTACCCTCCCCTCGGTCCATGCAGCACGCACACACATGCACACACTCAGAGAAAAAAAGGGGGGGAAAGTCTACACAAAGCTATCGTGTGCGCAGCTCACAAAGAGAAATAGTATTGGACAGGCAGGGCAGCAGGGCAGAAGTGCAGATAAAAAGAGTCTAGAGAAACTATTGCTCTAAGCCCTGACATACAACTACAAGACCTCCAGAGTGAAGTAAGTGGATTCTTTCTTTCTAGGTGCACACATACGGAGAAAAGTTTCTTTTTTGTGTGTGATGTGCTGATGGAACAGAACATGACTATTTGAGCAGCCAGACAAGCAAAAAAAAAAAAAAAAGTTCTGTGTGCGGCTGTACTTCTGCCAGACTCCATTGTACAAATGGTTTTAAGGCTGTTTTGTGAGTGTGTGTGTATGCGTGTGTGTGTGTGTGTGCACATCTCTTGGGGGTGCAAACTTTTGGAGTTTAGATGTTTCTATAAGTGCGTGGGATTCACAAGTTCCAGACTTCTGTTCAGTCACTCAAAGAAAACTTTTGATGAAGTTGTACACTTCTCTTGTAGTAGCGGTAATGTTCTGCATTTTGCGGATCCTTTCGGATATTCTGCCTTTTGGTCAAACGTTGTACTTTTGTAGACATGGTTCTAATTGCTTTTGTTGTTCGCTTCCTTTAAAGTTGCATTCTGTTCTTGAGGCTGTTGATACAAGATGATAAAACACGTGAAAATGTACAAGAGTATTAAGCTTAAAAGCCGAGAATTAGAGTTGCAGATGGAGAGTAGCTTGTAGACAAACTGGGTAAACAATTGGAGAGACAATAATCCAGCAGCCATGGGCCATGGCGTGTGGAGTAAAATCATCAACGGAACCGTTTCGTCAGTGATGAGACTTCAAATATTCATATGTTTTGTTTATTTTTGCCATCAGCCAAAAAAAAATAGGGAAGCCCAAATAAATCTGTCTGCGCATATAAGCTGGTTGATGTCAACCACTTTTTTTCCCAGGATGTTGTAATTTGGGTCAGGCCTGACTAGCATGACAAACCCCAAACTGCTGTATTGTATCACCACTGTGTGATCCAGCGGGCCTTCGCCTTGCGTTGCCATGGCTTTCTACAGCCCTAGTAGAGCAACCCAAGTCAGACCAAACAGTGTTTCTCTCCGTCTTATGAGCGTTCCTTTGGTGGACAAAAGCTTCCTCCAGTTCATTCGTGCCCGAAATGAGGTGTTTTCTTCATTTCTTTAGAATCAACACACGGTGTGGTCCTAATGAATGAGCAGGGAGAGATTAGACATGAAGTGGAGATGAGCTTGAGAAACTTGCTTTGGTCCGTAGGAAGTCAGAGCACAATGTGGATTAAGCTGGATGACAGCCAGCAGGGTCAAACTCATAAAACGGCTTCGTTTCTAAGTAGGTCCTGGCATTTTCCCTCCAATATGGCCTCTCGGAGCCCTTTAAGAGACATTTTGCACATTCTGCCCTTTTCTCTTGTTGAATGCTTGACCCACATTTTTTACCACGCAATCTCACCTATATGTCAACGTGTTTAAGCAAAAAGTCAGTTCGTTTCTTTTGGTGTCTTCACAAATGCTTTGATGAGACTGCGCTCCACGGAGGGGCTGGAGCAATAAGGCATAGAATTGCGCTGTCAGGGGCCAGAGAAGTCCACTCCGGGGGTGGGAGGAAGGGAAGTACTGTGAAAGGAGCCAGTCCTTGTCTATAGGGCACAAGTAGGTGGGAGAAAGGAAAAGGAAGAGGGGGGTGCAGACGTACACAAAGGTCCTCACATTGAGAAACTGGTTTACTTTCGAGGGGTAAACGCTGACCCTTCACATGGGAGATGAACAAAATGAGCCTTGATGGGGTCTAGAGGGCCTCCGTAGAAGGGGAGGACGGGATAAAGAGAGAAATGGAAGAGAAAAGAAGGGGAAGGATCTCAGAGGAGAGGCCTGTCAATGAAACATCCTTCATGCATCCAATTCTAAATGCAACAGTGCAGAAATAACAGAAAAACTGAGCTTTAAGTAAAAGACAATCCTTTGACCCTTAGAGAATACTTGTTTTCCCACTACCGCTGTCTTATTTGTATCCATTTGGCTTTACTGGATTTAAATCCTCTAAGTTAATTACTGAGATCAGTGAACATGGGAAGGGTAAGAAGTTTTCAAAATAGGAATCAATCATAAAGGTTTTGAAGAGTAGTACACACAAAAAAAGACATTTAAAGGCTAAAAACCAATAGAAAAGTGAACATTTTCACATACAAGCAGCGATATTAAATGCACCACAAGGATTGTAGTTGCAAGGAAAAAAGGGATGTGCATTTCACATAATTGATTAAATTACCTGGACCTAAAAAAAGCAGTCTGAACTGCACTTATCCTCTAAATTGTCAATACATAAGAACACATAGTCTACCATTTTTTTTTTACCTATCCTGAAATGTAACTTCAGGAGTATTATCTCTTAAAGGTCTTGGGTAGTCGATATATAGAAAAGAAAACATTCTCACAAAGTCATAAAGCAGCAAATAACTTATGACAAACCCAATACAAAGCTATCAACAGAACCTCTGAAGTTGTATGGTACTGGTCACCATTGTCTGAAGATGCTCACTGAAAAGGCTTCTTAAGTCTTTTGTGCAAAAATTCGAATGGGGTTTGTGTTTGTGCGCGATCGTTGAAGCGTGTTGTCAGGGACACTCATGCTAT
Organism: Millerichthys robustus; assembly: GCA_034783495.1. Classification (NCBI taxonomy): domain Eukaryota; kingdom Metazoa; phylum Chordata; class Actinopteri; order Cyprinodontiformes; family Rivulidae; genus Millerichthys; species Millerichthys robustus. The sequence continues at coordinate 4,805,673 of JAVKLF010000053.1, forward strand.
AAAACTTGCATGGATTCTTCATTTTTCCCCGTTCACTTTTGGTTTCACCTAGTGCTTGACCTTTAGAGACTTAATGATAATATGAGGTATTGTTAATCTGCCACACACACAAAACCATGAACAGACATAGGGGACCACAGAGAAGGTAAGGGTCTAACGGCTGTATATGTGACCCATCACATCGAACCAAGAATTAAGTCTCAAATATAATTCTTAAAGAATTTGGGTCACATATGAAGTTTGAAAACCAACCGAGAAAGTAAACCTACAACTATAGTAGAAAACTGAATTTGATTGTATATTTGGGTCAATAAGATGTTGGACTTCTTCCTTCTATTGTTGTTGTGATGGTTTGTAACAAGCCAGATATTTAACCTGCATTATGTTTAATAGGGGGCAGCTCAGTGTGAGTTTATACAAATATGATTCCATTGAATACTCAACCAATGCAAAAAAACAAAACAAAACCAAAACAGTTGATGGCAGCTGGTCCCGTTGCTGTCTGTCCACCCGTCACCAGCTTTTCAGGCACAAAGAACAACTGCCAACTCTGAAGTCCAATCTATCTCAATCCAAAAAGAATCTTTGCACTGCTGTGACAAATGGAGCAGAGGTTGATGCACCATTAAGGAGGGAATCAAATAAAACAGTGTTTATGTAAAATCAAATGATTTTTAGCTCTGAATTATTAACCAACTTTGTTGTTGCCCAATTTGGTTTGTTTTTTGGGATAAGTCTAAAATATGAACATGAAACATAAATTGTTTTATAGCCGACAGGAATAGTTTTATTAGGATTTTAGGCTTCTTTTTAGATTTTTCTCTCTCTGACCAGTCAAAAGTGAAGAGAGTCCACCAAATATGTACAGATTCTTCCAATTTCCGGCAACTAAATGTCCTCTCGGTGTTGAACTGGCCCATATTTTATCACTGATTCAGTGCCTCAACTATTTGGATACAGCATAATCTCTGTATTTTGTTTTATTTAGAGGGAAATGAACAATAAAGCAGATAGGAAAGGAATACAACGTAACATTTTTAGTTGCAGTGTTACTCAATTTTGCATTTCTCTACTGTATTATGTTTGGGTCAGACAGTGTAGTTTGTAGATTTCTTTTTTAGCTTGTTGAACATGGACCTTTGTTACTGCTGAAAATAAGTGTGATGAAGTCAAACAGAACAATGTGTTTACAGAGTAAAATTGAAGGAAACAGCAGAGCCACTTGGCCTCATTTGTGATACATTATGCAAGATATAACAGCTGAACATCAACACAAGAAACTAAACACTCCATTTTGTTTGTTTGCCTTCAAATTAAGGCTCAAGCTGCTTAAATATCTTTATATAACCATCTCTGAAAAAGACTTTTTTCACAAGCAGCAGTTGTGTATTGTAGTGCAGAAATACAATCCATTCTTAGGATGCTTCCCTATAGCTTTTGTTTGCCTGCAAACAAGGTTGAGTTCAGTGAAACGCTGTGTGTTTTTATACATTTAATAAACCGAGGGGCACTCAAAAAGAAAGCCTAAAGCTTAGATTTGGAATATGGTTGGATATAAACTTGTATTCATCAGAATCACCAAATGTAAAAGCATGGGAAACTGAATCATTCTGATGATCAAAATTTTATATTTCCTTGTTGGTACATCCCTTCTTAAAATGCAAGGAAAAAAATACAGTTAGTCACTTTATTGACTTGGACTGCTTTTCCCCTCAGTGCCGAACCTTACTAAATTGCTCAGAAGTAAACCCTGAGGGGACTATTAAATAACACAAAGCCAATATGCTGCCAGAGTGCCACAAAAAAGCTGTAATCTATCAGCTCGATCAATGCAATCACGTATTTAGAGCCACTCTTTTTCGCCGCTTCAGAGGTGGGGGGTGAGTTGCACCCCGCCAAGCAGAATTTTTAGTGATATTATTATAATTGTTCCTACAGAGAGAATTTTATTACGAAGGCGTTAACAATGCATGTGAGGTATAAAAGGAAGTGTGTGTGTGGGGGGGAGGGGGGAAACGAAAGCATTCACAGATCAGACGCACGACAGCAGGTCCCTCTTACTTACAGGGATATATTTCAATCTGGAAAGACTCACACAAAACATGATGCGATTAGAAAGGTTTATTGACAGGAAATACAGTTCTATGGCGCTCGATCCCCGGCAGAAGACTTGTACACTGTGAATTGCCGTGAAATTCAGATGAGTAGTCTAGGATAGATATTAGAGTAGTCTTCCCCCCGGGGCCCGGACACTGGTGGTGGAGCA
>JAVKLF010000053.1:4831308-4841675 GCA_034783495.1 Millerichthys robustus
AAAAACATTCTCCCATCCAGATGAGGCCTGTTTCAGAGAAAGTCTTGTATATTTCAGCTAAACAATGCTAAACCACCTGCTGCATCTATTATAACAGTGCAGCTTCATAATAGGAGCGTTTTAAAGATTGAAAGATTTCCTAGTTTAAAACAATCAATATTTTTATTATGTTCCATGGTGGATTGAATATGTGTTTATAAATATTTGAAAATCATCACATTCTGTTTATTTCCCCCCCCCCATTTTGCACAACTTTCAACAATGTTGGAACTGGGGTTGTATGTATTTTTGCCTCATTTTTTGGGTGAGATTTTAAAAATTGTAGTTTTGCCAAAAACTAAAATATGTGACTTTTAGATTGCAAGTGACAATAGTATTTTGTGATTGAGTAAAAAAAAAACCCTGAATGTGTTTGAGTGTTTTTTCTCCCCAAGCCTAGTTGACCTGCCATCACACAAAACTAATGTTCCAGCCTTGGGTCTGAGGTAAACACTATATATTTGATTCACACTCGGGCTTTTAGTTTGGGAATTTACACAGCAGCAACTACAAAAAACAAAACAAAAAAAACAAACATTTTATTTCATTTTTCAGTTTTAGTCATTTGTTTCCCAATTGATTGTGATCAGAACATAGCTTGCAGTCAGATTATCAATGTTTTTTTTATGAGTTTTTTGTGTCTTTGCTAGAAATTGCCCTAAGACTAAACTAATGTGTAATATATATACCAGGCATCTTATCTCCTTCAGACTGAAAAAAACATCAAGTCTCAGTCAGAACTTGCTCAGGAAAAATTATGAACTTGTCAAAAACTTTTTTCCGAAGCTTTTTTTCGACTCGGCACATCCTTCGGGTCATTGAGTGACACTCGGTTGTACTCGAGGCTTTACTTGGATAAACCTTCAGGTGCGGCAATTTCCTGCTTTTCTTGGTATCTGAGGAAAGTTGAGCAATGATTGATGACTTTATTAAGTTTAGTTTCAGGTTGCACATGTAGCAACTTAGGCTGCACATTAAAATAGTTTATCATGTAACAATGTAAAAATGATAAAACTAGGAAGAGAAGTTTATTAAATGTATGTGTTTAAAGAGATTGCAATGGTTAGAATTAAAAAGAAATAAGAGCAAACAGTTATGTTTGCAAAAATGTGAACTGAATAAGTCTTCAGTAACTCATTCTTTGTATTTTAATGTTTTTGTGTCTGTCTGTTAGCAAAATATCTCTTAAAGCACTTTATGTATTTTAATGAAATTCTCACAAAGTAATCATTGAACATTTATTTACAACTGATTCATATTTGAAGTTAATCTGATTCAAGATGGTAGCTGCAGCTGACTTCAGTAAACATCAAAATGGATGTAATTCAGCCACTTATACAGATACGAAGCTAAACTTTGGTGCGGTAGTAGCCGAGAGTCATCCCCAACACGTACTGCAAGAAAAAACAGATGAGAGACTTTTGTTTACAACTTTGATATAAAACGCAGAAAGCCACAACCTTTCCTTCAAGGAATGCTAACGTCATTTCCTTTTTTTTTACATTTATAGCAAACTTTTTCTTTAGGTCTAATTATTGTTGATCTCCAGCATTTATACAGTCATCATCCCCGTGGCCTTTTATATTATGCCTGCACTGCATGATGGGCCTATGCTTGGTACTGAGTAAGTGAAAGGTTTTCCTTATCTTTCAAATAACCACAATTTCTTTTTCACAGTGAACAAATTTTATCTGGAGGCTTCTATTGGATTTTCTCCATTAAACTCTTAGAAGTCATTGTAAACAGTTCTTACAAGTGGGATTCAGTGACGTTTCTTTTATTTTTTATTTTTTGTTTTCAGGAAGAGGGTGTTACAAAGCTGGAAGAATTTGGAGTTCCTGAGAGCTATTATTAAAAATAAAACTTGGAGACTGAGTTTGAAGTATTTAATCAAAGCTAGATTTGGCTGTGAGCTGCCACAAATGGAAAAATAGTGGTTCTACCATGGGAAGGATTCAAATAACTTTCAGGGAGGTGGGGGGGGGACCAACTCGGCAATTGAAACACGTCAACCAGGACACGTAAGACACAACACACACTGTTCTACAGAAATCTGGGCACAGAGGAGCATCTTTGGTGTCAGACAGTCAGTAATTGCCTGAATCTGCTGCTGTCTTCCCATTCTGAGAGAATTGTCTGTAGCTAGATTGTACTTAAAAAAGAAATAAATTTAAAAAAAGGGAAAGGGCACAGACAGCAGTAAGTTTTGCGGCAGCACAAAAGCAGGAAAATCAAATAAAATGGAGACTTTAATGCATGACAACTTTGTTTTATTCCTTAAACTTTAAGTAATGTGCTGTCAGTTCGGATGGTCAGCTCCTGTAAGAGGGATTAAAAAAGCAACATATGCCCAACTGCATTCTGCATTTTTCTTGACATTTCCAATTTATTTTTTGTGTCGTGAAGCCAAAGTATGTCATCACTGCGTGAATATTCTTCTCTAAAGGGCAAACACCGAGCAGGTTAATGACTGTTTGGACTCAAAGTCCAGGAACAATAAATTCGATACACAAAAACAACAATTGTCTCTTATTTTTGACCAAAAATAGCAAATGACCATAAAGCCAATTTAGTTTACATAAATGTTTGCTTGCTGCTAGTCTTAGCACGTTACACATATTGATCACATTCACAAACTAAAGGTATTAGATTGAAACAATTCAGCTATTCCTCTGAAAATTCTTTCTAACTTTGGTTGGCTATTATGTCATGACTCACACAATAACTAATAAATAAAAATGCAACTGAGACCATGTTTTTTTGAGCTCGAATGGAGCCAAAAAGTTCGATTAAAAACTATTTGATGGCTTTTTTCTAACTGTGACATGCTCTCACTGCGATTGATGGGGAGTACACACATGACTGTCAGTGGAAGTGCTGTGCAGACAATCAAAATGTTGATATTGGATTCCCGCGCAGTGGGAATAGCACCAGGATGAGATGAAAAGATGGAAATTCCTCGGGCTGTTCTAGGCTCCTGTGAGACTTGGGTCAACTAATGTTGTGTTTTATTTTATTTTTTTGTTTTTCTCCATGTTTTTCCAAACTGTTGAACATGTCACGTTCTGGTGCATTTTCAGGAAGGCGAAAAATACAAAATCCTTTTGTTTCTTTTCTTGAAGAATGTTTGGATTGAAGCAGTGGACATGGGTGGCTGCAGTGGCTCTCCTTGTGCTAACGGTGATGGCAGCAGGAGGAGACAAAGCAGAAAAACAAGGTGAATTTCTTTTTCGCACACTTGTGGAAAGAAATAATTTGTTTTAAATACCCTCAAATCAAGAAACACATTCAGTTGGACACAAAAATGTTTGTAGTTTAAATAATTGGTCTCTTTTGGGATTCCACCCATAACAAAACCCCTAATTTTGCAAAAATAAAGAAAAACAAACAAACAAAAAAAACTAAACCCAACCACTTGGGGAAGAAAAAAAACAACTTAAAACTAATTTAAATACGGAAAAACACATATTTGCATTGGAAATAAAAGCAAGTACAAAAGTTTACAAGTGGATTAACGATACTATAAACAAAGCAAGTGGGAATTTTCATTTTCTTGTTTTAATAAAAAAATATTTTATGTTGATTTACACAAATTTAATACTTAGATTATGCAAACAATATTATATTTTTAAAAAAGCCTTTTTTTTAAAGGCATGTGTATCATCCAAGACCTTATATGGCAACAATTAAAACAAAGCTCTCCCATAATCTGATTTTACAGGAAAGAAAGAGCGTAAGTCGGACTGCGGGGAGTGGCAGTGGAGCGTGTGTGTGGCCAACGAGGGCGACTGTGGACTCGGCACCAGGGAGGGAACTCGCTCCGGCACCGACTGCAAGCAGACCATAAAAACCCAACGCTGCAAGATCCCCTGCAACTGGAAGAAGAAGTTTGGAGGTGAGATGACGATTCGAACCCTATTGTAAGAAGCCAACATTTTACTTAGAGGGCAGAAACATTGAAACATTGAATGATTCCCATTTGTCAGTCCACACCTCCTCGTGAGGAAGCTATTCAGTCGAACAATGGCCCAATTTTGAGAACAGCAATCCATAAGCAGGTTAATTAGAGGCACAATAGAAATGTCTGCTGAGAAATAACACATTGTCTCAGAAATAATCATACAACATTGTTGTTATGAGTCCAACAGTGTGGCGGGTTGTGTTTTGGTTTGTGAGGATGTGTAGGAGGATACACCGGGAATCTCATTTGGCAGGTCCATGAAACTCTGGGTAAATTTTGTTGATGCGACCGTGTCACAGCCGAGAAAAGTTCATTCACAAAAGCCTTCCTGGTGCGTAGCTGTCACGGCGGCCGAGTTCAAGACGAGGTGTGCAGTCCGAGAGCTCTCTGGCCTTGAGCTCAGTGAGATCATGTTTCAAGATAGTTTCTAGTTTGCTCCTTTTTTCCTGTTTTGGGGGCTTGAGTCTGCAGCTTTTTTTTCTTTTTTTGCTAAAGTGTCTAGCAGTGACAAGCCTGGGGGACTTTTGTTCCCACGATAAGCCCTGTCAGACTGGGAGCCTGCTGCTTTCCAATGAGCCTGTCAGGAATGATGAACACAGTGCAGGCTAGCCCCTGCTAACTGGCTGTACATTTTATAGCAGCAAAAGTTTTATCCTTTTTGAGTTTTTTTTTTTAAGTTGCATAGTCTTGAAATTTACAATATAGAATGGCATTTGCAATAAATGACCAGCATGTAACGAGAAAGAAGACCCTGTAAGTAACCTGCAGCAGGATGTAGCACAGTTAAAACACAATAACACAGCATGATGATGAAAAGTGACAAATCACAAACGTGAAAACAATATATGCGCTTTCATAACTAGTAATATATGCCATCCATTATGTCTTATTGCCTTTCCCTGATGCTAAATAAAATTTACTCCGTTCTAAACACACCTACACTGTTCACATTTAGTGTTCTACTGAGCTTTTATTAGATTTGTAGTTTATTATTTTTTGTTCACCTTGAAAAGAATCACGATTTGGACCAGAGGGCTTTCTAAATAATCCTGACATTTAAAGCTTGCAAAAACACAACACAGCATAAAGTCAAGAGAATTACCAGGACCCAAACCAGGGCGAAGTCATGGTTTCCACTTGTATAACCAAAAATACAGGAGCACCTTTAGGGGCTGGTGACACGAGTCAGAAAGGCTGCAGCTAATGGCTCTGAATTCGTCAAACATGAAGAAAATAAATCGCCTCTGTAGCTGTTAGGCTGGTAATTCTAAAGCACTGTCGGGGCTGAAATGGGACACTTTAAAAAACGAGTTAGATCGAAGTAGGGGTGTTTCCGTAAGAAAACAAGTCTGTTTTGCGAACAGAACTCATTTATGCACCATCTTCCACAAGCTGGCACAATTTTTTACAACATAGTATTTTTTTATGAGGACCCAGAAAACAAAACTACCAAGCAAACCAACAAAGTTGACCTTGATAAAACTATATTAGGAGCAGTGAACACAAAGCGCCGCACAGAAACGGATGCAACGAGTTCAACTAAAGTTCAAACCGAAATGAAAATAAGGAAAATTCAGTGATGCCAAGAAAACCACTTGAGTCTACATACACACACACACATACACACACACATACAACAAATACCCACTTGAATAGTTTAGTTTATATTCAATAATGCAGAAAAAAAAGGTTGGAAGCAGTAGACCAACTGTAAAGAAAAGGATTAAAGAAAAACGACAAACAGACTGAAAGAATAATGGCATAAAGTTGTATTTTTTAATGTTCTTATCAGAAAATTAATAAAAATAAAATACATTTTATGCTCTTTAACACCCTGGCATTTTCATAAAGAGGTCAAAAAGTGCGAAGAAATAATTTGTTATTTTGCGATAAGAGCGTTCATGAAGAGACACAAGCGAGACAAACGGGAGAATCCTCTGGACATTTTGTCTTGATAGTTGTGAATGGAGGATTACGCCACTCAACCCGTTGTAAAATTGCATTCTTTTGATTGGATAGAGTTGTTGGACCTGTGCTACTTCTAAGGTGACGATCCAAGTGGGTAGATTTGGGGGAACAAGAGAAAACTGCTCAACACCCTCGTCACTCTGAAAGGGAAATGGCAGCTTAGGCAGGAAGTTCAGCTGACAGCGCAAAAGGAGGGTGGTTCAGATAATATGACGCACGTTCAACTTTCTTTTGTTCATAAAGATAAATGCAAAGTTTAAATTGTATTATGGTTTTTAAACAGTTGGTAACATGTGAGGGATTACATTGTAACTGTCCACCAAATATACCGCAGCAGGAAGAAATACACAGTTTAATAATACTATATGACAGTTCACACTAAAGAAATCTACCATAAAGTGCCAACACGACCAAAGGCAGTATATTGCTGTTATTTTTCAGAACACTTCTTAGCAGTGTGTCATAACCCATCATATACTTTCTTTTTACTGCTTATATGTGAAGTCTCAGAGAGACCACAGGCTTCCTGACATATTCCCAACAAGGGGAAGCTATCTATCTCCCTCACACGTAAATTACTTTTTTTTTTTTTTAAGTTGGTTGCTCAGGAGGTCCCTGTAGGATTCCTGCAACAATGGCCCCTGTCACCCCCCCCCACCCCCCACGCACACACCTCCTCCCCTCTCTGCTCCCTTCCCTTCTTGTCCTCACCTCGCCTCCCACCTTTCTCCTGCTCTGATGAGCACTCTGGGATCTCAGCGGCGGTGACACGGGCTTTTATGTGCGAGGGAGCTGACGAATGAGTGTCACAGCCCTCCAGGGAGCGCGGTCCGCACTGGCAGCGAAATAATGCGGGGAGACGTGCGCTCGAGAGACACACTTTGCGCACGCACACACAAACACGCTCAGTGAACCCACTTCTATAACATACACCAGCACCTGCTGCCAAAGCAATCTCGAGCTCCTTTGATTGTGTTTAACTGCACCATCAACAGGAACGCTTTATGGATGCGCTTTCATTTTTAAAGTACTTTCACTGCTCGGTGGATCGTATCTGTGCGTTATTTCCAGGATGAAACGCAGTCAGGTTGTGTTTGATTTTATTCACATGTTAGTGCATTTCATCATATAAGAAATATAAGATCAAAAGTGTGAATCTCCATCTGGTTCTGCAAAGCAAAGCATCCTTTGTTGCTAAGAAAGGGCTCCTATTAAAGGTACTATGTGGAGGTAACTACCAATTAAATAGCCATTAAAAGGTCTATGACTCACAAATGCCTAAGCTCAGGGTGCTCCTTTCAGTCAACCACTGCAGTTAAAGCAAATATAGAATCATCCTTTTTTCATTATCAGCTTTTAAGTCTGTCTAAACCAGAGTGTCTTATTCGGCATCTTGTTTTGTCACCATTATTTGCTCTAGGGGAGTGCAAGTACAACTTCCAGGCTTGGGGTGACTGTGACCTGGCAACGGGCAAAAAAACCAGGACGGGGACTCTGAAGCGAGCGCTCATGGATGCGACCTGCGCTGACACCGTCACAGCAACTAAGCCATGTGGGAAAATGCCCAAGACCAAGCTGCAAGGTGAGCCAGGAAAAAAAATAAAATATCGGAACCATTACTAGGCATGTACTGCCTGTTAGCATCAGTGAGAATTTCCTGAAGTCATATTGATGAATCATGTCTGCAAAACTGTTGGATCTTGGTTGAATGTTATGCATTTTGTTCCTGCAACAAGTGGAAAAGAAAAAGATTAAGTGAGTTATTCACACATTAGGAATCCTCACTGAGAAGCTTTGCTCAGTGCCTCCAGCCTGGGCCCTCGGGTGCCCAAATAAAAAGTAAGACTCGAGGGAGCCGACTGTGTCAGTTTTACTAAGCTTTTAGCTACTGATCCAGGCTCAAAATGATGTGGTCACTATCTGTGGTGCTGAACTGCTTTGAATTTTGTTGTTTTATTATTAATGACCATGTAGCCTAATGTGTTTGTTGTTCTCTCGGTTTATTAGACTTCGTGTCTGTTTGATGGACTTCAGAATGACACAGTCGCTCTCCGTGGTGCTGAAGCTTGTAAGCCCCACTGTCGCAGGCATGTGTATGTTTTAAAACAACGTTATCATGAGCTTTATTATTTGGGTTTGAAAGGGCTCTGTCATGTTCCCCGCCCCTGGCTCTGATTTGTTCCGCTTGCGACTCTTTAAACAGTAAGAGAACTCACTTCATTGTTTCCAATGCTGACATAAGAGGGACCACCTCTGGGCGGTGAAACCAGGATTACTAAAAACATTGCTAAACAAGTGATTCAAGGCCATTTTTTGGGGGTCTCAGGGGTGAAATGAACCAGAGTTGAGTTATGTGTGGTAAACGCTACATGTCTGTAACTAAATATTCAAGTCTGAGAATTGAATTGATCTCCTGCAAATAATTTGGTCTCTCACTTGAACAGGACTCTTCGGTCTCTTTAATAATCACCAGTTTCCTTCAGAATTAATTTTGAGGTGCTTGTGTTAACTTTTCAATCAGTATTTTTTTTTCCCCTCGCTCATAAAAGCCTTAATCAAACTGAAAATCGGCCTTCAATTGAATCCCCAGTAAAACAGCAACAAGTAAGCAGCAAAATTGTTGGAGTAATGAGGCCTTTATTGGATTCTGCAATCACCCTATAAACATCAAAATGAAATCTCTTCCACATTAAAATAATTAAATGGCTGTCTTACTGTCTAACGCAGCCAGTAAAAACCGTTCATTTCATCCACACATTTTTTATTCCCAAAGTGAGAAGACATGGATCTTATTACAAAGTAAACACCATTGTGAAATAAAGCACATCCATCATAAAGTGTGCAAAATTTACCTTTTGCTTTTTTTAAATTTTAAAACATACCATCCTCGTTTTTAAATGCATTTCACAGGTTAGTGTGGGTTAGTGTTCAGCCGCAGTTTCATTGGTTTGGATCAAAAGTAAGACTCCAGCAGAGACAAGCTGACAATTTAAAAGAAGAAAGACTCCAGGCCCTTTTTTTTACACTGTCAGCTCATTGTAAACAGCCACATAGAATGTTAGATCAGTAGGTTTGCTGTATTTATTATAGCTGAAGGGATGTTTACCACTTGAATGTCTCTGTTTCTCCGGCTACACTGCTGACAAGCTCGTGAATTTTCTGCTGTGTTCAGTGTTTTATTTTTTAAGGGAATCAAAGAAAAAGGTGAACCTAAATTTTGTTCTAACAAGAATAAATTAGCAGCTTTCGAAGTATCAAGGTGTGCACGCGAATGAACTTTTATCAACTTTCTCATAATTACTGTGTGAGTTCAGTCGACTCTCATCTCGTGTCCTGGCACATCGCTCACTGATTGCATCTTTGCTGATTCCAACAAATGCCTGCAAATGATTTAATCTCAGGCTGTGTTGTCTGCGATTTGCTTTCATATTCAATTCACCATCAGGAAATCCTCCTACTTAAGAGCAAATTTTAGCAGTGAGTGACGGGATTAAAGCTGGGCTGAGAAAGTTAACTAACTATTCAGCTGTAATTACAGGCTTTTAGCTTTTCTGAGTTGTATCAAAGTCACTGAACTCTGGGAGACCGTTGTCTCCGTTGTCTCGTTGTCTCTGGCATTCTCTGGCAAATGAAGAGGTATCAGAAATTTTGAGTGGCAACAAGAATTGACCTAATGGGGAGAAATTGAATCATATAAGCCCACATGGAACGCATTACTGTCTGCTGAAAAACTAAAACCGATCGCAAGAAGGGCTTGATTCCCTGCATCAATGCCGCTTGTTAATTTTGCAAACAGAAAGGCAAATGACCCAGCGTGAATGTCCCATTGTCTAAACAGAATGATTACGAGTCTGGAACCGTGGCCAGTGACCACAGACTGCTGCCTTATCACGCTCAGCAGATAGTCATTTCATCGAACGACCGCTGCCCGCATTGACCCATAATTCCAAGGATAAGTCAGTGTTAAGCACTTCTGAGACAATCTGTGAAACTCTAAATTATTTTACGTTGTTCTAAAAATACTAAAAATATTCAAATGTAAAGAATGAACATAATATGCAAATAATAAGGAAAGTCAGAACGTTATAATGTCTTATAACCTTCTAACTTTTTTTTTGTTTGTTTCTTATGTTCTTTTTATTTTTCTCATCTTGAGCCTTTATGGTCAGCTTTAGGTCAAACATATTTGCCTTTCAACTGTGAACTCATGCGATGTGCACTTTGATAAAGTTGAAATAAGCTGTTAGATCAATAGCCCAAATGAGCTTTTATTTTACCAAGTTGTATTCTTTATTTTTCTCTTGTAATCTTGATTTAGTCATTTGACCCAAAAGGCCTTTCAAAGAATTGCAACATTTTTAATCTCCAGATTGGCTTCAGTTTGCAGCTTTTGTTTTGT
>JAVKLF010000053.1:4869833-4883321 GCA_034783495.1 Millerichthys robustus
GTAAGACCGTAAACCAACCTCTTAGAGAGTTGTGGGCAAGCATCTGATTGGTCAAAACAAAAGAAAGATAGTTCCTTTTAAGGAACCTAAAATTGTCTCTGTTTATACATTTAGTTTAGTCTAGACGTGGACTTGCATGCCTTCTGACTTACACAACCAGGTCTTCCACTTCTCCGAACCCTCCTGACGTTTTCCTCCCAGGGAGCCATTGGGGGCCCACCTCTGCCTTTCCCCTGAGCATGACGGCGCTCCTCTGCCCGCCTTGGGAATCAGCCCGCCCGCATAAGCGCTCCTAATCGCTCTGCCGCCATCACCGTCACCCTGCTACTGTCTTGTCCTCGCTGCTCTGTATGTGTCCTGCCTGTGATGTATCACACGGGCGCCGCTCCTGGATAGAAAGCTGTGGTGCTCATTAAGATAAGGGGCGATAGCAAAAATGGAAAAAAGGCGGAGAAAGCGAAAGGGAATGAGATAAAGCGGGTGCCTGTTGGATTTGTTCCACTTCATTGTTTCTGTATTTCACTGCCCACCCTTCCTCCACCACCATTCTGTCTTTTGTCGTTCATTTTTAAAAACAATTTTAAAGTTAAGCAAAAACAAAGCTAGAGTAACTTGCCCTTGGACATGCTGTTCTATTTACAGTACCTGGTTCAATTCTTCCCATTATAACTTGTCGTTTACATAGGATAGCGATGCCTATTTACAGTTTCCTGTGTTCTTTAAATGCAACACAAAACCAAAAGCCATGAGACCACAACAAACTGTCAATTTCAGTAGGGTGTTATGGGACTTGCAGTCCTAAAACCACTGATGTATGAAGGCTCTCTGTGGTTTTCTCAAATGCTGGTTATAAAGATGCAACTGCAGCTCTCCCAGATAAGACAGGAATGCAAGGCGACGGAGCCGTTCACAAGTGGCCATCAGCGTCCTTGGCAGTAATCTCTGTTCTGAAGCCTCGCCGTGTTGCTCAAAATAAAGCTGACAGATGCTAATCCGCGGAAGTCAACCTTGATCCGAACAACAGATGCGCCATGACCAAAACTCTCAGAAGTGCTTCAGACCTGACGGGCTGTCAAACCGTGCTGTTGTAGAGACAGGCAATTTTATCAGGATCTACTTTTTGTGACTCGACGAGCTCGTCACTTTCTCTCATTTATGTGCTGATGAAAAAGGGATTAGCAGTAAAGTAAAGTGATATCTGACTTTTTCCATCTTTTTCTTCTTCAGGTTTAGACAATTTCTAACAGGTTTTACATAATTTCTGACACTCTTCTTCTGAAGCTTAAATCCAAACCGAGCTTACGAGACCTCTTCCTTATCTTCATTAAGGATTTAAATTAAAATAAATTCCTTTTATTAAAATTTTTAATACATTTCACAACCGTACCTATAAAGCTATGGGAGCAGTATAATAAAAGGTCCTGCTTTTTTTTTTTTTTTTGCATTGCTACCTGGAATACCCAGTTATAATACTGGCTGCTCATTTGAACGAAGTTGAGAGGTTTAAAAAGATCCTTATTTAAAGGCCAAACATGTTATGTATATAAAAAGCATATCGTACGCTGTCTTAGATGTCTGAGTTTTAAATCAAAAATGAGTTTACTTTGAGAAGTGACAGTTTTAACTGTTTTTGGTCAAACCTAGAAAAAAAAAAACCAATGCAATATATCTGTTATTACCACACCAAATATACATTTTAATAAAAATAGTTGAATTCTAGCCTTTGTTGTGTCTTTTCTGAGTTACCTTTGGTAGTGACGGCCATCTTGAATTAGGCTGACTTCATAAGTCTTTTTTTTAAAGTACATCAGTCGATTTCTTTGTGAAAGTATCAATAAAATTCATAAATTAATTGATTGTCATCCAGCAGTTAGTTTTAAACCCAGGTAATGTGCAAACAGTAAGCACTCAGCATAACTGTGGATCAGTTTCAGCTTCTAAAACACCAAATATTAGCTTATTGTTTGTGAAATACACTGAGCTATAGGCCTTTTTGTGTTTGATATGACTGTTTTGTTGAGGTGGACATCTTAAATTAGGTTGTCTCTGAAAATTAAATTGTAGATTTACATCCAATGACTACTTTCTGAAAATTTCAATAAAATCTGTTCAGCAATTAAAGAGGAATTATACCAATGGTAAAACAAAAACACACAACAAACAACAAAAACATCATCACTCCTTCATTTCATGATACAATTTTAAGCAAAAGTTATGGTAACAAACAATAATCTCAGAAGCAATAACACAAATTGGCTAAAACATTACCAGTGTGCAAATTTAAATAAAATTAGACACTAAAAACTGTTTGCAAAGATTATATGAAAGCAAGAGGTGCCAGCTATGTAATTAACCTTTTTGTTTTTTTTTGTCTTTCCATTTTTCTTGCAGCATTTCATTCCCTTGTGTCTTGACTGACAACTTTCTGTTTTTGAGGACTTTGGTTCTGAAAAGCCATTCTGTCTGCCATTAGAACGGCTAATTGGTGTTTCTCATTTGCTGCTGCAGCGACAGTGCACCTAACCCAACATCTCATCCTAACATTGTGCCTGGAGCTCATCAAATCCCCTCATCTAAACACTCATTAATGGACCTGACATGATTATGGCCATATTTTGTTGACATTAGAAAAGAAAAGAAGCCCAAGGAAAGCTGCTGTCTTTTCTGATTTGGATAATTACTCAATTTTGATGTTTTCTTTTTAATGCCTGTAGGTTGAATTTGTTGAATGAGTCGATTTTTTTACACAATTTTACTCCAAATTAACATCTTTATTTTGTAGCGTTTATCAGTTTTGTAATACCATAATCAAAGAACTATTTCCAACATTTTTTACGGGCAAACGAGTTCTTACTGTAACACCTCAAAAAGACCTTTTTAAAAGAAATGTAATGTTAAAATGGTTGCAGCTATATATTGACAACATTACATGTTATCAGTCAATTACTTGGAGCCTGAGTGATAAAAGGCAAAGCAACCCCTCTGAATAAAGTTTGCACAGCTGGCTATTTCCTGTCTTTCATTCCAGCATCTTCTCTGGAGCAGAGCTGCATTTCTCATGAAGCTGTCTGTGTGAAAATGGGGCTCATTAAGATTCTAGTAACCTATTGCACTTGGAAACGACTGAGTGTGGACAAAATGTTTCACAAAAATCTATTTTTCTGCAGACAAATTGCTGTTAACTGCTATTGGCTGGACTGTTGCAATAAAACTACACTTTTCAATGCACGGTTTGTACATGTAATTTCCAATTAGGTTATGGTTGTAGATTTATTATGCAACGAGATTCAAGTTTCTGTGTTTGGTTAAACGAGTGAAAAAAGTAGGACACAGTATTTCAGAGTTATTCAAATTAGCAAAGTAGTCAAAACTAACTAATGCATGAATGCAGTTGCTAAACGGTGAGTCAAATAAAATGTGCATGTTAACAAATTAAAAAGGCACACACATGCATCAAAGTAATTATACCAATTTGTATCCAAATTATAATCATTGGTAAAATGTCACTCTGTTTTAAATTCTAAAGCTTCATTTTCTTTAAAGCTGTTGCAAAAACTCTCTGAAGATTTGATGAAAAAACACCAACGCACAAATCAAAACACGTTATATTCTCATTTTTAATATGATAAATTACTACTTTAAATTTAATTCTCACAGCAGGTTTTGTTGATGTCAAATCTAATTGGTAAATTTTAAGTGTACACACTGATAACTAAATGGCATTAGCCACAATTTTGTTTTTTCTGTTTGTTTTGTTCCCTCGGTTTAATTCCCCTTGTCCTGATTGAAAATGCCCAAGTTAATGAAGCTAGGGAAGATGTATTAAAGGGATTATTTGCCCAAAAAACCCCCCACAAAAACAATCACTGGATGTAATCAGCCAATAGGAAATAACAGACTTGTTACTCAACATGGGCCAGGTCTGTATAGAATTGATCCCCGGGATTGCACACCAATTGTTCTCAATAGATTTGAGGGCCCAAATTAGACCGTGACATTACAAGATCATACAATTATGTTAGAATGTGATGCAAATAAGAGAATATAAGTATCAAATGCTGTAAAAAAAAGTATTTTTATGTAAATTCATGTTTTCATACAAAAACACAAACAAAAAGAGTAATCTAAAATAAACTGTCTTTATTCTATCATTTTGCTTTTAAGCTTGGCTCTACAAGGATATGTTGATTACTTTACTGGGCATTTTCTTTTAATGAAGTTGTTTTCTTTGCTTCACAAGAATGGAATAGTCTGACATTACAAACTGATCCATGCCTGAATTGTGGAATTAAGATTCCTATTACACTGACTGAAATCCCTGCTTTGGATCACAAATTATTTGGAGGAAAAAAAAACTCTTTTATTGTGAAGGCAATCACAGCAACATGTCAACACAGCTTTGCCACTTTGAAAATTGTGGTATTCCTACGTTTTGCCTGTGTGTGCTGTTGCCAGGCTGAAAACTGAAGTTGTTCTTCAAGGTTTTTTGGATAAGAGTTATTTGTGTTTTCAGCACCAGTGGAGTCAAGTGTCTCTTTACAGTCCCCCTCCTCCAAAAACCGCTTAGGAAACAGATTACATAAGAGAGCTTTGACATTTTATTATGACTCATTTTATAAAGACTTCTAGTGATAATTTTATCTTCTAACAAAAAGGTCAAATCATCTTTAAAAACCAAGAGGTTGTGTAAAACATAAAGAAGCCCCTGTTAAACTTCCTACAGAAACTGTATCTGACAATGAAAAACAAAATCTGACAAGTTTTAGACATTTGTTCTTCCATTTCTTTGTCATTGTCTGTAATTTGTGAAAATGAGGCTTATTTTGACGTCTTTTTGTTGTAATCTTATTCAAATGCCTACCAGTCACCAAAAAAGAAAAAAATAGAGTGTGTGAGAATAGATTTAAATTCATCTTGGCTCATCATGATGCTGCAATCAGGATGTCAGTCAAACTGAAAAGGTGAGGGCAGGAATGCAGGAACAGTCCAAGAAAAATATTCTCTATCACTAAAGGTATTTTCCATTCTTCACAGCCACTGGCTTTTCCTCACTTGTTTACATGAGCATTCGCGTTTTATTTATGATCATCAAAAGAAAAATCTTCCATTTTACTTTGACTCGCTCCCTTAATTTTGTTTTGTTTTCATTAAAAACTGATTTATCCATATTTTTTGCCACATAAATTGTGCTATTTGCATAGAAAACTTATAAACGGCTGTAAGAGCACCAAGGCTTCAGATTGCATGCAAAAATCTAATTGGGTCAGTGTTGCAGGCTGTTACATTTAATAAAAATTATCAATCATTTCTTTGTAGGGTTTAAAAGAAGGAAGTTGTTAGAAGTAGGAAAATAATGATGAAACTCTGGGAAAGTGAGTCTTGCAGTGTATTGAGTTTGAAAATAATTCTGCTCTAATTTCTCGTCTGCATGAATAGTTTTAAAATTTCTAGTATTTATTTTCTTAACTTTTGCTTTTCATAAACCCGTGCTACTTAAAAAAAAAACATTGTCAAGGTTTTTACTGTATTTTTAGTTCAGCCCATAGTAGCATGTGGAGTTTATTATCTGTATTTGCTTTCTTTGTATTCGAGATCTAAAAGATTCAGGGTTTGTCTTGCCTTTTTTTAGACTAACCTTCACTATTTCTATGGCTACTTTCCAGCTATTCATTTGAAATGTCATCTGAGAATGCTGGATTCCTGTTGCACTCACAATGCACAAACCAACCTTCAGTTTCAGGGGAGCTTGTGCCAGAAGGTTTAGATTTGCAAACTGAAGTACAAGAGCCAAAAAGCAAATTGCAAAGTTGAAAGGCACTGATACCTACACAACACACAAGTATTTTAGGTTACATTCCATTCACTTGCTTCTTAAATTTGCTCTACAAAAAATGTCACATACCATTCAAGCTTGAAGCGTTTCTCAGTGAGCAACACACATCGACTGTGATCCCACCCGCCATCTCCCAGCTGCAGGCACTCCGTCATTAAATAATCCAGATGAAGATGAAAGCGTCAGACATCGGAAATGCGCCCTGATCGACTCAATCGTGGTTTTAATTTGAGCAAAAAACGCAAACGATACATGCGGGCTTACTGCATCTGTTTCATGTTAAAGAAGAGATTTTAGGATTAATAGATGGAGATACAAAAGCAAATCATAAACATCCTAACTGATTAAAAAAGCAGAAAATAGCAAGTTAGGCTAATAGCAGAAAGATTAATTCCATTTGGACT
Organism: Millerichthys robustus; assembly: GCA_034783495.1. Taxonomy (NCBI): domain Eukaryota; kingdom Metazoa; phylum Chordata; class Actinopteri; order Cyprinodontiformes; family Rivulidae; genus Millerichthys; species Millerichthys robustus. Next base: position 4,876,071 of record JAVKLF010000053.1, read on the forward strand.
GGTCAGATTTGTTGGAAAAACACAATTTAAAGAAACTAAATCTTTGAAATTTTAGTAGAGACAGTTACAGTCCATGCTTCTATTTTCTAAACCCACTTCATCTTGTTTAGGTTTTGGGAAATGGTGCATGACTCAGTTATTGGACAAGACTTGACGTAAATGCCAAAACCACTGAAAAAACAAAGAACCAATTACAGAGAATTTAGTCACCAATTAAACAAATATGGATGTTTTATTCTGTTTTTATTTTTCTTAGATTTTGAGAGGAAGACTACTCTAGAATAGGGGTCTGCATCCTTTGCTATCAAAAGAGCCTTTTATGCTTTTTGTTTCACTATGTTTATTGTGTCCGGTATTTGCAAAAACAACTGATTATCAACTGGTGGTCCATGAGGCATTTTGAGCTGTGCATGTAAAAATAGTCAAATAAAACACTATATTAGTATTTATGCTATTAGAGTATAATACTTTAAACACTAATGTACTTGCACTGAAGAAGGCACCAAGTGGAACTCTTCATGCTCTAATTCTGCTTTTGATAGTAGAAATGGCAACAAACTTTACAGAATTTATTTATTTATTTTTTGTTTTCACTTTAAAACAGAAACAAGACATTTTTTTAAAAAAATGCTTGATTTAGGTTGATATGTTCAGGGAGTGTGGATATTCTAATCTGAAATCTGTGCTTTACATATCTCCCCAAAGGCGCCCCAAAAACGAAAAAGATTTAATTTGAGGTGGATAATGGAGGTTTAACGGTCCTTTTTAAAAAAGCCTCCTATGTTGTGTTTGCTTGGTTTAATGCTTTTGATTTGTTTGTTTATTCTCTCTCCATGTCTCTGTGTGATTTCCCATGGCTTCCCTGTGGTGCCGTGCTAAATGAAGTGAAGTCTACACACACACACACACACACACACACACAGTGGAGTTCCTGTCTTGCAACAAGGAGGTATCCATCACTGCTGCTTCCATCTCAAGGGAGATGATTGATTTTTTGGGCTAGCCTTGAATCATGTGATAAATCCTGCACCCGAGGTGCATTATTTTGTCTATTTCTGGACTTTTAAAGAATCACAAAACATGACATATACACTAACTGTAACAGAAATCCTTTTTTAAACTGAATCAAGATTAAAAGGGCTGACTCTGCAAACCCTAAGCAGAATGTTCCAATATCTGGTGGATCTTGCGTTAATGTTAATCCTTCAATCAGTTGCAGACACTATAATATGCACTTTTAAGAACCCTTTGGATGACCATGGAAATGAGCAGACGTCTAAATCTATATAATTTACTCGTTAAGATTCATGAACAATGAAACTCCATTTCGTTTAGCCAGCTCCTCCGTCCCTCTCCTGCTCCGCTGTGTCCATCTCCTAATCAGATTAGGACATTATAATTCCGGTTGTCACCTTAATCAGTGTAATAAAGGGTCAGCGGAGGCGTTGATGCCCATAAATGCCATTAAGCTGCAGCGGAAAGGAGAGGATTTGCAGAATCTGCTGGATCACCGCTGCTCGGAGAAGGTGAGCATTCAAGTCTCAGGTGAGGGTATTGATCTGTTTACTCCCTTATGAGCCAACGGAACCCATAGCAGCCACCACACGAGAGCTCTGAAGAGCCTGTAAGTATTCACAGAAAAAAGTTGCTGCTTCGCTGCATTAACTTAGCTTCTTATGCTTCTTTCCAGCTCAGGAAAGTATTACCGTGGGAATGTTCTGTCAAAACGATCCGCTTTGTTACTCGTGTGGCTTTTGTTTCCTCTTAAAACGCTCGCATGGCAAATTCAGTGGCTGACAGCTGACTCGGTGAATTTGGATAAGAGCTCGGTCTTGGGTGAGCAGATATTTTCTCTTGGTTGACTAATTTTTGTTTTCCATACATCAAAAAAAAAAAAAACTCAATCTGGTCATGGCCCAGAACTTTGACTTTTTGTCATATCTTCTGTTTTGCGTCCCCTCTTGCAAAGTCAGAGCGCTGAGTGGTTTTAATCTACAGGCCTCACGCTGTCATGCTTTCACAGCGCAGTGGGCTTGATGAACCGCCGCTAAGCCCTGTGTGCCTGCGATGGCAGGAAGCGGGCAAAAGCACTGCCAGGCGTTGGTCCAGTTGGACGGCTGCTGCAACACTCCAGGGGCTGGCATCAATATGCTTCATTCGGCTTTGCTACTTTTATGCGGCTGAGGCTGAGAGGGAGTGGTCCTGCCAATTTGATTTATAGCTCCAGATTAACAGCTGCACCAAGAGCCGTAGGACGCCATCTTTTTGTGAGTCTGAAGAGGTGTTCTTAAGGTTTTGAGCAAAAGTATGTGCGCAGAAGCTTCATTTTGCACATCAGATCCCTCTGCTGTTGAAATGAAGCGCCACATGGTTTTGTGACGCGCTCTCAGAAACGACCATGAAAGGCGGCTGTTATCGGTGACCCCTTGTAAAAGCGGCAGCATTGTGCTTTAAAGACGGTAGAGACTGTGCTGAACGGGGAGACGGAAAGGCCAAACTTTAGTCACGGGTCACTACACCCTCTGAGCTGAGAGCTTCTCAATGCCACTTCTTTTTTCAGCGTCCTGTCTTCCTAAGATTTCTTTTTTCTTGCTACAAAGTTCACTGATAAATTTTTACTGAGGTTCAGCCGGACATATTTGGTTACTGGACCAAAAAGTAAAAAGAAATGGGAATATCAGAATGGTATTTAGAAGAATTCATCAGTGGAGTTCCACCACCAGCTCCACCACCTTTTCCTTTATACTTTTGTTTGCTCAGTCTCGCTGATTCAAAGACACAGGTCAGATGAGGTCAACTTATATGGATGTATAGTGTTTTTTTTTTTTTCCTGTTAAGGAGAGAGTTCGCATCTTTGTAAGTTCTGTAGAAAGTTTTCTAGACTTAGTTGTAAGCATTTATTTAACCACTTGAGTTTGGTCAAGATTTCATGTGGATTGGCAAGAAAAAAGATGTCACATGTGAGACTTGTAGCTGTGCTGTCTCCGAGCTGTCAGTCCTGATTAAAATTAAATATTTGCTTTTTTGGTGCAAGTATGTATTTATCTATGTCCTTTACAATCCCCTGAAAATATCTTGTCAACACAGTTCGATGTTAAATGATGCTTTCAGTTGAATTCTGCCAAGTTTACTTTTTCCTCCTAGAGTGACATAAAACGTGTTAATCGCTGGTGTTTTTTTATTTCAACTCATAGCTAAAACAAACTGATATAAAACTTTGGTATTAATGACTAAAAAGGGACTTAACCTTCTGTTGAAGTCTGTTTTTTTTACTTTATGGAATTGTAGCTTTGTACACTATGGACCTCCATGTCCTTAAAACAGAACTTCACAACTTTGTACATTATACATTTTCTCCATTTTAATGGTATATTTATTAATCAGAGAACCATTTCATTTGAACCTTTGAGTCAAAATGAAGTAAAGTAAAAAAAAAGGTTAAAAAGTGAAAAAGTAAACGTAACTCATTTGGGGCCATTTTGTCACAGACAGAAGGCAATTTCACTCCTTAAATCTGGATTATAACTTGCAATTATATGGTTGCTTATGATGTACTGTTTCTGCCTCTGGTCAAGAGAATGATTAAAGACACCAATCAGATAGTCATAAAGTAAAGCAACGAGGACCTGGAGTTTGGACCACAATATGAATGATGGTGACAACTTATTGTCTGGATTCTGGGTCCTGACTTGCTGTAAACTGTAATCAATGTTTATAATGAGAGGTGTAAGTGAAAACAGTTGGAATTATGATTCCAGGCAATACTTTTGGCCTTAATCTGAAACTCATGAATCACTTTGTCCAGACATGTTTGAACTCTAGCTTATTAAATAAACCTAACTCTGAAAATGAAATTAAAGGTGATACAGTGGAGATCAAAAAATAGATTTAAAAAATGCCTGACTACGATGATGAATATCTAAAAAGCGGATATTTGACAGTGCCTCTCGTGGAATATTGATTAAATAGGACATTCTTCATTTTGCTGCCCTTCAAATTGGCTGAGATAAATCAGACCCGAAGAATAATGGCTAGAGAAAACTGTAATTCACATTAAGCTGGAGCAAAAAGACAGGAAGAAAGCGTGTGAGAAATGACCAGACTGCGGGAATGTTGATCACATCCAATTAATGCAGCGTGTTTGGTGTTTCAGTCCTGCCTAGATTCTACAAATGTTAAATCCCTGCCTCCACAACCAAATCATCAAAGACGGCAATGAGAAGTCCTAACTGAAGAGCACACCATGATCATTTCTCACTTTGTTTTCAGCAATAGTAAAAAGTCGTGATCGAATAGTTTTTAACTGCAAAAAAAGTCAAAGTCACTATTCAGGTGCAGGCAATTAAGATGGTAATGAGCTGCCAAACCAGCATCATTAAATCAGATATAGAAGTGAAAATAGCATTTCAAATATATTGAGTTAAGCTTTGTAAATTATCTATTTTCCAAGTGTGATGATAAAAGCCTAAGCTTTGGACATCAGGCAATCTTTAATAAACATGGACAAACATGCCATCATTATCTTCCCATTTTTATTGATTTACTGCTACTTTGCCTGCATTTAAACTTTGATTCCATGTTTGATTGGTGAAAAAGTGTAATTCTTGAAACTTGCATACTTTCAAGAAATGCATTTCGCTCTCCAACCATTGTGGATGTATTTTTTTGAGCCATGACTTTTGGTGGACCAAACAGTGACAAGTCCCTCAAACCTGCAAGAAAACACCTGAATTTCCATTTGCAGTATCTGTGAGAGTTTACCACCATGTGACTACCGAACAGCCATTTTATTTTATGTTTAATCATAGCCAGTATTCTTGGCTGTGCCGATTATTTTGTTGTCCACCTCTGCCCATATTGTACCCACCTTGACTCACTTTATTGCCATCTCGGCAGCCACATTTATATTTAGTCTGCTATTGAAAAAAAGATAGGAGGTGAAATGATGTTCAGCAGCAAACAAACCTAGAGAACATTAAGATGTTTGAATGGAGTCATGTCTGGCACTTTGCCAGTATAAGCGTCTCAGAAAAAAAAAAAAAAAGTTGCAAACAATGTCCTGTCGCAAGAGTGGGATTACTTAATGCGATTAGCAGGCCGAGCAAAGCACCCGCTGTGGATGTGGCTCATAATTTACATTGAGCAGATGAGAAAGGTGTATGACAGAGATTAGAGGAGGTAAACTCCGGTGAGCCGTATACAGTTAAACCCCCAGCTGCCAGCACTGAACATACCCACTGGGTTTACAACAAGAGCTTATTTACATAATGAGTCCTCGTCATGCAGACTGTTGTCTTGTAAAAGCTGGAAAAAAAAATCTTAAAATACAATATTTACTTTCCCTCAACTCCTTCATTTATCCATATTTGTTTAATGCGTAAACTTTAGCATAATTTGAAATTTAAGCTGTTCATCATTTGTGTTTACCTGACAAATAACCAAAATTATCTTTGCTATGAGATTATTTTTGACTCCTTTTTATGTTTCAGCCATTTGCTGACTTTGATGTAGAATTTCTCCTCTACGAAAATACTTTACTGCAGCAAATATAAATGATGCTGACAGTGTTTTACTAGAACAATAAGGTCAGTGGGTTTAAAGAATGATTAAAATGGAGAAAAAACCTAATTGATTAAGTTTTAGATTCAGTTTTTCTGGCTATTGACTTGTTTACTAAAGTGCAATCTGGTTAAGCTTTGCTTCCAGGATCAGTCTTTTCACCTGTTTCTAATTTGTCAATCAGCACACCTTGTCTACGTCTCAGAAGCTCTCTGTTATTATATTGCCCTTGGTTTTCAGTCACTCCATTTTCCTGATCCTTGTTCTTTTTGGCTGATATTTTCTCTTGGGCCAGGCTGTTCATATTTCAGCCCAGTCAGTTTACAGCAGAATGAATGACTTGACCATTCGAGAACATGATCTGCCTGCAATTAATGTCACTTTTTCCACGAATACAAACGCAACACAATGATTTCTTTTTGTTAATCATATGAACTCATTCCTTTGCAAAATGATAACAAATTAGTGGATTTTATAATGCACCTTGCTAAAAAGGGGTGTCAGGCTGAAAGCATTTTGTTGTAATCACTTGAGCATAGTTTAAATTATGTGTAATTCTGCAAGTGAATCCTTCACCTCATAAATGCTAAAATGTATAAACACAGCCAAATCATGGATCTATTTCTGGAATGTGTGACAAACCACAATCCTCTAAATGAAAAGTTTGATGCTTTTCGTTCTGGTTTCTGTGAGACTCATGGAGTAAAAAAAACAATCGGGTAACTACCCAGATTTTTTCCCTAGATGAGAAAGAAACATTACAATATTAAGACAATTTATAAAGCTGAACTAAAACCGATCACAATAACATTAAAATGGTGGCAGGTATTCTCCTTCAGATACTGCTTCCGTCTTTATTTAAAATGGAGATGTGCTGAAAACTTGTAGTGATTTGATTCTCACACCATAAGAGCAAGAACTGGAATACAATAAAGTTGTAATATTACTGTTAAGATGATTCTTGAACTTTGTTCCCTCGCTTTTTAAGAATTTTTTGGGGCATTGTGTAGTTTGGTTTTGTAGAATAATCTTTTATCAAATATGTTTTTTACTTTGTGTTTTTAATAATCTAATTAGTTTACAGATTAGTCTCTTGCTTTTTGTTCTCTCCATGCACCTTCTCTCAGTTTACTAATTACATCACCTGCACCGTGTTATCTTAAACGTGTCCATTTTCCTGTTTCTCACGCCTTAGTTCCTTGGCTCCTGTTACCTTTAACAAACGTCAGGCACGTGTGGCGCATATGCATTTTTTGACTTTCTGATGAAGTGTTTTCAGCTTCGTTTATAAATGCATTTTCATTTCATCACTTGTCTGTTTCTGTGCTTTCTAACTGTATTTGGGTCCTCCATTTCAAAAAAGCACCACAAAGACACATCAGTGCTGCAGGGTGTGACTTTGATTGATGGATTGATTGAAAGCATTAGTAGTGAAATGTGCAAGCTGCTCTATAAGGACTGGTTAAACACAAAAATGAATACAATATTTTAAAAATTGCTTCACCAAGTAGCTCAATATAACAAATAGGAGAAATTACTTAGTTACTCAGCCTGCTCTTTGTTTTATTGTGTTTTTCAACTGTTTGGGACATTTGAGATAACTAATTTGTTTTATTTTAGTGGTTTATATTCAGTTTTTAACCTATTTTTTAACCAATCCTGTTTGTCAATAAATTTATCACACATCAATGT
>JAVKLF010000053.1:5016093-5031831 GCA_034783495.1 Millerichthys robustus
AAGTAAAGAATTTTAGCTTGCTGATACTAAGCCAGACAAAAGTGCTTAATTAACTTAAAGTGCATGACACAAACCAGAAGAAGAAAAGGAAAAAGCCATGGCAGTTTGACTCGATTTTGTTACAAATGATTGCACTGCAGTTTTATGCTTTTTGCATTTCAGACGTTAATCTTCAAATCGAGACTTCAAGAAATGCTGCAAGTAAAACAACGGTCCTAAATCTTTGAAATGCTTAAGTATAATTAGTTTAAGGTTATGGAAGAGCACGCGCTTATCTAATTCTTGGCTGGCATTGCTCACTCATGCACAACCAGTAACTCAAAATGTACCCTTTAAACTTTAAAGTGCCAATTCTAATCTCTCTGACTGGGGAGAATAGACTGTTTAAATTCTGATGAAATGGCTGGATCTGAACCATAAAGAAGTATTTAATTGACTTTCTGCAGAGGTTGTGGGCATTAATTATATCGTTTTTCTTACTTCCATAAAATCGTGTGTGTGTGTGAGGACTGATTTTTCTGTCTGCACTGTCAATACACCCATTATCTGCTTTTTAAAATAGTTTAAGCTATAAATTGTTTTAGGAGAGCACATGTTTTGCTGCCTGCTGATAGGCTTAGAATGAAAAAAGATAAAATTACCTTATTTCTTTTAGATTGATATTTTTTCCCAAGGAATGAACTGGCCTGTTATTGGCACATAGTTCAAAGGCCTGCCTCTCTGATTGTATGGAGGTACATTAAAGCTATGAATGTAGAAAGTATACAGAGGTTTTAGAACCACGTGCTCCCATCCACATGTCATCTTGTTCAACAAGACCAAGTTAAAATGCAGGTGCAGCTGCTCCATAAGGGCAGGTGGAGTACTAAAATATTAAGTTGCCCTATAAAGTAGTTCCTACGAAAAAATAATGGAAATTACTTATTTACTTCGCTTACTGTGCTTTTTGTTCTGTGTGTGTTTAGAGTATTCCCATTTTATTATACTTTTGGGTGCAATAAAATGTGGTGTAAAACCTTTTGTCATGGAGATAACACTTTTCTCATCATGCAAGTCAGATGTTGGTTTTAAGGTGTAACACAAAATGTTGATGTCATTTTATAAGGAGTTACAGTTGAGCACATTTTGATTTGATGCTGCCGTAGTCATGTAGATGTCTTCTTAGCATAACAAGCAGCAAAAGCACAAAGTATTCATACTTGCCCTTACAACCGTTCTTGGGGAAAATCTACAACAAGCAGAGGGCGTTTAAGACTATCGCACTGAAGCGTTTTAGTACCTGCGCTTTCAGCTGCTCAGTATGTAATATATACATGTGGGAAAGGGATGAAAGGCATCTTGGGAGAGATGGTGCAAAAGGGATTTATGGGAGGCGGAGGAGGAGAACAGGAGAGCTCGAAAAATGTCATTAGTTTCATTTTTCATTCTCATCATATAGAATTTTCACAGAATGGTGTCCGACATCGTTCCCGATGTTTTTCTATGTGGAAAATTGACATCCCTCTTGTTCACGTATGTACAAAATATAGGCACTTTATAGGTCTTGCTGCAAGTTTACAATGTGCATTGACACACAAACAATAAAGATCTGTATTTCAAATAAAGCAGGGTGGTCTTATTGTCATGATTTGTTTGTTTTTAACAAAACCATTGAAAATAAGTTGAAATGTGAAACAATCAATAGTAGCTAACCCAGCCTTCTCACAGCTTTTAAACAAAAAACACATCTGGGCAGTAAATCATCCACCTTTAATTCACTTAAATCATGCTTTGTTCCCTAATTGAAACTCCAACAAAGACGTTTAGTGTCAATATCTGAATCCAAATGAAAATGTCACCTCTTACAGTGACGAAACAAACAGCAGCAATCTTGATTAAATGAGGAAGTGTATGAGGAGGACTAATATATTTGCTCATTGCTATTTAAAAGTAGAACTGTGGTCCAACCAGATATGTGTTAACTTATGTAACTATCTGACCCTGTTTATTTCAGCTTGATTTTTTTTTTTTTTAATTGCACCTCTTCAAAAACTATATAGGCTTTAGCATTGAGACTGTCTTCGTGCTATTGTAGTGGTGATTTCCTGTGGATTGCAACTGCATGCAACAAAAAGAGGAAGACTAAAAAAAGATGTTTGTATTGACGTAAAAATTAGTCATACAACAGCTTGAAGTGCTGAAGAGTTAAATGAGCAGTGCGCTAAAAACTGAAAAAGCCTTCACGACCAATCTCCAGCTCGGAATTTTTCAACTTCTTTCATTCCTGACATGACGCTGCAATATTTATTTCTCTACTTGTATTTGTTGTTTGGAAAAAATACTTTTGCTGTTACAACACACATTCTATGAGCTCTGAAAATTTTGAAATTAACATTTTAGAGTCAATAAACCGCGAATCTTCCCCTTCAACGTGAACCCTTTAAATGCAACATTAAATTTACGGTTTAACGTTAAACATTAACTTCCGGGTAACGGTGTCGCGCAGAAAGGCGGATCCCTTTTTAGCCACTTTGTCTTTCAGAACTTCTGTAGAACCAGTTTCTACTAAACACTCCTCGTTGTGTTGCTGCACTTATAGTTGGTACGTCTTGTATTTAAACGATTCTATATTGAGCTGAGTTCTTTGACCGCAGTCACTCGGACAACAGAGAAGAGTTTATATTTTCTCTCTCTCTCGGGCTTAGCTCGCTAACTTTGAACGCTCTCGTCAGCTGCCCCGCAGCACAAAAACACACAGAAAGAAGATGGAAGATAAAGAACTGGTGTGGGCATTGAAGACTGGAGATTTGGACGAACTTGTAAACAAGATGGTAACGGTAAGCAGACTTGTGGATTAGCAGTTAAGAAATTTCTGTGAACTAATCTGACAGGTGGCGGTTCATCTGGGATAGTGGACATTTGTTTTTCGACTTGCTAGCTAGCTAACAACACTAAGTTGAAATACATGTGGTAAACCAGAATAAGCAAACTGTTAGCGATTGCTAGAGAAAGTGTAATTCTTTATTGGATTGTGTTTGTGAACAGTTCTAATCAAAACACAAGCTTGGTAGCTAAGTTAGCATAGTTAGCAACTTGCCGTGGAACTCATCGTAGTTACATAGACAGTCAGTGGGTCAGTGTTTTTGCTTTATTTTCTTTTTTAGTTACGCGTTTGGGTCGCCATTGTTTTTGAACAAGGGGCTGCGGCCATAGATATAATGTTCAGTTCGGCTGGCATCAGCAACCTGTTGGTAAGCTAACCAACATTAGCTAGTCTGACGGATAACTCCCATGTTTTATTGTGATGAGGAAGCCAGTAATGATCAAATTGGGTGCACGTAGTAAATCATTTATTGGACAACCTTTTATCCGTTACCCGTAATAGTCGTCAGAATGACTGAATTTAATAGCATCGCGTGAGTGGTGCTTAGCTAGTAGCTACCTTGCTAACAAACCAGACAGGCCCACGGCTCAGCATTGTCTAGGTGGGCGGGGGTCTCAGCTGACGTCTTGAAGATGTTAGTGGCCTAAGTAAAACACGTTTATTTTTAACAATTAGGCGCCATTTATAATTGGCCAGTAATTACTCTCTCCTTCAATTTATGTAAAGTGAAGAAAACAAAAGACATTGTATTTAGAGCAGCTGGCACTCGGTCTAGCATTTGTAGCAGGTTATCAGCTGCATATTTTTATTTGGGAATTAGAGTTTTACTTATTTGTGCTTCTTAAATTACTTCACGACACCCCTGACCCATTACTAATGACCACTGACAGGTGAAGTGGCCAAAATTGATTATCTCCTTCCAATACTGTGAGATAAATTAAGCAGCAAGTCCTGGAAGTTGACATTTTTTAGGAAGACAAGTAGTCTTTCAACAACTTTGACCTAGCCAGATTATAGCGGTCAGGGTCGGTCAGTGTTGGTTGCATATTTCACATACTTACTACCCACTAGTTGTCCTTTAAATGTTATTTTAGTGTTCCTATCTGCAATGCAAAGAGAAACTAGGTAAAAGTCCTCTGATGGCACAATGAGCTCTGTATTTTTGTAAACCTTCACAGAACTCTTATTGCCTGCAAACACCCATCTTTTTAAGAGTTTCACAAAATAGAACGCAGTCAGTCAGAGATGACATCCTTCTGAATTCATAATTCTCAGGTAAATGGAAAGCAATGGTACAATTTTATTTGCCTTACCTCATAAAATGACCTTTGGAACTTTCGTTCATCCATTATCTTTTACCTGCTTCTTACTTTCAGGGTCACTGTGCAGTGGGCACCCTGGACAGGTCGCAAGTACATCACAGGGCCACATAGAGACAAACGACTATTCATACTCTCGCTCACACGTACTAGCCTAACAAGCTTTTTTTAGTTTATAAAGGGAAACCTGAATATCCTGTGAGAACCCACGCATGCAACATGCAAAGTCTACCCAGAAAGGTTCTTGACCGGGGTTCGATTCGGCAACCTTCTTGCTGAGAAGGTACCGTTTTCTGAGAGGTGGCCAATGTGCCGCCTTCTTGTAGGAACAAAGAAATAATGGTTGCAATTAAAAAAGAAAAAAAATCCATAGTAAAATATCCTGCAGTTTGCTGTCAAACTATTCTTAGCTGCTGACTTTTTCACAATGACTACTTGTGCCTTTTTGGTGTTACTATAAGTAATACTTTGAGTTATTTGCAACATTAAATGGAAAAAAAGTCATCATTGCTCTGTCTTCTATAATTACTTGTCCTGTTGACAAACAGTCTCATGAGCAATATTCAGAAATGATACAATTAAACTGCCTTGTTAAAATTGTGAAAGAAACATTTAAACATTATCAGCTGTTACACCCGTAGCCATTGATGGTCGCCTTTTAAACACCATTAGGAGAAATTGAGTTTCAATATCCGTCACTGCTAATGGATTCAGTGGAATTGGTTATAAAATGAAGAATTGTGTTCATTATGTTGAAGTTGACCTTCAGTGGAGTTTGGAATAAAGGTGAGTGGGTGGCAGTGGTGCAGTGTGGGTTATGATGTGGTTCTGAATGAGGTGGTTGTCACAAATGAGGCATTGAGCAATGTTATCCCATCCATTCAAACTAGGAATGAGAGTTAAAAAATTGGCGAGCAGTTATTTAATTCCTTGTTGTTTTATTCAGACATGCTTTAAAATGTGCAATTAATTGGCATAGATTTTAAACATCCAATACAGCTTTATTTGTAAAGCACTTTCTGCACCTCAGCAGACCAAAGAGCTGTACAAAAACTATATTTAAACACAGCTCAAGAAGTACAAATTTCAGTCAGAAACACAGGTGAGACAAAACCAACAAACTCAACAACGATTGACAAGAATAAAATCGGGTAAAAATTAATACCGCAACCCCTTATTAAATGTCAAAAGCTAAAGAAAAGAAGGGGGTTTAAGAATAATTTTAAAGATGGTTAGAGAAAAGGCCTGTCTTGAGGAGTGGTAGCTCATTCCACAGTCTAGGAGCTGCTGTAGCAAAAGATCAATTTATTATTTTTTTTGGCATGGGGTGGGCGATAAATATTGTAAAACAAAGCACCAAAACAACACAAACACTAAGGCGCTGATGTTGGTGTTCATAAAAGAAGACATTTAGCTTTTGGAATGTGTCCCTTTTTAAATAATCTTCAATATTTGAACATCCATCTCTATCCCTGTACAATATTCATCTACCCTCCTATGCCTCTTCACATGTATCTTACCTCATGAAGACCAAGTCTCCTGAGTAATAACTAGAATTGGATATAGTCTCATTGGTGTTTCCCTAAAAAAATTAATTGATTTTGCACAAGTTAGAGAGGTAACAGAAATGACGAAGCTGTTATTGAGTTGTCTTGTCACTTGAAGGCCACCTAGTACTCAACTCAGTGTATTTTTGTTACGTTTTTGTTTCCTTTGTTGCAGGAAAAGGAAAGAGTCATAGTTCTGGCAAGCAACTTAAATGTTTGTCAATCATAACAGTTCCCTTTTCAGTACATTGGAACTTCATAACATAGCTGAATATTTATTGTGTTCTTGCTTATTTTAACCAAATAATGTACTTTTTATCGTTGTTGTTTTTCTATCAGGCTGAAGATGTAAATCGGACTTTGGAAGGTGGCAGGAAGCCACTTCATTATGCAGCAGACTATGGCCAGACAGATGTGGTGAATTACCTTATTTCTAAGGGAGCAGATGTCAACGTAAGGAACACTACAGTCTATGCCACTTCATACTGCTTTTGCATTAATTTGCCTACTGCCTAGGGTTGCTATGACCACAAAGAAATAACTGCCCTCGTCTGCTTCCCTTTCCCATTCTGTGTGCACTCTCACAATGCTTGACTTGACATTATTAGTTTGTTTCAACAGAAGTAGCTTAACAGTAAACGGTAAAAGCCAACCTACCGTATTCTGTTGAATTTAGTGTTGGATTTAAAGTTGTACTGTTTTTCTTGGTTGGCTAAAGATGAAATAAATTCTGATCATTTTGTATAACTGATTCCACAACTGAAACATGATTTATTTAAAAACATGTTAAAGTTCACTTTTTTATGTTTGAGGAACCTTTTACAAGAGCTCTTTTTCTCATTTATTTTTTTTTATGAGATTGACATTTATGCATCAGATTTTATTGCTTTAACAAACCTAAGTCTTTCTTCGTAGACTTATATTTTACTTTTTCACCATCTCCACAGGCTTCAGACAAGCATGGGCTCACTCCACTGCTCTGTGCCTGTTTTGAGGGCCACTTATCATGTGTCAAGATCCTGATGGAAAAGGTTGGTATCCTAATTTGAGCACACATCCATGCAGGCATCTATAAACAGATGGTCCCTGGTGTCTTTCACTCATCAGTGCTTGTTATGTCGGTTTCTACAACGTGAGTGCTGATGAGGTAACTCGTCAGACAAAAGGCTCTTCAACACTGTCCTGTGGAGGCAATGCTGGAATGTTCAAAGAGCATCACATAATGTGCTGCTACTGTTTTTGTCCAGTTGTATCCTTCATAGCTGCACAGTTCATTTTGCCATCTCGCTCTATCAGAACTCAGCCCCCTTAAGCCATTTGCACAAGAACTATTCTAAGTCCTACATCTGTGGGATGACACACATGAAGGACATACTGTGGGACATACATGACAAATTGTCACGTGAATGTTTTTCTTAGAGAGTTAGGAGCAGCCGGCATTTGTTGTTTCACTGCAACTATATAACCAAGCACCCTTAATAAATATCAAGTTCATCCAGTCATGAAAAACAGATTCATGCCTCTTTTTTTTACCACCGTTGACTAGGAAGCATCAGTTTATTGGTGGATAAACTTACTTTTTAGGAAGTTTCTGCTTCCTCTTGCCCATCTTACCTGAAAGTTTGACTCAATTACAAGCATGGTTGTCAGAAAATGGACAAATTCTCTGTTTATCTAAATTGCCGTTCAATGTCTGTCCTTACAATTTTGTGCCAACTCTGTTTTAATAAAGTAGATTACTTTATACACTCAGTAATTATCATTACATTTAGGTGGAAGATGAGTTAATGTCCTATGTAGTGCAAAACCCCAAGCTTAGCAAGTGACAGCTTTAAAAAAAAGATCGAAATTTGGTCATTTTCACTTTAACACCCTAAACTTAAAGCCTAAGTTTGTCAGCAACCCATGTTGTGAAAGACTGCATGATGTCATGTAAAAAAGAAAAAAAACTTGTCAAACGCTGCTTTGTATTGTGTATACAGAACGGAGAAATGAAAGGGTGGAAGGGTAGCTGGTTTTTCCAGCCTAGATAAACAAAAAGGCCTCTAAACAGTTGTTTTTTTTTAAGAGTTTTGTTTTAGATTAATAAAAGTAACTGAAGAGGTGGTAGTAGGGCTTTCACTATAAGTCCCTCTAAAGTTTAAAGTCATCATTCAGCATCACATGTAGCATTACTACAGGTTCAACTTTATCTGCACCTAGTTTCTAGGAAGAGGAAGTTGTATTTCATGTGTTAAAATGAGCTGTTTTAGGTTAGTCACATTTTAGTGGTAACATTTTCCTCCAGCCCTGCCTCTCCCCCTCAAACCATGTTTCTTCTCCAGCCTTGATATTAAATAGCTGAGTCTTGGAAACAATTTACATACAGATGGAAACTGTTGTACCCTGGTCATCATCCATGCTGTTAGCTCAAAGATAAAACTAAAGGAAGTGGACAGTGCCAACTGGGGAGGCACTTTACTACAAAGTGAATTATTAGTAGTAGAAGTTGTTAGTTGTAATGTGAAAGAGAGCTCCGACTAGCTGCAACTTTAGGCGTTATGTGATAAACATTTACTTCAATTATGAAAACGAGACTGCAAAAGTACTGTAGACGCTTACAGGTGCTCAGATGCGAGCTCTATCCAGCTTGAATGTTAATTTTAGTCAGTGTCTGACAATCAGCTTTTTTAAATTCAGCTGGAGTTCAGCTGAACTCTGGGCTGTATACAATCCTCAGAACCCTTTCATCCAGCCCACCACACATTTTCAAACGCACATAAAATTAAACTCGGAGGTTTAGGTCTGATGCTGGTAGCATTTCAAAGATGATGATCAAGTGTAGTCTTAGTCCTTAATCTCCTTAAATTTTTCAGATTGTACCTTGTTTATATTTTAGTTCATGTTGTCTGTTCCGTGAAACATCCTGAGGCTGAAAACATATTCTGCAGCTGTGAAAGCACTTCTTTAAGTAGATCTTTAAAAGCATTAGAGAAGAGATGAGCAGCCATTGCTCATTTGAAAGGGGATAGTTGTGGATGAAAGGATTTAAGTGAACCCATGGGTTTTCCTGCAGTGCATTTCTCCATATTTGTCTCTGCTAACCAACATAAAGCATTATTATCTAGATGCAGCTAAAAGGTAAGAGGGCATCACAAAGGTCAGGTCTTAAAACATCCTACACCTGTCAGCTCTGAAACATTGTCTATTGTCTCAACATGAGATTAATAAATTGCCACATTATTGATTGTGCTGCTGTGTTACCATTCTGCCTGGCTGCACCTGTAGTAGTACAGACAATACACACTCTGCAGTGGATAAAACACTGTCCATAGAGTGGTGATTTTTGACTATTTCTAGTATTTCATAGGAGTTGACACTTGTTTTTCCAACCACACTGTGCATTGTTGTTGCTAGTTAAGAATGATAAAAAGGTCGTCATGTTATTTGTTCTCCATGTTTTAATGTTATATGTGACCAGCTATAAGATCCTACAGCCAGCTGAGACCATCCAGCTCAATAGGCCTGCTATAAAAAGGCACACAGACACACTTACACTCTCATCCTATTCTTACATGAGGAACTATGTTCATAACTGGAAATAAATTGCTTTATTATGTCCAGTCAGTTCTTTTTTTAATTCCCAGAACTTGTTAATATTTTGTATACCTTGATTGTACACTAAGGAAATTGCTTGGGTCTTATGGGGGTTCTTTTTTTTCCCAAAACGTTTTTCTTTTGTGGAAACTAAACTTTATCGTCTCACATGTGTAACATCTGATCTCTTCACTTCGTTTCTAGTGTTGATTTGGTTACATATGGATCATAAACAGAGCTGCAACAATGACTTGCTCAAATATTTAAATGTGTGGCTTCTCTGAAAACAATCATTAACAATAAAATATGTGGAGATTTCCCCTTCCTTCCTCCAAACGTTTGTTGGGTTGTTGGCTTATCTTACTCAGTTGGTAATTCGTTCTTTGAGACAAAGTTCCAAACTTCAAACTAATAGATGTATTTTATCCATAGGCTACCTGACACTCCACTTCAGTAAATATATTGATTTTCTTTTTGCTAGATGTTGTAAAAGGTCAGTGATCTGATGAAAGCATTTCATTTGAAATAACTTCTGACAGAAGCTCTTAGCCAATATTTAAAGACATGTACTTTGGAGACTATTCAATTCCATTCACTAGAGCCTTAATGAAAACTTAATGGATACTTTGGCAGGTCAGTGGTATTACGTTACTGACCCGGTGCTGCTTTGTATGGCTCCATAACTCAGGATGATGATGCATCTCTGTTTGATTGCGAACACCCTGGGAGTCTATTCTTATTCATTAGATTGTGTCTCACTTGGCCACTGGTTTCTCTTTGACTGGATACTGTTTGGTCAGTGAGGTATCCACAAGGAGACATTATTCAAGTTGAGAAAAGCTCATTACCCTAAGTGGTGTCTGGAGTGTGCAACTGAGCTGGATGGCCCTTGGGAATGGCATGGTGTATCCTGAGAGGACTTGGAGGACTTGTTCAGTCAGTGAGAAGAGGTGCTCGTTATTGTATTGTTTTGTGTTCAATGTGATGGTATACACAAGGTGGACATATATTGACAGCTTGTTAGTTCCCCAGTAAGCGAAATATTGATGGTGAAAGGGCTAAAGTCAAGTTGTATTGCTGCTGCCTTCCAACTAAATGAGGCCTGAGTCGGTTACCAGGTATCATTTTAAACCTGCTACTAATGACTTCCCCAGAGCTGGGAGATGGAACGTTCCCGTATCTGCGTGCCCTTCCCTTCCTTCTCTGAACACACTGAAGTACAGAGTACAATGATTGGTAGCTGGGTACCTGATATAAAGCAGCTATTGGAAAGCTGTACAGACGCAACAAACATCTTATCACAGTGTTAACGACTGTTCAGAAGTGTTTTCTAAAAGTTGGATAAAGCAACAGCCTATATCAGGAGGATACAGAAACATTATCAGAGAGAATGTATTCTGTTTTCCCCCCCAGGAATCATTGCTGTCTCTTGCAAGATAAATTGCGCTGAGGCAACCCTTGGTGTATTTGCAGGTAAAATAAGGGAAAGGTAATCGTTTTCTCCTTGAAAATGTAAAAGCTCGACACTAAACCATCCATTGCCAAATCTTAAAATTCCCCACTTTGCTCCTTTTTTTTTTCTTCTGAATTTAATGCAACAGGTTTTGCTCTTCAGGGATGGGCTCAAACAGACATTTACGGTACCTAAAATGAGCTCATTCAATATGTTTAGTGATTGAAATAAGGGAGCCGGTCGTCGCACATCAGTGCGTGTCATTCAGCTTCAGCCGAATTTTGCTGCTTCGCCCTTCCTGGTTCCACTGAACATTCTTAATTTCTAAAGAGAAAACTTCACCTGTGATTTACTCTGCAGGACAACAGCATATTAGTTATGCAAGGCATACAAAAACAGTCAACATTTTTTTATTTTAAAAAGGGTACACCAGTCCTTAACTCCCGCCTCCTGGCGTATGATTTGTACGCAAGTAAAAACGTTGAAGACTTCGACCCGCCCCTTACTATTTTTTGATCTTTTTACCAATTAGAGATGTAGATCTGACAGGTGACTCAGCCCTGATAAATCTTCCTTATTCAGGATAGGCTCCGATGCTCCTGTAGCGTGGAGTTAGCACTCAGACACCCACACTGCATCACGCTGTTGGTTGCTTGAACTGGGTCACATTGTTGTTGATGCCCTGCTTCTCTACGCAACAATAAACTCTGTCTGCCTTGCTTCTGTAAGCCCGACGCTAAGAAGCTGAAGTTGGCAGCTCAACAAAAGGATGTCTATCCACCGCGTGCCCCTCCAACACATCCGTCACCCATTAAATCTGTTGTCACTGCAAGTGCATTCAACTCTTTGGCGATCTCCTTCCTTCTCTTTTATTGGATTCGTTTGTCTTTTAGGAGATTTTCATCCTCGGTAATCCAAATGATTGTGTCCACTTCCAGCTCTTTCACATTGATTCAGTTATCCCTCAGAGCTTAAATGGATTCGGTCTTGGCCATGTTTGACTGTGTTTTGCATGTGTTGTCTGGATTAAGACGAGCTGACAGGCGAGTCCTTAGTGATTGAGTCTGAGAAAAATAAAAGTGAAGGGGGTTTTTTTTTGGCTTTGCATAAAACCCAGGAAGCTGTACTATAAAAGCCTGTGGCTATTTGCCAAAGAGATTTGAAGAAAGTAACACAGACAAGGGTGGTCTGGCTATGTTAGCACCAGCATTCGTCAGGTTTTATACCAAGCACTTGTTACCGAGTGGCACAATTTTTGCCTAGGTTTTATGGCTTCATTATAAGAGCTAAGATCACTTTAGAAATACATTGAGAAGCTTTCGGACCTTTAGGGTTTAGTCTAAATACAGACCTGACCTTGGGTCACTTCAAACATGAAGCTTGTAGACAGTAAAAAAAATAAGCATCAGAACTATGCATTTTAATTCTTCATATCAAACTTCTTTTGTTTGGAGATCAATATTTTTGTGTTTTATACTTGTTTGAATACTAAAGGTCATGAATATTTTGTCTAGAGAGGACTGTAGATTTGTTTACGTGGGCCTGACAGTAACCCCCTGGCCAGATGTGAGCAGGACTTGGCGCACTTATTCAGCATCTGTTTAATATTCATGTCCCTTCACCTCCACAGGGAGCTGACAAAAACGTAAAAGGACCGAACGGCCTCACTGCCTTTGAGGCTGCTGAGAGCGACGCCATGAAGGCGCTGCTCAAGTGAGACACCACAGTACCGGAGGTGGCTGGACAGGTGGACGAACAGGCATACAGATGGATGCAGTGATCCCCCTGACAGAAGATGGACCCCCCTCCCCCACTTTACCCTCATCAACCTGTCTTAACACTGCTTTTGTCTGTTTGTTGAAGGTTCATTTTGTCTGTCTGGTGATTTTTCTTTACCTTGTTTTTCTTTGCTTTTCCCCAAGTTTTTGGGATAGTATTTTCTCTGCTTTTGGCCACCGTTGGAGGGCATATTCAGTCTCCCATGGGGACCAAATTCTGGAGAAATCCTGTTGAATTTGAATCCTAAAACACTGTTCAGGCTAGAAATCGGACTCTAACCCATAAACACAGGTTCATTACCCAATTGTGCATCCTAAATTACATTTTCTTAAGCCGTAAAGAAAAAAGTTCAACAAAATACAAACAAACCAGTAGTGTTTTAATATTTTCACAGTTTCATTGCAAGTATTGTTTGGCCAGCGCTTTATCTTGTCAACTAGTTTCACTGTGCTGTACTAGATGGAATAAAAAGAACGGTTGTAATGTTTCATCATGTAAAAAGAAAGTCATATTGTATTACCTCTTTATACCTTCTTAGACCAAACTCTCACATCCCTTCTGGAAACTTCCAGAACGTTGGGTTCAACAATTCAAGAGGTCACTCACTTTTTTTTCTTAGCCCTGTATCACTCCACATATCAAATAATCTAATTTAGAATCTTCTGTATTTGACCAATCATCATGCTGGTTAACAAGGAAAACAAAACTTGAACGTTGTAGTACTGCTAAATCCCTTTTGAAATAATGCTAACAGCACATATTACAAACTCTAGAAAGGTCATTTCTTCTTTAAGAGTGGGTTTTTAGAGCAATAATTCTGTTTTTGTAGCGGAGTGCTTTTCGGATTTATTATTGACGGGTTCAAGGATGTGTGAATCATGGGTAAACGGATTGAAACTCGATTTTTAGGGATGTGGAGGGGGTCGTTGATGTTCTTGCTTTGGATTTGATTTGATGCCCTGCCTGTTTTTTGCTGCATGTCAAAACTGACTGCTTTATGCTATGAAATGGTTGCTGTACTCTTGGTTGCTTTCAAATGACTTACTAGTATGTAATTGACAAAAAAATGCTCTCACTGGCTTTGTTGTGACAAAAGTCTGTAAAAAAAAAGTGAATTAAAAAACTACATATGAAAACTTCTTGCCATTTGAATGTCTAATTCAGGGATGGGCAACTAAAATAATGGAAAGGGCCACAATTTGAGGTCAGACTCCTGCTTGATTGTAGTTCTGATAAAAAGTTGCTGTTCATGTACTTGCAAATTGTGTATACTTCTCATATTTAGCTTTGTGCGACATATTGTAGCAGCGACTTTTAATAAAATTCACGACAGACTGCACTTCTAAGCAGACTAAACACAGGTTTGCCTTCCTGTACAGTCTACCTCCCATTTCACCTGAAAAATGCGATTTTTTTTTTTTTCTTTCCTCTGTTTTTGGCCATGGCTAAACGCCTCTTGTAGAGAAGACGTGTGGGTGCATCTGCATTTGAGGTGCCATCTAGTGTCAAACGTTGTCATTACAACCACTGCTGCTATTAAAACATTATACATTTTTGTAATTTTCAAAAATTAATCGAAGTTTTTTTAAGGTAATAAAAATTGATTCTTTTTTTCCCTTTAATTTGGGGGGGACTCGGTGTTCGCGAATGGAACATTCATTACCTTCACAAAAATCAACCAAGACATATTGTCCCTGGATTTATAGCATAGTTGACTAATAATAATCTTTTTGAGACAAGATGACATGTATACAGATTAGTGTTTAAATGAAGTTTGCTGTGAGCCTATTTCCCAGAATTTAAAATCAGCTTTGCACAAAGGACAAAGGTGATTTTCAGGAACAGCCTCGAGTTACAATGACTGATTGTGAACCTGGTACAGGATTACCGGGGATAAAATGACCCATCATGCATATATTTTCCATTTTCCTGTTCATTTATTGTACAGAGACTCCCACTGTTACCCGGTGTCAGTGAATCTGATAGTAATTTGTCAGGACAGGGACATCATGCTGTTTGACAAGTTCTACCTTTGTTAGTCTTGTAGCCTTGAGCAATCTAATCCGTATTTTCTGAATTTATGTTACTCCATTCCAAGTATTTAAAAGGAAAAAAACTGTATGAACTCTAATCTTTGTTGTACTTCTGTATCCCCCAAAGCTGTTTTTATTAGAAAATAGACTGATTTAAAAGAGTTGTCTGCATGTCTGGACTCAAATCAGCTCTATATGATAATAAGACACAATACATAAATTACATTTTTATACATGGAACATTAAAACAACTACAGCCATTCTCAATATCACTTTGCTAATTTAAAGAAATTTAGATTAGCTTTTAGAATAGAAGGTGGAAAAGATTGTCTATTTGTAAGAAAACCTTTAGACATTTCTACTACTGCCTTATTGGTGTTTCTGGAGAATTAGGCTTCAGAACATCCTAAAAGCCAGGATAAAATATTAGGAGGAAAGATTACAATGCTGAAAAAGGTAAAACCTTGTGTACAATGGTTATAAAAACAGAATGCAGTAAATATTTTAAACCCATTTTTTATTCGTGTGTTAGTATATCATCATATCAAATGTTTAAACCAAGAAATCGATGTGAAAGATGTTGAGCAAAACTCTGCGTTAATGAATTATCCTGCCTTGGCTGTCCGTGTGTTGTAGTCGCATCAAGTCCGGTCGAATGACCACATCTAGGGTGGGGAGGGGAGACGGCAGACAGGAACATGGTGGAGAAGGGGACGTGCAGACAGTCGTGGCGTAGGCCAGTCGCCACATTTAGAATTACGTCTGAGAACAAATACAAATCCCTTACAGAGTGGTGAAACATCAATGTGAAACGACTGGGCTACAGTTTGACAGCTTCATATCCCCCACCTCCTCCACAGTCCATCTTATTTGCTCATTTAATTTACATCCAAAGTGAACAACTAGGGAATACTGAGTTCCGCTTTCGGTTGACAGAGACATTCTTGCAGAATCGAGGCTGCCCAGCCCCCCTTCCACGCTTTGTTTTTGATAACCCAAATATATAACCTTGAGGCCTGCAGGAGAAAGCGAGTGATTGAGGCTGATGATAAATGAGAAATACATAATACATTCCTTGAATTGCTGTGCTACAGGCTTTATAGCGGCAGTGTCAAAATAATTTTCACCAAGGGCCACATGAGCATTATGGTGGCCCTCAAAGGGCCAG
>JAVKLF010000053.1:5156085-5167838 GCA_034783495.1 Millerichthys robustus
TTTTCTTGTTTTCCTGTCAGAAAAACTGGATTTTGGGAAAACCCTTGCCTCTCTCCTCCTCCAGCCTTCACATCCGGGTTAGTTAAATTGGTCGGAGCTTGATGATGCCTTCAAATATCCCTTGTAAACTTCAAAACGCTGCAAAGTTTGGAACTAATTTGCTTTCTATTTAAATTACTCACGTAAGGACTTTTATTGTTAACCTGGACAAAAGTTAGGAGTACGTTTTTATGCTTAACATACAAATATCAGCATGCTAACCATGCAGATAGCACTTCTTGAGTTGTAGCTCAACGTTACACGAAAATTTAACGGTAATAGTTATAACTGTGTTAATATAGACTTTAAAGTTCTTTTTAGGTAGTTAGTAGAGTTTCACGAAACTTAAATTCTTCAAGTGAATGTTTTACCTCCCCCTTTGTGTCGCTACTTTACAGTGATAATGTCACGTCCTACCTTTTAGACCGACCGTGAAGGCATCACAAGTTCGGCTGCTCCGAGTTATTAGAAAGGCAGCCTGATGATCCAGCTGCTGCTCGCCGACATGGATACAACTACGCTTCAGCGCTGAAACTCCGCTCCGTTCGCTGTTAGCTGTCACACCGTGGCACAAACTTTTCCCACGGCAGCACCCATGTAAATCCGGCGCCCCACTTTATTTTTTTTCCTCCCCCGAGCCATGTCCAAGAGCCTGAAGAAGAGGAAGAACCACTGGACCAACAAAGTCCACGAGAGTACCCTTTGCAGGAATGAGGAGGGGGAGCTGGGGCTGGAGCTGAAGGGCGGCGCGGAGAATGGACAGTTCCCGGTGGTCGGCGAGCTCCTCCCGGGCAGAGCGGTGTGCCACAGCGGCAAACTCAACCAGGATGAACTCTTGCTGGAAGTCAACGACACCCCCGTGGCGGGACTCACCACCAGGGACGTTCATGCTGTGGTCAAACACAGCAAAGACCCCGTCCGGCTCAAGTGTGTCAAACAAGGTAACGAGATAAACCACGAAACGTCACTTTTTGAGCGTGTTGTTTGTTTGCACAGTCCTCTGTGTATTAAAAACAACAACAAAACTCTTAGTTGTTGCAACTGAAGTAATATTTCATGTTATGTCAATCACCAGGTTTATCACAATACGATATATCGATATGTTTGGATGACAATACGATGGTCTGATACAAAGTCTGTCACGATCCGATTGTCGATTCAATTCACAAATCTGCCATCAATATGACGTGATATCATATGCCCATCTAACACAATCATTTACAAAATGATTTGTAAACGTTATCTGAGGAAGCCAGCAAATTGTGTGTAATCTTCTTTGTTGAAATTTCCCATCTTGAGTAGCACAGAGGCGACAGTGGGAAGGAATGTCTCCCTCTTAACAGGAAGAAACCTCCAACAGAACCGGGCTGAGGTTACAGAGGACAGGAAAGAGACACAAACCCAGAACGGCTGGTCCAGGTGTAGTAAGAAATAATTACAAATACAAACGTGGAGTAGAGCGGGTAAAGATAGCAGCAGAGTGAGGAAATGTGGTCAGCTTGTTTTCCAACGGTCTCTTCCTGTAGCAGCATAACTAATGGGTAGATCAGGAAACCCAACCCTAACTATAGGATTTATCATGAAGGAAAGTTTAAAGCCTGGTCTTAAAAGCTTCATGGACAGAAAAATTGGAAGTTGTTCCCCAATAACTGTAAGCTCTGCCTACCACAAGTAAACAAAGTCTGAAAGCTTTTTCAAGATAATATGAAACAATAAGATCTTTAATTTAAGAAGAAGTTATTGTTGGGAGCTTTGTCTGTTGGAATGTTTAAGTGTTATTCTAAATTTGACAGGGAGCCAAAGAGAAGATAAAACAGAGGAAATTTGATCTCTTACTAATTTTTATGAGAACTCCATGGCATCAACTGACATTTTTTTTTCAGACACCCAGATAATAAAGAATTAAAAATAGTCCATCTAATGAAAACTAATGTTAAGTATATAAAGTCTTAAAAGCACCCTGTGAGGTTTAAAGTCAGTGGTAAATGCAAGGTTTGTACTGGAAGCATGTCAAAGTGTGATTGAGCTGTCCTCAGGGTCTCGTCCATACTTTTGAATCTGGATTGGTCATGTCACAAACACGCTCCTCCAGCCGTCTGGACCTTTGATCCCACGACTTATGATACTAGTATCGTGTTCTGGGACCAGGAGAATCTGATTTCAGAGGGGGGAAAAAAAAATCTGCTAAACCCTCTAAGAAGCTTTGCATCAAAGTTTCGGCGTGTGTGTGCGCACAAGTTTAGCTTTGCACCAGGGATTTATTCAGAGCGAGGCTGAGCAGATATTTTAATATTTTATCTTTTTTCGTGAAATGTTTATATTCCAACTACTGATATTCTCCCTCAGCTCTCCTTGTGTTTACTTAATAAGTTGTTTACAGTCTTTAAGCTGTTCTTATTATGATGGACATGCATTAAAGGAGACATTATGGCAGGAAAGTGCTTTTGCAGAACTCCGTAGCCGTTGGTTTGAATAGAGATGTTTTTCACACCCCAGCAGAAGTCCAGAGACTTCATACAGATGGACAAGTATTGCTTATTGTTACAGATGCTGAAGATTTTAGCTAAATGGATGTCCATTCTGCAGGTTACTGCTTCTAATACAATCACTGTTTCAATCTTATTCTCAGAAAAAAAATGTCCAAATTTAACTTGACACATAATTTCTGCATAAATCCCTAGATCGTTCTCATCATACAGTGTGGTAGGGTTGGGCGATACTGCCAAAAAAAAAAATCATCATTTATTGTGGCATTTAGCTGATAAGGTTTAAAAGGATGATTGCTTTTGACTCTAAACCAGTTACACTGAGTTCTAAAATTATCCTTAACATCAGTCAAACTAACAGTTAAAATAGTAAGGTGTGAATTGAAACCCACCTTTTCCACAGTGTAGGTTGGCAACATGTCTTTAGTAATGCAGTATGCCACGGGCTCACATGCGCGCTTGACAGTGAGTGTGTTGCACACAAATAGATGTCGTCATGTGGCACGTCCATGTTACGTCTACACTGTTACATAGCTGTGCTACAAAGCTAAATTAGCGTCTCGGTAAGAGCAAAAAGCTAAGAATTGTGTTAATTTGGATCAAACCTTTGTAACGTTACTTACTGATTTGCAAAGTGATTTTGAAACCTGCCATTCAGCTGTTGCCTCATTGGACCATGGCACTACTTAATCCTTGAAACCCGAAGTGCATTGCTTTGAAGACCTACATCTGTGGAATAATGAGACAATTAAAGTAAAGAGGCAGGTGATATGCATTCCCTTTTTTAGGAATACATCAAACCGGCCAACCACCAACTTTTTGCTGCTCATCTGTGGTCAGGTCTTCACTCAGAAATTCCTCTCCCCAGCAATGCTCTCCAGCTCCTCCTAGGAGAGATCAAGGCATTCCCAGGCCAGTCCAGTGAGTTTTGGGTCCGCCCTGGAGTCCTCTCCCAGAAAACTTTCAGAGGGGCCTAGGTGGCACTCTTATCAGTTGCCTGAACCACTTCAGCTGATCCTTTTGAGTGTGGAAGAACAACAGCTCTACTTCAGACTCCGCCCCCCTTATCTCTAAGGCCGGGCTCGGAAACCTGACAGAAAAGGCTAATTTCAGCTGCTTGTATCCTGGATCTTGTTCTTATGGTCAAAGTGAATGGAACTCTTTAAACAACTTAGATAAAACATAAAATTTTCATACATGGCCGAGCTCTAAAGATGTTTGATCTTCATGAATAATCCATAAAGAGCATCTGGTTCCCTACTTCACTAATGTTTCAGCTGTGAAAATGCTATCCCTTTCTGTAAGAAAATCTTGTCCACACTGCCAAATTTTTTATTGTTCCTCTCCATAAGTAAAAATCCAAGTCCCCGACTTTGGGTTAGTCCATCTTTTTAAATTTTATGTAGTATAGTTTTAATCATATTATCAAAAGTCCTAGATCAGTATCACACATTTTGTGCCTTTTTGATTTCACACTTGCAGCATTGTTTAGTTTTGGAGGTAAGGATTCAATGTTTTTCATCAGGACTTCATTAGAATCTTTACATAACCAAACTGGCTGCATCAGTGCAATCACACTTGCAGAGACGCGACCAAATCTCATGGATAATCTTGACATGAGTGCTGAGGCTGCTTCGCCTCTGTGGATTTGATGTCATTAAAGAATAATGACGCCCAATTTGGGAGAGTCTGTCTTCATAACGTCGCGGGCGATTGTTTACGACGGCGCTAAAAGGAACGGTTACGTAAAGAATGAAAAATTATTCCTAACTTCCCTGGCTTGTCGTGGAATGAAGAGGCTGCAGATGTTATGTCAGACCGTGGATTAATAGGAATGCATTTGTTTTACAACAAGCAGAACGGGTGCACTGATGCTTAAAACCATGCAAAGGTGTGCTGTTATAAGGAACACTTTTGCATCTTTCCAACTTTATGCTAAAGGAAATCTTAAAGGCTCAAACAGTTTGATGAGTGATCAGAAAAACAAGCTGTAAAATGCAGTCAGATAGTGTAACACATGTTCTAACCAATTAAAGTAAATAGGCTCAAACGTTGTATCAATGCTTTTCAGTCACAAATGCACTTGTCAGTGATTCCTAAATTCTCGAACAAAAACATGAAGATGAATACTTTTTCCCACCATATTGACAGCTGCTTTTCCTCCATCTTTTTTTGTCGCTCACTAAAATGCCCCAGTTCGGTTTTTTATTTCAGCTCCAGTGGAGGATTAATGCAGCCAACTATGGAGGCTGTCACTGTACGTTCACTGCCACTACATTGAGAGCCTGTTATTGTAGCCGCGCTCTCCTGTAGCTGAGAACTGTATGCCGACTGAGCTCTGCTAAGTGGTGTTGGGTGCAGGTAAGAGCGGACGTTTCCAGGTCAGCTGAAGGCAATCAGTGTGTTTGCTGGGCACCTACTTGGTGTTTGCTGGTGTTTTTTGCTGCGGGAAGTCATTACAGCTGCCTGGGCACTGGCAGCCTCAGTAAACCAGAAATGGCAGCAAGCATGGCAGCGCCTATCTAGTTTTTAGAAAGGTTGTTTGGAGCCAACTGTGTGACTCAAGTGACGGCTTCCTTGGTTGATTTGTCAGTCCAGCACTTGCGCTCTCCGAAAAAATATGTCAGGAAGGAAAAATGATAAAACTGGATTTTATTTTGACATTGTTCACAAAGGATAGGTGATAATGGCTTTGAAAATGCCTAGAATGTTCAAGTTTGAGATTGAAATGAACAAGCTGCCTGTTATATTAAACCGCATTCTAGTTTTCGGTTTTAAAACTTTGGGCACCCCTGGTTTAGAGATGTGAAAAAGATTACTTTTGTCACATTTGTGGATTTGTTTTCAATTAACTTTACGTGTGCACACTAAATGAAGTCAAAATGTGAATATTCGTGGGAGAAAGTATAGTTGGATTATATTCTTTCTGGGTTATTTGTTTGTAGATTTAAATCGATTTAAAATGTCTGCGTGATATAGAAGCATTGACTTAAGTGAGAAAAAAAAAATCAACAAATAGGACCAGAAGCAGCAATGCCACATGTGTGAATTTAAATTGTTTGAGAGAGAAGAAAAAACTTTCTGCTGCTTCTGATTTTCTAAAGTTTAGACATTTTTAAAAAGTGTTTGCTAGGGTATCATGGTTGAAACATGGTCAATATGGCCATTTTATTAAAGGGAAAAATTAATAAAAAGACCAGAAGCAGCTTCAAGTGCTTTGTCTATATCTATACCTGTTTCATTGCACTTGATTTAAACTTTGTACACCTTTCCTCAGTGGAATAAACTTCAGCTGAAAATAAGCACAGAGTTAGATTTATGGACCAATTGTGAACCTCATTTGGATGAATGAAAATGGGAACATGAATGGCTGGTAAATAAAATTAGAACTTTTGTTCTCAACTACATAATTTTTGATTTTGACCTAGATACCTAGATTTTGTGCAGCACCTATGTTGTTGTGAATATGAGCAGTAATATTTCTTGTGCACCAACTCAAGACAATTCTTGTTATTGGAAAAAGTTGAGTAAGTTTTTGCCATGCACCATGTAAAATGTATGTAGCTGTCAAACGTCTGCGTCTGCATCCTAATTTTTACTGATCCTGCTCTACATTCTGGCAAAATGTAGTCCAAGCTGAAAAATGCATGCAATGTTGGACAATTTGAACAAAATGAGCAATGCTGGCTTATAACCAGTAGCTCACTTTAAGATGAAGTTGTTTCGAAGCAGGTACCCAACCAGAAAGATTTATATGAAAAATCACTTTGTAGCAAAGCACAATAGAAGTTATCGAGGGAAAACCACCATGTTATGACATTACCAAGTTAATGATGTGTGTCCAAGTAATGTATTGATTGATGTGAGTGGTGATGGGTTTGGACTGGCCACTTGTCTGCTGGGGTTATGAATGACAGCATGAGGGGTAATCCCCGAGAAGTGGTTTGACTTCAGGACACACACTGTCGTCGACAGTGCAATAATGATTCTCTGAGTCATCTGTCATCTTGTCACTTCCTCATGGAAAGTGTAAATTTGCGATGTGTCGCACCAAAAGCATGACACATGCACACAGTAAAAAGCTTGCTGTCCCCAGGTGAGTGAGAGTCGTGTACGAGTGCATCCCTTTTGGCGTCCCTTATCCCCATCCTGTCCAATCGTGCTTGACAGAAGTTTGGTTGCCATTGCTTCTCCAACACTGTCCTACTGCCAGACTCACTTCTGGGGACAGGTGTCCACACATACTCACATTTTTCTGTTCGCGTCAATATCAGACATCTGCTTAGGTGAGCTGACGTGTTCCACGGACTGAGCAGTCAAAGACTTTTTGTGCATTTTATGCTTCCACACATTTGTACAGAAATCCCAACTTTCAACAGTGGTTCTGTGTATTGGCACCTCTGTGACATTGATTCAACTTGAACTAGATGCTTCAAAAAACCTGAGATGCTGCCTATAAAAGAGAATTCTGAGTAGTGATCAAATCCTCCAGCGACTATACTTAAAATATTGAAACAGAATTTTTGTGTTTGCTCTCAGCTAGCACTATATCATTGAACCACCAATCATGATCAGCTTTATTCAAATTTAGTCTGAGAGTCAAAACAAGGATTATAAATTTTACAAAAGTCTATTCAATATTCATCTAACATATCCCAGTAGCATGGACCTCAAAGCAGCAATCTTAGTCATTCATGCCCTGATCATGGGTTGCAACAAAACAGCAAGTTTAGTTTTAAAATCTTTTTACTCTAAAGATCATCTTTGATGTCCTCTGGGAAAAGAATTAGCATTAAGACTTCTTGCTTAATTATTGTCCTATGGTATTTCAGGAAAAACCCTATCATAAGTTAGTCGCCATAAGACAAATTGGCAAGTGGAAAAACTTGAGGATACAAATTAAATATTTTATGGGTAAAACATCTCCATATATTTGATTAGCTTTAAACTGTTCATTCTGGCTTTTCTAACATTGTATAAAAAGACTCTTAAGTTGCCCATACTTTGTTTTAACAGCACTGATATTTGTGTCAGCTAGACCTGTCTAATGATTCAAATATTTATTACTTTTGCTTTCGATATTTAATAAAGTATGATACTAGAGGGGAAAAAATAACTGGTGCATTCTGTTTTATATTGGTATCTTGCTTTCAACACTCCACAATTCGCTACAGTGCTACTAAACATTTTATGGCTCCGGAAACATTTTATCAGTCAGCCAATGTGCCTTATAGTTTTTGCGGCTGTCTGTACTCATTTCAGCACCCAAAAACCAACAAGGTATGGTCATTTTGGTTGCTTTTGCTGACACTTAGAGTGTATGTTTTTCTTTCATTGTGTATTTGTTTGTTACATTTCAGTTCAAGGAAAGTTTAAAGTGTCTCCTAAAAAGACAATTTATGGGACCCAACTGGTTGAGTGCCTCTATGTCTCTCTGTAGGTCATGGTGACCCACATTTTGAGTTTTTAAATGTAGCTCTGTATTGCATGACATTGACTTTTTTGTGTTATTTCATTCCTTTTCGGTTTCTAAAAACAAGGCCACTAGATTCCAGAAAATTGTAAGTGAAAAGTCCAATGTGCCATAAATGTACAATACCAAATGATGAATATTTGCTTGGGCAGATGTTGTAAGAGAAAGCTTGATCGATTGATTATTTTTGGCAATCTCACATTTTACCCATCTGTTTCTGCAGTGAGTGTCTGAGTTTTAATGAATAGCAGATGCAGCTTTTTACTGGGAGCTTGTATTCTGTTCGCTGATGTTTTGACACTTAAGATGTCAGTGCAAATGCTCTGTACTCTATTTTTGGTTTGAGACTGTGAGTGATTCTTTCATATCATACTGTATGTATATGCAAATTTGCTTTGAGTGACACTGCATGTTCCATTTGTTTAACAGCTCGACATACGTCTTCCCATCACATCTCAGTGACACCTCCTTTTGTTCAAAAGATGTCTTGGTTCTTCTTATCTTTGCAAGAAGTCAATACTGTCAGCATTACTTTGCTTTTTTTTAACTTTGGATCATTTCAGCTTCCTTTAGGCCATATTTTTCCCCAACCATTGGAATAGTGCAAAACATAGAACCTATGTCAAATTATGAACCAAAAGGTTGAATTGAATTGAAATGCTCAGTTTAAACAGAAAGGTTGGTATAGTTGCCATGTTGTGTTAGCCTGTAATTTGTAAAATAAATAGTTAAACGTTAACAGTAGTGTAGTTTTAGTTTACTGTTTCAGATATATTAATATTTCTGGTAGCCTGTCCAAGTCTTTTATTTTGAAAACCGTTTTTCAAACCAGCTAACCCTTTCTCGTTCTGTTTCTCCACCTGTACACTGGTTGGATTGTTGTTGTTTTCCGTGTTGTCCTTCAGTTCCTTGTCCAATAAGTATATCATCCCACTGAGGGATCTGAAACACAACTGTTACTGACTGCAACTGGGGAGAAAAAAAGTCTTATATTCAGTTTTTTTGCAGATCCACTTTGAGCTCTTTACAGCCACTGGAGAGCTGCTTTATGTACTTCTACACCAACATCACAGGCAGCTGAGCTAAAAAAAAGGGTTTTTGACAGAAGTGTCAGTTACAGATTGTTCAGTTGGGATGGATTTTATATGCTGTGTGGTAGAATAAAATCAGAGGAAACTAATATTTTGCCTAGGTACAAAGTTAGAACATTTGAAACACTGCCGAGATTGAAATGCTGCTATGGCTTGTCACTCCTGTTTTGGTGGCAGATTCAGTACTGGTAAGCTTCTGTTTTTGGATGTATGCCGATTTGGGTAGAAGTGAATTGTGTGGATTTACTGTAATATTAGTGGTATACCATCCTAACTTTGGATAAATGCTGTAGAATCAGAATGTGAGTCCTAGTTTCAGCGAAATATGGTGATTCAGAGAGCCTAATACTTTACAGTAATCTGCTTCTGCCCTTGATAATTCGTACGACGATGGCTTCTCTTCAGGGACCAGATGCTGTTCTTAGCTTCAAGTTGAACGTCCCAATTTTTATTTATTTATTTGTTTTTCTCACCTTCATTATTGGTCATTGGCATCAGAATATTACAGTAACTTTTTTATTCTCTTGGATATTTTTATATGTATCTGCTGCCTTTTCTGTGTCCTTGAGTGCCCAAAAGGTGCCTCCAAAGAAAATGTATTATTATTATTATTATTATTATTATTATTGATAATAATAAAAATAATAAACACTGAGCAGTTCTTAACTGAGCAGAATGACTGCCTAGTTACTGGTTTAAACACAAAACAGATTGTTATATTTAAGTGTGGCATAACAGACATAAAAGACAATGATAGTAGTCACTGTTGCAAAACAGAACTGTCCATCAGGTATTTTTGGCTGATTCTGGTTTATATTTTTGTATAGTTTTAAACTATTAAATGAGCTAATATCACTTTATCTGCCTTGCTGCCTTAAAGGGGATATCCATAATCTGTGACTCTTGGGAGAGTAGTTGGTGTCTCAAATTTACAGGAAAATTGCAGAAAATACATGAATCTCAAAAGATTTTGAGTGTTTGTTGTTGACTGACAGAGCCATGTGGCTGTGTTTTGATTGACCAGTATCAAAAAACTACAGCATTTTGCAAAACCTTTGCCTTTTTGTTCAACTCTGCCTACAGTAGATCATACCTGCTTCAGCTCATTTTGTTTCCACTTCAGCAGCCGCCCCCACATTTCTGATTTAATCTGATGCTTTTTTCAATGATTATTATTCACCATTGGTGTAGTGTTTAAGGTCTGGACATTTACCTCCCATATTTTCTGTCCAGAGTTTCCTTGCAGGTGTCAAAATACAGCTCTACTTCTCAAGTGAGATCGGAGATTCCCATTAGTGACTATTTTGAGGAAAACGTCTCACAAACATTTTCAATATGTTCAAAACTCAATCAACAAGGCTGTGTGCCTCTGCAATTCACAGAGCAAACCCAGCAAAAGTTGCAAGATGTTTAGGAGACACTCTGGAGAGCCAGTCTTGAATGCCCTGTGAAATGGCACCCCAATTGAATCACTTTTTGGCTACACAGGAGAGAAAAAAAACTCATAAGGATGCATTCTATGTTCAATTGTTTATTGGATAAATTAATTAAAACCAAAAATAATACAACTGGTAGTCCTTCATGTAGAAGAAATTGATTAGTCAGCAACTTATAAGATAGCAATTGCATCAACAGTGAAGAGATTTCATACAACAGACCCAAAACAAAGAATGATGAATAAATCTGATGTATTGATCCAAGCGTGTGTGTGTGTGTGTGTGTGTGTGTGTGTGTGTGTGTGCGTGTGTGCACAGTGCTTCGTGCAAAACTGACAGAGCAGCAGTTTCAGACAAGTTAAAGAGTCTGCAATAAGAACGTAAACAAGACATCGATTTTCTGCTTGGAAATATAGATCCTACATGGAACGATGAGACACATAGTTAGCATGTCCATTCAATAGCTGTCTCTTTGGAGCAGTATGTGCAGTGACGACTCTATGTGCTGACCATATCTGTCTTCCTCTGCCATCTTGCCTTAAGGATTTGTGATCTTAAGGCCAGGGTAGTTTTAAAATGTTTTAAGGGTTTCCGTCTATTGGCACTCTAGCCTTTTAAATTTCCCTTTAGCACGTCTTTCTGCTCGCCTCATCGTGTTAGTTTTGCCTGGAGCAAGGTCACCACCAGCTGATTTTAGTCAGCTCACATTTTCTCTTCTGGGAGTTTTTTTTTTTCTTTTACATATGCAACACAGTCTTTGGCTTTTCTTGCCCTTTTTTCTCCATTTTCCTATTCTCTTTGCACACTCATTTCATTTTGTTCTCCACTGGGAGCTGAAAGAGAGGCATGGTTAAATGGGTTTGAGAGATAAAGGAACAGGCCGTGTAGCACAGTCTCTACTTGTAGGCATTATTCATTTCTTTCTTTCCATTAGTAAAAGAGGGATGGTCTTGCTGAATGAGTGGCTGGCCATGTCAGAAAAGCACACCTGATGCGCAGTAGAGACAGAGAAAACACTGGAAGGAGGGGAAGAATGCATTTGAGTGCTTTTCACACCACTTTTTAATTAGATTAACAATCACCTTTAAGTTTGTTTCCCTATTTTCTTATATGTGTATAATATGTTGTCTTCATTTGGGTTCTTGGTGATAAAGTATGTAGCTGAACTTTAGTCTGGTTCTGCAAAGCAAGGTTTAGACAAATCTTCAGGCCATTGACACTGCAGAGG
>JAVKLF010000053.1:5183594-5194505 GCA_034783495.1 Millerichthys robustus
TGTCCCCGTAGATGGCACCCTCGAGCTGAAAGCAGAAGCACCCACCCTCCTCTGCCTGCCTCAGAAGGACATAAACAAGAAAAAAAAAACACACACACACACTTTGTCTGCAAAAACACACCTGCCTGCAAAAATAGAATTCACCTGAAAGCAGAAAGAAGTGGGACATCAAACACGAGGCAGAGAATCGCCTTGCCTCTGCTGTCAGTGACTTGTATATTTAAAAGTGTTTGAAAATTTAGTTTCTTTGTCTCACATAAATGTTTAGTTTTACAGACTAACAGCCTGTATTGCGATGTGATTGGTCACTATAAACCCAGACGGCTGAGGCTTCACTAGTTCTCGTGAAGGAGAGTGGATCTGACTTTGGGACACACTTTAGTGTCACAACAAATAAATGAGTCATCTAGCGTTCGCTGTAACCTTTTTATGAAAAGTGATTGCATTGAAAAAAATCTCGTGACATCCCAAATTATGACCTAACAAGCATCTGCAGTCACTGATTTGTCCTTAAACATGACATTGAGAACTGAATCCGTTCGGGGCTTTTTCTTTTTCTTTTTTTTTACTCAAGCCATGGGCCTTTATTGTCCTTCTTTCTTTGATTTATTTGCAAAACAAAAAAAAGATTCAAGCACTATTTCTTAGTACAACTGTATATGTAACAGTGATACCTTGTTGTATACTTTTAGCTCCCAATGTGAACCTTTTCTGTTTTGTTTTTGTTGCAGGACTCTATAAAACATTTCCAGCCGTCGCGCACGCTTGTTTTCACATCTATAAAGAAGCGATTGTCTCTTCCAGAGAGGGAACTCTTGGATTCCCCTTTGCTGTGTGGTTTTGCGAACATGTGTCATTGACATTCACTCTAATATGATGTGATTGGTTTCCTCTAATGAGGTGAAATGAGATGACATTCCTCCTGACAATCAATCAGGAGCCAAAGAGCCATTTGTATGCCTGCCTGAGTCAACATGTAGATGCTTAACAACAGATGGCTGGTTAATGATGCAGCAGAACATGGAGTCCACTGACAGCTTGAAAACCGTTTCGTATGACCTAAAAGTCAAAAAGATCCATTTAGATTTCATTTCATTGGTTTGCTAAAGCACATTTAAATTGCTTTTAAGGTAATTTATTCCGATTTTCCTCTTCTGCAGAACAATCTGACTGGGTTATAGCTTTAACTGAAGCTTTTTCTGTAAGTCATTCAAACAGACGCCTGGGTTGACCCAAGAACACCAGAAGGATTAATAAGTTTCTTGTTAAACATTAAAAAATCCCAAGCAGCTCAGAGATTTCTCTGCAAAGTAATGTCCTTATGAAGAGGATGCACATAACAGTTTTTAAAAAAACTGGGTTCTTACTGGCAGCACGGTGGCTCAGTTGGTAGAGCTGTTGCCTCCCAGCAAGGTCGCCAGATCGATTCCTGGCCGAGGACATTTCAGGTCTTGCTACCTTTTTAAACCAATTATAATCTTAAGTGAATTCCATTTTATTTAGTTAGCATTACATAATTATTCTGTCAGAAATATTGCAATAGTCCTGCAGGAAGTGTCTCAGGTTGCATAATCAGGTTTAACTTTAGGTTAATGTTGTTTTAGTTGTTGCCCTTGAGTGTCTTAATCTGTTTTTGGTCAATTCCACGACCTTTTATGCTGCCTCCGACCATGATTTGAACATCATCAGAAGGCTCTCTTGAGTGTCTTTGTGTGCAGAGTTAGTGTGCAGTGTTAAACAGGGCTGCTATGGTCCTGTCTGCCCTTTTGCTGGCCCGGCTCACTGCTCTGCCCTGCTCACTGAAGCTGAAAATGGTTCTGGGGCTGCAGGCTTTCTCCCTCTGCACAGCTCACTGTAGACTCACAGCACAGGGGCGGTGCTGAATCCTCAACATAACCGCACATTTCTACTTCTGTAGACGCACACTCGAGCTTCCCCCCCCGATCAGCTGACACCTGTGATCCAAGGGGCACTCATGAAACAATTTGTGCAGGTCGGGAAATTTAATATAGATTTTGCGTGGTTTTGTATTAATTGTTGTGTGCTTGACAGTGTTCTTGCAGTCACCTGCCGGTAGGTAGTGATTTGATCAAATGCCTTATTAGCCAGACACATCGAATAATTGCACCCACGCAGGTGGGTAATTGAATTTGATGAAGGTGGTAATCTAAATTATCAGCATAAATAAAAAGCAAATGTCATATCTCAAAGTTATTCTTTATCATAATCATCATGTAGACTTTCAGTCATTTACAGCATGAACAATTACTTCCTCTTGTCATGCATTTAAGCAACATGGCTGATTCCCAAAATATTCTTGTTTCTGTAAATAGTAGCTTCATTAGAATGCAGGTTTAAGACACAGCTGCCGATTTCAGTACAACTTTTCCCATCGTGGTGTTACCATCTTGGTACCAGAAATACTTTGGACTCACGCTGTATATTAAAACCATGTCCGTTTTAATCAATTCAGTTCAAATTATAATATATAAAATCATTCTTTTAAATTGATGTATTACTTGTCTTTGATAATGAGTATTTCATTTTGTCATTCAGGAAACTTTATCATTCGTTACTAACTTGTTTTCTACTCCAAGTTTACATGTTGAGTTAACTGAACCTGAGCCGACAACACCTACCAACACTTTACATTTCTGGGTATTTGGCAGATTTATTGCCTTTTTTTTTCCCTTTAACTTATTATCTTATCCACTTATCACAGCTTCAGCCAGAGTCAGTTTGTACTTTGGTGAAACACATTGAAATTTTCATTAGTGATGCAGAATTCCAGTTGTAAAACATCCTGTGAAGTTGATGTTTGTGCCAACTTTTGTAGCAACACATAAACAAGAACTTCATTCATTGAGAACTTCATTGCAGAATTCCAGGAATTGTCTGCTACCTAACTTCAGTTGAGTGCCTTGTTTCCAGGGATTATCCCATGGACTGATCTCTTGCCAAAGAACTCGCTCTGGCTTTTGTTTTGTCTGTGACGAGATATATCATCAAGCGAGCCGCTTGCCAATACTCATACCCCAGCACAATTGACATAGAAAGGCTGGCATCAATTAGGCGAAAACATGACAGGAGTGTGGCAGCACATCAATGTTTATTTCATCTGCATAGAAATGAGATTGGGTTCCTGGGAGCCATTTGCTGATGAACATCTCTGTCTCTGAAGATCTTCGGCTAAATCGCTCTTGTTATGACAGGCAGAAGGGAGTGAGGCTGTTGGGGTGAAAAAAAAAGAGTAAGAGAAAATTCAAACGCAATACAAGGAAAGAAAAAAGCTGAAAGTGTTCATGCACAATGAGTCAGCTTAGGTTTTTTTTGTTTTTACCTGGCAGCTTAGGCTTCATTTAATTTGTAAGTGAAGCCGACACCGTCTGCAAATAGTTGTAAAGATGAGACTAATTCACAGAGGTCAGAGGTCAATTCTTAGCAGCTCACTGGAAGTAATTTCAGCAGTTTGACATTGACACTAATGAACTGTGGAGCAGGAAGTGGCGTCTCTGGAGGACTCCGAGCTGGAGATTCAATTGCATGTCATGTTGCGTGTTCGCATTTGGCCCTCAAGGCGACTGGGGCCACAGCCAGCGCGGGCTGCATGAATTTGTGTACCGACTCCAAATCACAGAGCGTCGTTCAGACAGTTTGTGGCGGGTAAACCAGTTGATGGAGCTGCCTGGGGACGCTGAAGTCCTCTGTGGGCTTCGTCTTATTGATCTGCGCGAACCATTTCGTGATGGGACATGACAAGTGGGATTGTCCCCAGCGGTGTCTGCGAAAAAAGAACAGAGAAGCAGATTTGTTCGACAAACT
Organism: Millerichthys robustus; assembly: GCA_034783495.1. Classification (NCBI taxonomy): domain Eukaryota; kingdom Metazoa; phylum Chordata; class Actinopteri; order Cyprinodontiformes; family Rivulidae; genus Millerichthys; species Millerichthys robustus. The sequence goes on from JAVKLF010000053.1 coordinate 5,187,417, forward strand.
ACTGTACATGCAAACATCTTTTTATTGCCCGTGGTATTATTTTCACAGCTTGCACATTTCCAGAGCGTAAAGTTAGAATAAAGCTGTGTAGATGGAATCATTTAAGACAGATTCCACACAGCTGAGGCTCTGAACAAATACTCAAAACTATTAAACTGAAACCAGAACTATCTATCATGATTGAAGTTCTTTCAAACATTTATAGTGAACATTAGCAGATCGTCAAGACTTTCCTTAGGGTTGTAGGCACTTCTTTAAAAAAATGAACTTGTTGAAGCAGAATTTCAGTCTGGATTGTTTTGTGTTGCAAGCAAAGAAATTGTGGACATAGGAAATATATTAGGTTTACATTGAAGAAGCTTTAAAAGCTGCTCTGCAGAGAGGTTCTTTCTATTACCCTCTTGAAATATTGAAAGCCTTGATGTCTTGTGCTGTTCTCCCAAAATGCCCTCAACATCTGGAATAAAACAAAGCTCTTAAGGGAGTCCTAGTCAGTAAATAGGCAGTATAGATCAGTAGTGGGGGGAAAAAAAACACTCTTTTCATCAGCTGCTTTGTTGTAGCCTTTCAAACTGAGGTCAATTTCCTGTGCCAGCACTTCATTGAAACTGAAATGGGTCTTAAAGTTAATCAGATAAAAACTTCTCTGACATTTTACCCTCTGCACTCACATACGGCGGTTATCGGTCTTATTATTACCTGCTTGCAGATGCATGGTGTTGACTATTGTTGAGATTGTAATTAACTTCAGTGGGAGGAAAAAAAATCAATGGGGATGATTTGTGCAGTCATGATTGGGAAAATAGCCCATCCATCACTGGGCAGTTTGAAACCAGCCGTTTCTTAGTTCACCACACTCTATTTGAGGGTTTTACAGATCATGTTCTACCTGTGTAAGCCTCACCTGATGTACTTTGTCAGCTCTGTTTGTCTGTTGACTTCATTAAGAAATTGAAAAAGTGCTCTTGTGATTAACATAAATGTCATCAGACACTAATGATGGAGAAAACCTAAATGAATACTCTGTAATCCAAACCTGGTAAGAAATAGAGTTAGGTTTACCATCTTTGTTCCAGTGAGAGTTAGGACATGGCTTTGATTTATTATCTGCAGCTTTTTTTTTGTTGTTGTTGCTCGAGTCAGAACCAGAGCTTTAATCCAGCCACGGGCAGCTTGTTATGTGGATGTTTCCTGGGAGATGACATGGGCAAATTTGAGATGGTTGGCTGGTCGCACTGTTGTGGCTGAAATGAGTCGGTCGACCTGAATGCAACAGCTTCTCTGTGTTTCATAGAAATATATATATATATGTAGAATAAACAAAGTAGAATTAAAGGTTAGAATCTGAACTTGTATGAATCGTTAGAAGTGAAACACACCACTTACATGAAGACGAGGGTTGTGAATCTCTGGTCAGGAGATGATGCTGATGCACTTCTCTTTATTAAATATGTATGAGCAGCAAAAAGGGACACAAACACAATACAATCCAACCTTTTATACAGCGCAATTCAATGAGACTTTGATCCATTCTATTATAAAAATAACAAGGCAAAGAAAGGATTTGATGTTAGTTTCTGACATTTTACTACCTAAATAAAAACATTCACAAATGGGACTTGTTTTCAAATTAAGATACACTTTGATGAAACTTGGCTCCTAATTAAACACTATGCAAAGACAAGGTCTACTGCAAAGTTAAAAACTGTAAGTAGTGGATGCTTTTAATTTTTTCTTACTGTAATAGCGCAGCAGTGATTTAATTTGTATTGACCATGAATTATGCAACGAAAACAGCATCTTTGGTTTAATTCCTGATGGTGTTGGTTTTCTTTTACGGTATATTTTTTCTGCCACAGTTTTAACACACAATGTGAATTTCTGTTCTGAGTCCCTTTCCACATATTTGCTCCAACAAGCCCAAACCAAAATGCCACTGTTATGTTTTTATGCATTTTTGTGACATATGCACCAAAATAAGTGCTACGTGTTGCCACGTTTCCTTTCAAAATCTCCACACTCTTAGTGATTAATGTCGCCTCAAAGTAGATTTTGAACCATATTAAGACTAAAAGTTAAACACGGTTTCATTCCGATGCTAATGCAAAGCAGCCGATTTGCATGACTTCTTTAAAGTATGCAGATGACCTTTTCCTCAGAATTCTGTCCCAGATACTGAGTACTGAAAGCTCTTTAGGTAGTCAGGCTTTTGGAACACACATCTCCCCCAAAAAACTTCTGCACACCAACTTTTTTCCCCTCCTGTACAGCAGTAAGGAGCTTCAGACGAATTTGTCAAAGTCCTACTGAGATTTGACCTGACAAGGATCCCTCTTGAAGATCTCACGTGATCAACGCTCACCCACTGCTTCTAGCTTGCACTGCTCACCAAATGTTCTGTATCAAACATATCTAAAAGGTTGCAGAATTAGATTAGTTGTTTGTAATTATGTGTAGTTTTTCCTTTGTTTATCATTTTCGTTGTTTCGGTTTTTGCTCTCGAAAGCATTGTGCTGGAAGGATGTTAACTCAGATTGCTGTAATTTCTGGTGTCAGGTTGCCAATTGCAGTCGAGGGGAAAAAAGGTCTTCGGAGTGTGTTATGTGTGGAGATTGCTGTGACAGCGCAGGTTATTGTTGGCAGTTGTTGAAATTACATTAGCTTTGTGGGTCAAACTGTGCTAACTTTTTAGGAAGTGTATTCAAGTGGCCGTGAGAAATCACAGCATTTTTGGAGGAACAGAAAGATAAGTTTGGCAGGTGTGTGTGTGTGTGTGTGTGTGAGAGAGAGAGAGTGTGGAGTCAGACAGCCCTCTCCCATCTCCCTCTTGCAGTTTCCTCCATTTAAAATTCAATTTTAAGCAAATATTTCACTGACATTTCCCTTCTGAGCCCCGCGTCGTCACAGCTCATTAAAACATAATTGAGCTGAATATTCAACAGCTCACTTTGCGCATGCATCACTTTACGGCGTTAACACTTGCTAAGGAAACATTTACACAGAAAAACCGTCTTGGCCTCCTGTTTGCTCTCAGAACGCGACACGAGCCGCTTACATCGCTGCCTTATCACTTCCCTGTGATTTATCTCTGCCAGAGCAAATAAACATGGCTGGGAATGTGGGATATGCAAAGTGTGATCCGGCAGCAGCATTTTTAATCTTTTCTCCCCCATCAGTGTCTATTACCATGTGCTGCCGAGCTCAGCGGACCGAAGCGCTCCCGGGCTCTGATTGAGTTAGTTCAATTAAACTGGCCCCAGCAAGGTGTAATAAGAACTGTGCTGTGTCCCCGACAATGCAGAGGGGTAAACACAAAGACATTTTGGCTTAGCGATTATCCAGTGACCCATTAATATCAATAGTCTGTTTTATGAAACTTTGTTCGAATCACTGAGACTCTGCTCTTGTTTACAGAAACCAAAGGCCGTTTATTAACCGTGGATCTTCAGTGACGTGACTGTTGCTCATCATAAAGGCTAAAAGATGTGTAATCTGCCAAGTAAAACATGTTTTCGTTAATGTGTTTATTTTCATAACTTATGCTGATTTGTCTGTTGAACATTTTCATTTTTCCCTTTTTAAATTAATTTTGCAATCAAGGGTTATGAGTGCACTTTTAATGGGTAAACTACCACAAAGCGTTTTGTTGAACCAATCCAATGTGTGCTCCTTCAAAGTAAGAGTCTCAAAGATTTGACCTCAAATTACTTTCAAATCAGAGAGCATGGCTTGGAATTAAGAAAGTGGGGCTTTAAGGAAAATGGGTTACGAAGCATTGATCTAAAGCTTAGATTCAAGGTCATTGTGTTATGTGCTGAAATGAACAACAGCACATCATGCCAATGTCAATTATATATATATATATATATCACATAAAAACAACAGAAGTTGTTTAAAGTGCTTCACAAATGAGCAGATTTATTTTATTTTTTTTGTTGTAATCAATTATTTCAAATAAATTTCATTAGCTAAAGACCCTGTGATTGCCTCTCAAAACTGCTGAAACAGAAAAAAACTCCTTAAATGGCAGAGTTGTTCTGCAATTCTGGCAAAAAGAGGAGAAATTGAAAATGGTAAAGAATTTAAAAAATGCTGAAAAACCAGGCAGGATACATAAAGTGGGGAAAAAATTAACTGTTAAAGAAAGAAGAAACAAGTTATTAGACAGCCATGTTCACACACTGAATTATTTTGTGGTTCAATTTGATTTAATGCAGTATTGGCAGAGAACATGGCAGTAATGGTTTTTGGCTGCCGGGGAACCAAAGGCAGTTAAAAGCTTGGGCAAGTGGCTGGATGCAGCTCTGAGACCGGAGCAGATCCAAACAATTTAAACCCAAGGCCAAAGAGAATTTATGTTTATTTTAAACAAAGGAAATCCCATGTTACACAATGTAAATAAATACTGGTCCATGGGTTCATATGCCTGAGCTTGTGATGCTCAGGCAGGCATGGCTTCCGTTTGAAGCATGAAGCACTTTTTTTTTCTTTTTAAAAAGTACGATATACACGGATGCCTACTGAAGCATCTTACAGCAGCAACCTAACAAATCAATGTGGGCAGCTAAATTTAGTTCAGCCCCTGGACAGCAGAGACACCATTGATGTTTGGTCAGTTGCTGCCAAATATGCAGATTCCCGTTTGTTAAAATGGGATGCATAAGTTAAGAGGCTTGAATATCATTTAGTGATGTTTTATAGTCCGGCAGTTTCTAATGGTGGTGCGGTGGAGGCCATGGATTCAAGAAATCCTTTAGCTTAAGCAAACAGGGTTAGCACAGATTAAATGCTTTCCTCTAGACCACTGAAAGGAGAACCTCTCAAACTGAACCTTGCAAATTGAAGCTACTTCTACCACTGCCTGATCTGCATCTGAATACCATCAGTGCTTTTGTCTTATCATGAACAGAAAAATCAGTAACTTTCTGACGGAACGGGGGTCGCCCCCCTCTGTTGTTTCACTCATTAACACTACAGCAGGTTGATTGTCAATGTTCATCTTCTTTTGTGATTGCACGCAAATCCCAGCTGGTTCACGCTCGCCCAGTTAGCGTTCATGCATGCAAATCATTTGCTCACTGGAAGCAGGGGGCACCTTGTGTAATGTCATGCTTCATTCGCAGAATCGGGTTCAAATGGAGTTCAGCCAACTTTTTTGGATTGTTGTCGTCATGCTAGCAAATGGACATTTTTGGCTAAGTTTAAATACAGTTCTATGGGTTTGCTTGTGGAGCAGCTTTGGTAATGTGACATCTGTCCACTGCATCATGGCAAGTAAAAGACGCGTTTACTTTTTTCCTGCCTTAGCAGCACTTTTGGGGTATCGTTCCCAAATTAAAACAGAGCAGGCCTCCCCCCTGCACATGAACATCAAAAACACGTGTGCCCACCCATAAGAATGCAGCTGGTGGGCTGAAGGAGCTAAGACTGGTCAGCTGAAAGCAACAGAAGGAAGGTGCAGTCTTAATCACCTGTGAGACCTGGAGACACTGTAAAGGTGCGGCTCATTTCAGAAAGTGAGTGCAGTGCATTAAAAGGCTGCTTTTCTTTGTGAAGATGCTTAAAAGGTACAAAAGAGGTACTAAAATGTAGCTCAATACAACACTAACTTGGATTAAAGTGGACTGTAGGTTAAATGATTTATGACTCTACAGCCTGGACAAAAGTCATGCAGGGAACAGATACTTTGCTTTTCTGGGCAATACGGTCCTCATTTAACCAAAGCAAAAACGGTGTGAGTGATTTTTGCTCAAAATTGTGCTTGTTGAACTTCATCAGAGCTGTCCATTGGTTCAAGAATACCTTCATTTGGAGACTTTTTTTGGGCATGTGGAGCAAGACCCTGGGGAAGACTCAAAAGTGGTTCTATAGTGGTTCATGTACTGGTTTCATAAATCTGTAGCTGCTTACCGAAGTTTTAAGATCCCACGTTTTGTACAGCTTTAATTTCTACGTTTTTTTAAATAAACTTTTATATTTAGTTTAAGATCTATAGCTATTCTTGTATACATAATATTGGTAACTATATAAGATGAGCTAAAATGTTACAAAACTATTCAATTTTCATCCCTGTGTGCATGTGCTCTCCATCTGAAAGCCAGTTGGTGGCTCGTGGATTCCGGCCCTTTCACCACAGAGTTGGCACCTCGCACGTCTTCGCTGAAGACTAATCAACAAAGTGCTGTGTGTTTCTGGTAAAACTGGCAAGGGTTTTTTTTTTGGAGCCCATCTTGATCATTTAATTAGTCTGATTATCCGAACAGCTGTTTGCTGGAGCTCTCTGCCTTTTTATGAAATACACAAGCTCCGTGTTATACTGCTTTAAATGCTGATGATGCCCTGCAGTGGCATTAAAAACGGTCAGAAATGAGTTGGTGACGCCTTCAAGCTGACTGATCTTCCTTGTTGGAATGTCTTGATAGAGTTAAAAGTTTTGAGCTATCTGCTTTGAAGACTTGACTGTTACATTGCTGTCCACGTTGTGGTTTGGTAACAGCTATTTAGCATAGAATACTTGATTGTTTCTGTAAACTGCTAACAGGATAAAATCATAATTTGGTTATTCAAGCTCCACTCTCTCATTTGTTTCATGTTTAATCCAGGGGCTGATTATGGGCGACAATGTGTCTCGGGGCTGCCGTTTTGCTAATATTAGGAGAATAGCAATAAACAGCTGGTGGAACGAATTTTCCATCTGGGTGACATTAAGCCAACACAGAAGAAGAGCTGGGCTCAATAAGATGATCAAAAAAAAAAAAAGCATTACTGAATGTTTCCTTTATGTTCGCACATACCGTAATCTACCCAAAAATCATTGAGGATTTGCATGCTTTGTTTTTCTGCCAACAATATTTAACCCTCCCGCTGCCCTGGGGTCACATGACCATTCTAACCCCAGGGCAACAGGAGGGTTATTGCTCAAATAGAACCTTTTATATCACAACCAGAAAGACTGCTTAAAAAAAGTTTTTTTGTGAAACCAATCCAACAGTAATACTCTCATGTGGTTATAACTGGGATTAGTTGTACATTCTTTTAGACAGCTTTTAAGACCGCTATAAATATCTAAATATACTCCCCTCCAAATAT
>JAVKLF010000053.1:5276856-5287630 GCA_034783495.1 Millerichthys robustus
AAATAAAGAAGGCATAACCTGCAAATGACTTCTTTAAAGGTTGTACGGGTAATTAAAGCAAGACATTGAGGTAGAAATAAAGTCAAGAGATTAAACAAAAAATGGTTTCCAATGGACAGTTGGAGAAGAAATGAGATCTAAGTGAAATGTTTTCATATGTGACACAATCAAAAGCAGATGTCTGTTTAAAATTGTTAAAAATTAGTTTATTTGGCTGCAGTTTAAATACATCAGTGCAAATGGCTCCTCGCTGAGTCTTTGCTGGTGTATGGAATACAAATTTAAAATATTTAATTGCACAAGTTCATTTTTTACAAATGTTTGTTACAAATGTATTGGATATTAAAATTATAGAAAAAATATATGACTAATGTGCAATTGTAACTCCCAAATTGCGTATTTTTTTTCTCAATGTGCCCCATATTTCATCTACTACAGTTTTTAAATCCAGTGTATCCGTTGCCCGGTATCCTTTTTTCATCAATCAGCTAAGAGTCGTGTTGTGCAAATGTGTGCTGCTTTAAAAAGGTGACAAATCAAACTGGGCACGATGCCACAACCCTGTGGAAAAGGACTTAAAATGTTAGTGACGATAAAAAGCTCAAGGCACCGCAAATGATTCAGTTCGGAAACCTGAGAGAAACAAAATAAAAGGCACAAAAACAACCGTCTGAAGGTCGGATAGTTTGCATCGCTCAGGTCCACGTTAGAAAATGTTGATTTAAAACATGTTCAAACTTGTGAGCACGATAACCGTCTTGGAAAAGGCGATCTCTGAGTGTCTGTTCACAAAATAGAAAGATGCTAGGGTTCTTTTCGGAAAGAAAGAAAGAGGAGAGAAGGACAGACAAGTCAATAAAGAAAGTGGTTATTGAGTATCGGAGACGGCGGGATGCCTCCTGGTGGCAAACAGAAGTCTTCCTCCTTCATCTGCGAGCTGCATCTTTTGGCGTCGCTGCAAGTCCCAAACAGTCGCTTCATCCTTAAAACTCCACCCTGCCTCACCGTGTCCTTCGTGTACACCTGCAGCGGAGAAATGATAAGCAGCGGTCCGCCTTGAACGGCACTCGCAGACATTTCCTGTCTCCTTGCTCCTGTGGATTTAGTATTCCACTGCAGGCGTCTGACGGGGAGGTTATAGACACTCTGAGGAGCCAGACAACAGAGAGCGAGCAAAAAGAAAAAAAAAAAGACAATCCTCGTGTGTTTAGTCTCTATCAGCACGCTGCTCAATGAAGGAAAAAGCACTGCTGAGCGTATTTGTGAGGCGATGCAGCCCCTGCATTGCATGAAGGAAGAATACACAACAGGAATAACTGCTGAAGAATGGCAACTAGATGATGTGGATAAACCAATGTGACTGAGAGGTATTCACCGCATAGTAAGGTCTGTTTATGATTCAGACATCAATCACAGCTGTGATTTATGCTTCCTTGGTACGCATCCTAAAGCCCACCGTGCCCAGATACATCTCAAGCTGAAGAAGGCCTTTAGGGCCTGGTTTTACCGGAGGACTCCTGAAGCAGCTGACGGGTACATTATGGCCAGAAGGGCTGCTAGCAGAAGTAAAAAAATAAATAAATAAACTCTGGTGTGATAGAAATATAGGGAAGCCATAGAAAACTTGAATTTATAATTTAGTGACTCATTATGTCCCTTCCCGGCCTGTGTTTGACTGGAGAGAATCACCCAGAGACGCTGAAAGCTGACGTCGTCGTGATTGACGTCTTTTCAGTGTCGTATGAAGAATTGAGACTGTGGTCTTGGCTTTCGAGGCTTCAAACTCAAACTCAAGGTCATTCCCAGCGTGGGATAGACACCTCCAGGGCTGTCACTCGACTCCAATCCTGTTTGTGGTGTTTATGAACAGCAACTGGAGAGGACGGCATCCGGGTCTGGTCTCTGCTGTTTCGCAGATGATGTGGTTTTGTTGGCGTCTTCGCGCCAGTTTACAGTAAAGTGTGAAGAAGCTGAAATGAAAGTCAGATTTTGCTAACGGTAGATTGTACCTAGCTGTCTGACAGAATCTGTCATTATGTATCTTACTTCTATACTCCTCTTGTTTATTCAAAATACTAGCTATATCCAAGAATTTAGGTTTGTATCGTGCAGGATTAGGGAAGTCTATTATTTCGATTTCTATTAATTTCACTGTTTTGTAGTTGTATTATCTCAAGATGTTTAAAAACTTATGACTCAACCTGCCTTTGTAATGAGAAGTTACATTCTTCTCTCAAGTTGAAGACTTTGGCTTTATTTATCACACATGCAGGTAGGATTTATTCAATTATTCATTGACGGTTTTATATCTGATCTTAACCACCTTTCAACTTTTGGTCCTTACCCTCAGAGAAGTATGAACTCTCTTAAGGAGTTCGTTTTCACAGAACGTTTCTTTGATTGTTGTTTCTGCAAAGCACAACAGTGTTACTAAAATGAAACCTCGCTGTGCTTTAAGCAAATAAACAATTAGGCTAATCAGACATATTTAAAATAATTAACAACTGTCTTGTTTGCAATTTGATTACGTCACAACGTTTTTTTTCTGTTTTTGAGCGTTTGAGTCGAGTAAATCATTAAAGCAAACGACAATGAGAGTAGATCCCTACCTGTCAAAGCGTAATTATCTTTGGAGACCGTGGCGTGGAGAGACCTTCGGCCGCCTCCTTCCTGCGGAGAGCAAACACATCTCTGACTTCCTGCAGCATTTTCTGGCGAGTTTAGAATAGAAAAGCTGTTCATTAGACCGCTGAGCTACACGACATCCCTTTGATCTCCTGCATTTGTTAGCGCTCACGTGCGTTCGCATGATAGCAGACGAGAGCTCTGAGTGCGTAACGTAGTCTGCATGTATTAGCATGTGTGAGTGTGTGTCATCCAGTAAAGGTGAGAACATGAAACACACTCTTTCATATTTAATGAGTGGAGATGGGCTAAGAAATGTGGCTGTGTACACAGGAGGTAATCCCGTGGGCTGTCACCCTTCTTGCAGTATTTTGTTGCATCACTCACAACTCTGTGTGGTGGTGGCAGGGCTGGTTCGTATTTTAGTGAATCTACAGGCAGAAAATAGTGCATCCTACTGAAACTTTGATCGTGTGTGTTGCGGAGATTGGGGCAGGGGTTCCGGAAAGGCATATGGCACGAGCACAAGCATTGCTTTCCATATTATCCTGCAAACTAGGTCAGAGAGGGAAATGAAATACATGCCATAGTCAAACAAGTTCTTTATCCATGCCTGTTTGTGTGTCTTTGTCACAAGGCGCTGGTTCCTGAGGTGTTTCAGTTTTCCTCTGGTTGCGTTCCTTATTTTCTCCGCCCTCGTCGCCGCTCTCGTTCTGTTTAACTCTACATTGTCACTAATCATAATCACACAAACTGGTCCGACTCGAAGCTGAGCTGCGCTTGGAACACGCTGTCCCCCCCCGAGCTCCATGTTAGACTGAGGGAGATCTGTTTTTTTTTTAAATCAGGTCCGTCTTGTGCACCTAAAATGTTTGTGAAATATTGCACCACATTAATAAAAATACTGGAGACCGCTTCAATTGCTAATTGGTCCATTCCATTTTTTTCTTTTCTTTTTTTGCAGAAGAGAAAGAAAAAGGGAATCTGTTGAGGATGGTTGGTAAACTTAGTGGTTTGAATAAAATAAGGATAATAAGGATTCAATCACTCCGTATCAAAGCAGCATGTGTTATATATATATATCATTCACACACTGAATGCAGCAGGAACCTCTGTGACTTTGCATAAATAAAGTGCTGCAAACAGTTTTCGGCTCTTTTACTCTATAAAAAACTGTTTTATTTATGCGTAAAGATGTTCGGTTCAGTAGAATATGTGCTAACTACTACTGGATGAGTTTCCAAGGACAAACGTGCCTCTATAAATCCTCCACGCGTCTCCTTCAGCAGCACAAAGAGGTTGACATTTTTGGTTTATAGTGATCTTCCTCTGCAAATATTTTTTCTCTATTTATTATGTTTGGCTCAGACATTCATGCTCTCCTGAACACAAACTATAAAATTGTAAAAATTTTTATCCAGCAGCATAATTTATATCATGACCTTGTATCTAAAACATTAAAGACTTAAACACTGCTTTATGGGTTGTTGTTGTTTTTTTTTTTAAATCAGCATTTAAGAAACTAAGATAATGTTTGTAACTTAATGTTTGGAGTGTGAGTCATATGAATTAGATCTATCTTATTTCAATGCCTCAATGATTGATCATTCAACAACTACAAATGGCTAAATCTAAATTTATGTAGTGATTATAACTCAGACACAAACAAATTAATACAAACTTTATTAACTTTGTTCTCTTTATTAGCTTTTGTTTAACCAGACCTGCGCTGCTAGTCTAAAGAAACTTCAGATATTTCCCTGCTGTCTGTGTTGTCGGCCGTTGTAGCAACGCACTGCTTACATGCAGCCGTTCCTCTGTGTCATCATTTCCTGTTATTGTGAACATCTTTAACTGTTCATCTCAGTGGTGTTTATTTTTTATTTTTTTTTTTGGCAACACTTCACTAATCGTACCCTTTCAATAATGCATTTATATTTTTCACACAAAAAATAAGATGTCTGAGCACTTTAAAGATTCAAAACAAAAGTTTGCTTTTTGGCATTTGGAGAAATTGCGAACAAATTTAAACACGAGGTTTGTTTGAAAGTCAGAAATCCTTTTTAGAATTTTCTTGTACGTGACATTTTAACGATCTGCAACTGGCCTCTGGCTGCACACGGGCAAAGCCTGTAGCTCTTGTTGCTAAGCAACTTCAAAAGGAGACATATTTAGGCTGTCACTTCTTGGGAGATTCTTGTCAACAGAAGTAAACAGACATGATGAAAGGCCACTGACTGGGTTTTTTTTTTTTTTTTTTTCTGATGCTAAGAAGCCCGATGGCAGCAGACGACTGATCTGACGTGAACAAAATGTAGTGTTTGAAGCTTTTCTCATAAGTGGCAGATGAACACTTCAGGTTAAAGCTCCGCTTTCCAGCCAATCAACTGTCAGGACACATCTTTGGGGATTTTCTTTTCGATTTAGTTTTATTTGCAATAGTTTTTTTTGTTTTTTTTTTAATTCTGTGCCATCGTCGTACTCATGCTCCCAGTTTTTATGTTTTATGTCCGTACTTCACCATTCTGTATTTAGTTATAGCGCTAGCATTTATACTTTGATATGCCATTCAATGTCTTACCCCAAGAGTTTGATCTGCCCGTCATCTGTTGGGAACTTTTACAGAGAAACCGTAAAACACAAGAAGAAATATGCCACAAAATTTACAGCCTGGAAAAGGCACAGAGCATAAATATTTTACAGATTTAATATATGCTACTTTCTGAACTTAGTTTGGAACTATCTTTTGCTTCTTGTGGAGGGACGTATTTGATGCACAAGATGAAAGAACCAATAGCCTCTTTAAATCAATCAATAAAGCAAGTTGCTGGAAAACTTTTTTTGGATTTATAATATTGCACAAACTCAATTATGTTCAACGTTTTGAGAAGGGGCTGAGCCAAGTTGCTGGTCAGTGTTGTGGTCGTTGTGATCCTGAGCCCTGCAGAAGGGAGCCGCTAGAAGAACGCCCCCATGAACAACGCTCGGCATGTTCCCGTGGATATGGATAAGACGCTAATGGCTAATTCTGCTTCAAAAACTAGTTTTCATGCAAGATCAATAATCAACTGTGAGTTCATTTAATAAATAAACCCTTTCATTAATGCTGTTTGTTTTCTTTCTCCCTCTTCCAGAGCTTCCGTACGGCTGGGAGAAAATCGATGACCCCATTTACGGGAGCTACTATGTGGAGTAAGTTTTAGTGCGTCTTTAATATTTGAAAGGCTTGATTTTCGGCGCAGTATTAATCATGTTTATTAGGAACAGCTCGACGATGCGCCTGAGAAGGGCGACGTTTATTAGCCTTCGTGTGCTCGTCCATATTTCTATTACCCCTCTGTCTGAAGCGCTCCTGCCGCTTGCTTTTATCAGTAGATTAACTCAAGAACACACATTTTCTACCTCCTTCCATCTGGATCAGTGGCTGCTGCAGTGCTGTTCCCTGTGTTGAGCTGAAACAACCCATCCCCGTTGAGGGGTGTCATTTTTTTTTTCTTGTTCATTGAAAAAAAATGTATTTCTTCTTTCTTTTTTTTTTGTTCTCCCCGGCTGGACGTGCTCCATTCTGGAGCACGGGGACAGTGCTCTATTTATAGAGTCACTTTGCTGGAGAAAACCTGCAGAATGACACCAGATATACTGCAACCCCCCCACCCCCATGCCCCCGAGATGTTCTTCTTATTTTCTTGCTTTTTTTCTTCCTGTGAACACCGTGAAAGACATTCCCAGACCCTGAAGTTATATAATTATGAAAAACAAAATGGAGTGAAGTTATGTAATTGTCCTGTGGTGGGTTCAGTTAAAGTCATAAGGAGCAGAGAAATATATTGTTTGTGTACATCAGTGTACAATGTAGCCTTAAATCTACTGATCAATAATTTCTTCACTCTGGTAAAATATATGTTTTGTACTCAGTTACTGCTTTAAGAAAACCGTGGAATACTGAAGGTGTCCTTGCAAAATAAGAAAAATATCCAAATGAAGTTGCTTTTTTTTGTTTGTTAGTTTTTGTTTTACTCTGAAAAACTATTCTGCTCCTACATAATCTGGAGGACCAGCCATTAAATTAATCATCATAGCAATATCTGCTGTGGCGCCATGTTTTTTAGATGTGATCTACTTCAAAAGAGAGGTTACGATAGATTCAGCAGGGTGCTGTGAAATCTGAAGTCTTTTGTTCTTTTTGTTACCGTAGCCATATAAATAGAAGAACCCAGTTTGAGAACCCAGTTCTGGAGGCTAAGAGGAGACTTCAGCAGCAGCAGCAGATGCAAAGCCAGGGTCTGTCCTCACTGCCCCTTCCCGCCATCTACAGAGGTAAGAATTTTAATTCTGCTTCAATAATGAAACTATAAGGAAATAACAACCACATCATCAAATATGTCAGAATGGGTTTTTTTTTTAAAGAATTTTTTTTAAAATACACTATTTGAAAAAAATCTTTTTGATGTACCCAAAAGGGTTTTTGCATTCAATAGGTTCCAATGCACAACCAGGGCTGGACCTAGAGCTGGTTCTTAAATGTGACTTTAGCAATACACTGTAACCTGAATGAATAAAATATTTAGGTTACACTTAAATTGCTCAATTCCCAAGATTTGAGTCAATGTGTTGCTCCTCCTGCTGGCTTCATACCATGTATATATATATCAACTGGAGTTTTACAACATACGAAGTCTTAAAAGGTAAATTAGTTTGAATATTTGAATCTCTTCTTCTCTTAAACAAATGGACTGATAGAGCCTGTATCATCTTGAAACCGTTACGTTTAAAGTATAACTGTTATAAAAAATGTAACTACTTGAACAAACGACCATAAAAGTGTTTTATTGTTTTGTTTAATGGCTCTTTTTGTTGCTACCTGCTTCTCACCCTCCATTAATCCACAAGCAGAGCTGCGAGGAGAAAAAAAAAAACCTGAAATGTGAAGTTGAGGATTTTTTTCCCCCGTAGTGACGTACATATTAGTGCTCCGCTCTGCGTCGAGAGCCAGTCTCCGTGGTAACCTTGTGTGTACAGTCCAGTCAGGCTCTCTCTGCTCGTCTCTTCTCCCTCCTCCTTCCCTCTCTCAACTTTACTGCCAGTGGTGGATGCCGCCCCCTGTGCCACTCTCCCCAGACCCCCACGCAGCCAGGCGTCCCCGCTGCCCGAGCGCTGCCGCAGCCTCGGCGACCTCTCCCGCTCCCCGACTCTCGGTCGCCGGGCTCCGCAGTACGCCGCGCCGTCCTCCGCCGACGTGTCCCCGCTGCGGAGCGTTCTGACTCGGCAGATGAACGTTTGCCCCCATCACCGGCAGCATCACACCTCCTCCTGCACGGTGGTGCTAGAGCAGCCTCTCTGCACGCCCTATTCCCTGTGGCGCATCGTCAGTAAGTAGGAGAAGAAGAAAACAAAACAAGAGGGGGAGGGATGGGGGCTGGCTGCCTGCTCTGCTGACTTCCTGTAAGCATGCAAGCTGTTCCCATGAGCCAGTTTTAGGGATTTGTGCGGTGACTGTGCATATTGACTTGTTTTATCTCCGTGCATAAGCGAACGGAGAGGGTAATCACTCAGTCTGAATCTGGACCGGTGACGACAAACAAAGGATGTAAACTCTCGTGTTAGCCACGACTCCTTTTCCAGGTGAAAAGATGGAAGGCCTGCGAAGGCGTGACTAACCTTGTTGGCTCAGATCCCCTCATTACTACTCAAGGCGCTCCTCTAGAAAATTTCCCCGTTCTCTCCCTCCTTCAGCAATCTCCCAGTTCCTTCCTAACCCTCCCCGAGCATCTTCCCGTGGAACTGATCCCCGGCTGAGAGCATGTGATTTGCCGAGTTTTGCTGCTTGGTATTGGAGTAAAGACCCGCACCGCTGTTGCTCTCTGCACGCCCTCTCAGCTTTGGAGCTGTGGATTGGATGATGTGTTTGGGTGGGTTTTTGCATTTGTACCCTGCACAAGCGCCAAAATGACTGAACTCCACTTGCATCTGCCCACCCCACACCTCACACCTACAACCAAGTGTGCCAGCCTTCCTTCAGCTTATCTTAATTACCCTCTGAGCACTACCCAGCTCCAGCTTTAAAGTCCTCTCAGCGGCTGCTTTAAAGCCTTTTTACTCTTGACATTTGCGTCGGCTAATTTAATTTGATTTTATTTTATTTTTTCCTCCTTTGCAGAAAAGCCACTGTTCACTCGGGACCCCACTCAGCTGAAAGGCAGTTTTTTGTCCACGTCGCTCCAGAAGAGCAACATGGGCTTCGGCTTCACTATTATCGGAGGCGACGAGCCCGATGAATTCCTCCAGGTCAAAAGCGTTATTCCTGACGGGCCCGCCGCAGCTGATGGAAAGATGGCGACAGGTGAGCCCCGGGCGTGCCTCTACACACCGAAACTCCGCCACGCCTGTGAACCAAAAACACTTACTTGATTTGTAAACCAGTTTAAACCATCACCTAACCATAACCACAGATTTTACATTCTCCCTTAGCATTGGGGTACGGGATTGGCATGACTCAGCTACAGGGTTTCCTGCAGGAGTCTTAAAGTCCTACATACAGTATGTCCACATTGTCCTTTTTAGGGCTTGTTTAAGCTCCGAGTGTAAAATCTGCACATACCTGTGCGCCAACTGTGCACCTTTTTTTCTCCCATTAATCACAGAGTGGACTTTATGAGCCCCATAACTCCTGACTGCGGCCACTTGGGGGTGGAACTGGAGCACATCATCTCCCCCCCACACACACACAAACACGCACACTGAGACAATCCATCTGCACTAAAAGGTCAGGGGAAGAAAAGTAGCTGCACTGATGTGTCTATCTGTATATAGTGCAGGAAATAACTGCAGAGTGGTTATTTATCACAAAAGCTGTATATAAAAAAAATGTAAAAAAGCTGATAAGTGAGTTTCTTCTGCAGTGAAACTTGAAACTTCTTTCACATATTTTGGCAGATTTATTTAATAACATTGGGACATAAATGCACTTTTTATTTTACTGTGTTTTTTTTTTTTTACAAGTGCATTAGGATCGCCAGCTAAAAATAAATCCCTCGTTGGTTAATAAAGCTTGTCGGCTTCTAAACCATTCTGGTTTCTGTCGTCTCCTCCTGTTCTCCTGTTTCATTACAGAAATCCCCTCTCTTGTTTTATGTATTCTTTGCCCAAAAATAACTTGCAGGCCCCCCCCTCCACGATTCTCTCTCATTCTCCCGTCGACTCGTCTTCATCTCTGTCTCACCAGCCGTGCTTTTGCCTCCTTAGACTTCGTGTCCTACTTCTGCGGTAACAGAGCCGTCACGTTCACAGCTACTCAAAGATCACACAGAAGGGAGCTCAGACCTGGAAGGGCTGTGAAATTCCCCACTTTCAGATTTATGATTTTTGTCTTTTTCTCTGCCTAATCACTTGTTAGGAGCCATTAGTTTTACTTTAACAGTCAAGATAAGCTTCGTTTTGATATCTGTAACATAATCTTTTTAATGGCTAAAAAAATGTTTCTTATTAGGTTCAGTCATTAAATAGAAAAGCTAGCTGTGATATATTTCAGTTTTTGTTAAATGCAGAGCAATAAGTTGTTTTTCCTTGACATTGAGCAGAAGAAGCAGTGTTTAAAGGGAAATTAGTGGGTCTGTTGGTACAACTGGCTTCAAACTGGGAAGTCTAATTGCTTTAACTCTCACTCAGCACTTGAGGGGTTTTCTGCTGAACTGCCTTCTCCAGAGTCTGTTCCGTTTTGGATTTGACTGGAGTTGAAGAGTTCATAAACACAAAAAAATAAAACAAAACATATCTGGGCATTCTTTGGGATATTAAACACAGTAGAAAATTATTCCTTACAAAATTGCATCAATTCTGTTACTAATAATTCTGTCTTTTTTTTTTAAATTATGCACAGCAATCAACTTTAGCACAAAGTGCATCAAATTCAGATTGTCTGTACGTTCAAGTCATGTTTCTACAGCAATCCTATAAAACGTGTCAAACTGAAGGCCCACGGGCCAAATCCGGCCCCAAAGATAATTCTTTAAATGTGAAATAGTTTAATGGTTTCTCTTTCAAGCCAAGAAATTTAAGTTCAAAAAATTTTCAGAAATGTAACAGAGAATCTACTTTAATGATCTTTTTCTATATTCTCTTCTTATTAAAGTTTATATTCATTCATTCATTC
>JAVKLF010000053.1:5302209-5327659 GCA_034783495.1 Millerichthys robustus
TGCATCTGAAAGCACAAACCATGGAGACACTTATCCCACAGCTTTTCTGAAGCTTAGTTTTTTATTCTCAGTACACCTTTGAACCAGATGTTCTGCATTCCTCAGCATTAAACGCAGCCAGACTCTCAGTCGCTCTTTCGGAAAGCGCCCGCTGGATTCCACTCGCGTGGACCGGCTTATCTGACGAATCACGGCTCGACACAAACAATTCTGAGCTTTTCAAATACGTGCTTAATTCCAAATCGCAAACCTTCCGGGCCCCACGTTTCTCCACATTTTAACTTCTAATTGTACTAACTCTTTGCTTGAACGAATCGTTCTCCAAGCTCTGCTCTTCTAACAGCAATAATCCAATCATTAAGAGACAGGAAGTGTTCACAACAGACCAGTCAAGCTTTGGATCTCAGTGCTAAATGCAGTGGAGCTCCAGTTTTGATTATAAACTTTATCGGCTCTAACCTCAGCAACAAGATTTATTTCTAAAAAAACAAACGTGTGTACTTCCTCCTAGTACTAGTTAGTGAGGATGAAAATTTGTTTGAGCAGTTTACAAAACTAGTTTGTACAGCAACAGACATGTGGTTCATATTATCCTATTAAAATGGGTCGCTTATTTAATTATTTTAGTTGAATAGAGGACTAACATCACTGTAAAAAGCTGCTACATGGATTATCTGCTGGTGATGGCGTTGACTTTTAGCCGAGTGATAAATCTGCTTTTCTTCTTCTGTGTGAGTGTTCAAAGCTTGACAAGTCTGACGTCTTCGAGGAAATCTCTGCGCTTCACGTTTCCACTCTCTTCACCGTGGCATCCGAGCTCGCGCCGGAGCGTCAGGTCAAAGGGCGGAAAGCAAAGTACTGACCCCTGACGCCGCTGTGCTTTTCAGGTGCTGGAGCAGTGGGAGTCCCAGCAGGGCCCGGGCAGACCCGCTCAGACCAGCTTGTCCGCTCCTGCCCCCCCGCACAGCGCCCCTTTCCCGACACACCATCTTCACGGGGCCTCAATGCCAGACTCAGCCTCCGTGGCCTTGGCTAAACCAGATCCCTTTGACCTATTTGAGAAGTCGATGGCTGTCTATGAGAGTAGGCGTAAGTACCTGAGCTGTCCCTGCAGGTGAAAGCACACACACATCTGTATGGAGCAGGTTGAACTCCTCATGTTTAGAAGCTGCCTCCGGTCTGTGTGGCTTAAATGAACCCATGAAGAAAACAGTGTTTATGTAAATGCGTGGTCAGGATTTCCAACATAAAGACATCATTAGTTTGTGTCACCATATTCCACGCTTCTTGGAAAGAAAGGGGCGACTGAATTCTCAGGAGAATTACCTGCTGTGTTCACACATTGTTTCATTCTGACATTTTTCTGACTTCCAACTGTTTAGATGTCTGGGTAAACTGAAAATAAATAAATAAAAATGTAGTCTGATGTTTGCATACTCACATGCAGCCCCTCAGGAAATGTAAGTGTTTAAAAAGGCATGAAGGAAAGGGTTTGAGTTTGAAAACTTGACATGCAATAATCCTACAGTCATTTTAAATCTCTGCGTATTTGACCTATTTTTATTTTTTAAAAATATGCTCAAAGTCACTGAATTTCTTTCTCTTCGGTTGTTAGCATACTGTGCAATGAACAAAACGTGGTCCAGATTTTCCAACGAAGTACTAAAGTTTTGCTGTTTACCCTGAACTCTTTAATTCTGGTAACGAGTGCAGCGTTTGCTGTTCCTCCCTTTTAAGGCCAGGCATTGGGTCTCATCAGCCTTCTGAAAGAAAAGGCTCAGACAGAATTTAGGAACGCTCCAGTTGTTCCTCTCTCTACTGAGGGTGAAGAAGGCTGTGACCTTTAATACATCGTCAAAACACCAGGACTGTGTTCTCACAGTAGTAGCTGTGAGCAGACTCAGCTGGATGACTAGTTTCTTATTTTGTCTTACGTAAATTGTTTATATTACAGGTTAAACCTTTATAAAAGGTAAGGGATATGGGATATTTTGCTGAAAGAGAGACAAATGAACACACTTTGTTGGTAAAGTAAAGAGACTAGGGCTTAGGGTGGAGCCCTGAGGCACTCCATTGTTAAGTGGGGACACAGTTTTCCCAAATGGAAAGAGAAGCTTCGATCTCAGCGCCACGACTGAAACCATTAAAAGCTGTACTTCAGAATGTTATCTGTTGTGTCAAAGGCTGCAGTCAGATCCAGGACAGCCGGTGTACCAAAATCAACATCTAAAACCAAATCATTATAAACTCCTAAAAGTGCAAATTTGTACTCTGATGTTTTTTTTAGACCAGACTGATATTTTCTTTTTAAACCTCACTGAGCAGGATGTGTTTTTGGTTTGCTTCACTTGTTTTTGCCATGGCAGAAACCCCCCCATCCCCCAAGAAAACAACAAAGATTGCATTCAGCCATGTTTACAGATTTATTATCAAATGTACCTTTATTATTTATAGAATTGTTGTTGTTTTAAAGCCTAGCTTTTGTTGTTGCTCTGTCCTAGATGAGATGAAATCGTTGCACGGCTGATGCCAGGAATACCAGCTGTGCCAGTCTTGATTTTCCTCCCTCATCATTCCCGCCGAGTCCCAACCGAGCTCTCGCTGTGATTAAAACAGATACAATTGGAATCAATTTTTCATTCTCAGCCACTTGTCTGCGGTTGGGTTTATCTCGGTGCTTTGCAGATCACAGCGTAGTGTGAAGCCCCTGATTGCAGATCAGTGCTTACGTCCCACCTCGTGCCTGTAAATAATGAAGGGGTATATTACACGTCGTAGGCACTTACGCGTTATAGACGATGCAGAAATGCTGCGGTGACATTAATGCTGAGGCAGGGTCTTTCTGCCTCGTTCGGCCTTCTTTGGGAGCATCTGTTTTGGATGCTGTGCTGTCCGCGTATGTGTGCGTTCCGAGGGGCATCTCCGGTGTGTATATTGGGGGATTTCTCACCGTTTGTGTTCCTGTCTTTTCACAGAGCCCAGCCAGCCGAGAGCTGTTTTTCCCGTGGACTCGTCGGGTAAATAAATCTCTGACTGAGTAATGGTGCTAAGCTTTTTAATGATGGGATTTTCAAGTTCTGCTTTTGTTTGCTTGTTTGTTTGTCAGGAGCGGAGTTCCAGGACATTGAGGTCCACCTGCGCAGGCAGAAGTCTGGGTTTGGTTTCCGGGTGCTGGGCGGGGACGAGGCCGGGCAGCCTGTGAGTTTGGAGACACGTGAGAAGGCTCGTATGGCGATGGGCGTGGAACCCTGTCATTTTCTACTCCCTAACCCACTGCACACCCGCTGTGAACACCTAACCCCTGACGTTCAACCCCGAGAGAGTGCCAGCTCTGGCTGCTTGCTGTTTTTGTTTTTTTTTCTATGGTCTTTTAACCATATTTCAGTGTTATCGAGCTTAACCGAGTACAAAATAACAAGCATCCTAACATCCGTTGAACATGACATTAGTGCAGGAACCTTTTGGGGGTTTCTTCTAATGATCTCTGTTGCAAATAACAGATCCTAATCGGCGCGATCATAGAGAAGAGTCCAGCAGACGTAGATGGGCGGTTGCGACCCGGTGACGAGCTGCTGTTCGTGGACAGGATCCCCGTGGTGGGGAAGCCACACAGATATGTCATCGACTTGATGCACGCCGCGGCACGGAACGGACAGGTCAACCTGGTCATCAGGAGGAGGGCTCCGACCGGAGGTAAAAAAGAAAAAGAAAACAAACATTTTTGGCACTTCTATTACATGAAAGCACTGATCCTTGAGTATTTACACAGAAGCCTTCTGAAATACCCGAAAGCGCACTCTTTTGCTTAGACACAAACACACTGCTGTGATTCTTCAAGCTGCTTTATAGCCTTTAGCCTTGAGATTAGGAGGGCATATCCTCCTGTGCCCCCCTTCCCCCAATTTCTCATTATCATCGTCTTCGTTCCAAACACACATGTAAGCGCTCTTTTCACCAGTCAGGTTGCTTCCACTCCACCCTTCCTCCCTGTCAGTTTCTCCACAGCTAAATGCTACATTCTGACTCATGCCCGGCCTCCTCAGTGGACTTTACATCGTCTGACTCCCACCAGCACTTTACAAAGTGTCAGACTTTGCTCTTTGCTCTCAGCTGGTACTTCTGCTCGCACCTGGTGCCCCAGATTTTACACACATTTGACTAATATTCTTATTATTACTCTAAGGTGTATGTACGGGAATTTTACATGTGGTTATTATTACAGACATTTCTTTGTATAACTTGAAATGAATAAGCCAAAGGTATAGGAAGACTACATTATCCTGATGATGTACAATTTCAATCAGATGTTTACATCTGCTCATCATAGGCATGAATGTCATATTCATTTTAGGCTTTTATCTATTTTGTTGAACTGTTTATTCAGAGTGGAATGAATACGTAACTTAAGTGAATTTTAAGGACAAAAATTAGCTGCGGTTTGTGTCAAGATCTGTGTTTTTGTTCGTTTGTTGGTCATTTTTAGTGTTTTAGTATAAGGTTCATTACATGTTGTGGTTCTTGTCTTTGGTTCTGTTTTTGTGTTTTCCCTGTGCCACCAAATCATTGTGCCACGCTCAATCACACCCGTTCCTGGTTCCATAAGTCACAGCTGCAGCAGCCGCAGTCCGTATAATCCTCCTCTTCCTCACTACCTACCAGTTTAGCATTAAGGATTTCTTATGCTGTTTGGTCTTCGGCATGTTTCCTGTGATTCTTTGCTCGAATTTAGTACATTTCTGTTTTATAATAAGAATAAGTTTAATTTTGGAGCACCTTGAGTCTTGTCTGCATTATTGGTCCAAAACCATCTGAAAACCGTGACAGCTTGGATTTGTTAAATTTGTTGTGGATCGTCTCTCTTCCACACAGTTAGAATTGTACAAATATACATATATATTCACTTTAGTCTTTTAATAAGTGATGCTGAAGGTTCGGAAATGTTTTAACTGAAAAAAGCTGCTATCTGGTTGATGGACAGCTAAGATCTCTAGCTCCCCCTGCAGGCGAGTCTTGTCCGAAGAACGGCCAAAGCTCGGGCTCGGTCTCCACGCAGCACAGCTCCCCACGCAGCGACTTCACTTATGGAAACAGCGTAGCCCAGGCTCCTGGCACCAACACGGGCAACGCCGCCGCCGTTTCAGACGGGACGTCAACCGCCAACACGCAACCGAGCGACGTCACCATCAGCCGAAAGGAGAGCGAAGGCTTCGGCTTCGTCATAATCAGCTCGCTGAACCGGCCGGAAACGGCCACAACGAACAGTGAGTCCAAGTCATTGTTGTGGTTGTTATGGAGTGAAGTCGATGCTTGTTTACAGTCAGTCCTACTGGCTGTTTCAGGTGATGAACCATCTCGTTATCCTCATAGATACAGGTAGTGTCTAAGATGATTGCTAAACTTTAGTAGACAAGGAAGCTAAAGTCACGGCTGAATAAAAAGTGAAGCATCTCTGAGTCTAGCTCGTCAATTATACATATCCTCCCACAGCACGTCAGTCACACACATCTCTACTATGCTGCTGTGAGCATCAGTGCTTCGCCCACACACACAAAAATATTCTGGATATCTTACGTAAGGCTGGGCTGAACTGCAGAACGAGAAAGACAGCGACAGATTCTGTCAGTCCATGAGTGAGTTTGGTGTGAGCACGGACAGGAAGGGAAGAGAGAGAGAGAGAGAAAAAAAAGAGAGAGTCAGATCCGCTGCTAAGTGCATCTCTACCCGAATCCTCCCCACAGCTGTGCCCCATAAGATCGGACGCATCATCGAAGGCAGCCCGGCCGACCGCTGCGGGAAGCTGAAGGTGGGGGACCGGATCCTGGCGGTGAACGGTCAGTCCATCGTCAACATGCCACACGCCGACATCGTCAAGCTGATCAAAGACGCGGGCCTGAGTGTCACCCTGAGGATCATCGCACAGGACGGTAAGCAGACGTTACATGTGGACGAGATGCTTCGGACAATGATGCAATATTGTCTCTTTGAAGGGGGGGCGGTGGTAAAGAGACAGAACACACTGCTAATGTAATCCCAAAAATTGTAATCATTTCAAGCTTTCAGAGAATCTCCTAAGCTTTCAAAAATGAGATTCTACTTGGTCACGAACATATATTCCAGTTGGGCTCAAAGTTGCTACAAAAAATACAGCTGACCTACATTAAACTCGAGCAGATGGACAAACTGCCTCCTTACATCTGCTTACATTGTTCTGCTGTGTTTTGCCATTCTCAGCATTTATCGGACTGGAGATGTGTTTGTGGAGGCTTGGACCGAGAGTTGTGCAGTAAAACAGTTACTTTCTAACAGACTGACTTGTATTGTCTGTATTGGTTAGATAACTTTTATCCTTTTGTGATTTTCTTATTGTTTTCCTGGCAGATGAATAATGGAAGTAATCAGCCAACAAAAGCATTGAAGAATGAAGTCATTCCATTTCTGTCATTTCTTATTTTGTACATCCTTGACACTTTCATTCCTCTCCTCATCTCTTAGTTTCTTCTTGCTGACATGGGAAGGAGAAATTAGGCGAAGGACAGTTCAAAAAACATTTAACTTTTTTTGCCAGGAGCCCAAAGAAACACTTTGGAATACCGTACCTGGAGAAATGATTGATCAAGACCACTTTAAATGATTACTAAATTGTTTGGCTCTTTGGAAGCAAAATACAAAGAAAATAAAGGGCTAAACAAGCTTTTTCTCCCCTCCAGGTGCTGTTTTAGAAACTGACACTTATTTAGCTGAGAATAATTTCACAGGCAGGAGGAGAGAAGAGGCAAATTTCTAAAACAGAACCTAAACAAGCTGTTTTAAATAAAACAATGATAGGCTCAGTTGCATTACTCACCTGCTCAAAAATCAGTACTTTCTAATTTATTTAATAAAAATAAAAATATATTTTTTGAGCGTTAACAGTTTATTTTAAACACAAAACAACTAAGAAATCTATTTATCCAGATGATCAACTTTAAAATAGAGCTGGATATTTGTTCTTCCGCCCTCTAGTGGCTAAAAACAAATTAGTAGAAACAAGAGTCAAAGTGATAAAGTAATTGTTTTTTTTTCCTGTATCACAGAGGTTAGTAACCCTCCATCAGCCCCCACCTCAGAGAAGCAGAGCCCCATGGCTCAGCGGCACAGTCCGAAGGCCCAACCCAACCCGGCAGCCTCCCAGTCCAACCAAGCACCGACGGAACCGCACCCCTCCGCCGGCCTGCCCAACCTGGTGCCCCATCAGAGCCCGGTGACCCAGCTTCCTGCTCCCCCACCACAGACCTACACCCATGACGGCAGGTAAAACACAAAGAGCTGGGAAGTGTCTCGTCGTGTTAAACATTTTGTTACACGTTTTTATGTCTATAATTTCTGTCCTGTTTGTCCCTGATGTAAATCTGTTCCTCTGGGAATACAGCTATCACTGAGGCAGATGTTCGTTTTATTTGTTCTGATTTTCTTTTTATCTCTTATTGTTTGTCTCCTTTTTCCTCCTTTTGCCAACATTACCGGTTTCGTTATCTCCGCTCATCGTTCACTTTCTTTCTCCCAGTTTCGTTGCGTAACATCACTTGTGTTTTGTAGTCTGCTGAATAATTTATAGTACGTGTTCTGCTGCTGTACAGCGATTTGCTCAATATTTTACCAGGAACTACAGTCCGAAACCCTCGGTGTCATTGCGTTTCCTCCTGCCTTACACAAAATCCACATGTTTCGTATTCAGCATGGGCTTCTGAGAAGATTTTGTTTTGTAGAATTAACATTTAATGTTAATTACTTGAGCCTACTGGTTGTCAAAGTAAAACAAGCTGGTACTTTCAGCCTGGTTTGTCTGGTAGTTACAGGTCTGAGGTGAAGGCGAGGCAGGACGTTAAACCAGACATCCGACAGCCCCCCTTCACGGACTACCGGCAACCTCCGGTGGATTATCGGCACCCTCCTGTGGCGGACTACAGGCAGCCGCCAACGTTGGACTACAGACACCCACCGCTGCTCGACTACAGACAGTTAGCCACAGACGCCAGGCAGTTTGCCATCCCAGACTACAGAATGCCTCCGGTTCAGGTAAGAACGTTTGATAACCCTGTTTAAAGATTCTGACCCGTTCTGACTGACTATGGCTGCTTTGTGTCCACCAGCTGCAGTCGGTGTTGTTCGCCTTGCCAGGCACAAATCACGTTATTAAACAGATTAAACAAAGTAAATCCCACTTTCATGTCTTCTAGATGTGGCCTAAACCAAAAAAAGAATGTCAACGTTTAGAGGAAATCATTTCCTTTTTATTTATATTTACCTTTTATGGTCAGTGACCCCGGTATACAGTGAGCAAGACTGTTTTAGCTCTTGAATATTTATTTAAAAATAACCACATTGCTTTTTGACGACTACATCGTACAATGGGAATTTTGATGATTGATCGCTTCAGTTAGATCTTTTAGATTTCTGCACTGCCTCATTACGTTATTTACCTAGAATATTAAAATGCATCTGTGGATGCGCTACGAGTATCGAATGAGCCACGCTGAGACCCAAGAAGTGGGTCCATTTCTACAACGTGTTTTTTTAAACTGCTGTAAAAGCAACAAAGTCGCGGATAACTATTTTATTCTCGTTTTGTTATGTTTTATTCCCTTTTTCTTCTCCAATATTGCCTTTTGAAGCCTTTCCTGCACATCTCGGTCGGATTGTTTCGCGCATTTGCTCCTGGCGGAACACGTGACCTAACCAGGTTGGATCTGTGTTCGTTTCAGCTTTCGCAGGACTTCGACTTCTTCACGGTGGAGCTGGAGAAGAGCGTGAAGGGCTTTGGTTTTAGCATCCGAGGAGGGTGGGAGTACAAAATGGACCTGTTTGTCCTGCGTCTCGCAGAAGATGGACCAGCCATCCGCAACGGGAGAATGAGGGTATCAAGTTTTTTTTGTTCGTTCTTTTTTTTTTTTTTTTTTTTTTTTTTACTTTGCCAAAGCTTTTGCGCCCCTCTTTAAAGGTTAAGCGGCTTCCTATCGTTCTGGATTACATGGCGGCCGCTCACTATAATTGTGTGATGTTATCAGCAACTTTTCTCCCCTCGTAGCAACATCTTAAGCTTGTGTTTGTCATTTTGTCCTCGTGACTCTCAGGAATCTCCTCCCATGGTTCTAAAACTCCTCTCTTCCCTGAATGCAACGTGGATCTCAATTAGTGTGATAAAAATGAACTTCAACTGCTTAAGTGTTTGCACAGCTGCACCTCCCTTTAGCTCTAGTGGCCGAAGCATCAAAGGGCGCGCGCGCATTTTCTGAATTTATAATTATTTAACGACAAATCATTGAAATAAAGCCCGTGACTGTATTTGTCAAGCTCCATCGCAGCTCCGTACACCGAAATAAATTACAACCTCCGCAGCAGCTTTTATTTTTCCCTACATTTGTCAATCCCCTTTGCTTTCTTCTTCCCTTTCTTGCGTCTTTAACAACCTTTGTGTTTGGGGCTGATAGCCTGAGTGTGCTCTACATTTCTTATCTGTAATGAGCCTGTCAAAGATAATGTGTGCAAAATGCCCCTGAGGGAGGTATTACTCTCCCTCCTGGATGGTGCTGTAGTCTGTCCAGTCCAGTGAGCCCAGACGCACGACGAAGAGGAGGAGGAATCCCCTGGGGGGGGGACGGGGGGACTTATATTCAAGCGTACGAGCTGCTGTTAAATATGACCATGAGTGAAAATGCGTGTGATGTAAAAACAAAACTGAAATGGTGGACAAATAGGAATTTACAAATGCAGATTAAAGAACGATACATGATGTCAGCGTCATAGAAACAATCACGTAACTCTGACTTTTTATAAATCTACAATACAGCATGTGACTTTATAGAACATATTTAACTAATCTTAAACCAAAGGTAATTTAGTTTGATATTCAAAAAAAAAAGAGGCTTAACTTTGAATCTTGTGATTTTTCCTTCCTAAACTAAAGTAAATTTCTCCCTCAAAAAACTCTTAATTGATTAAGTTTGTATTTTATTTTATTTTATTTTGTTTCTTATTTTCTTACTTCAGGGGGATGTGACCCGCGGGGCCTTGAGTTTGACACGTGTGCTCTGAACCTTTTATCAGGTGGTTTTAGATTGAAAACGCTCAAAGACACTAGAGCGAAGTGATTTGTTGTCGCAAAAAAACCCCACAATTTCAACATTTTTTAACTCCCCAATGAATCCGAGCTTTTAGTCGTCAGAGTCTAATAGAGACAACTCCCTCTTCGTTTCCACGTCACGCTCTCTGATCTCAGCATTCACACGCTGTCCGTTCAGGTTTATTTCCCTTTTTATTGAAGGTGAAGACTGAAAATCTGCTGTATTGTTTGGAGGTCAGAATTAACGAGCAAACTGTTTTGCCTCTCCACCTCTCCCACCTCTCTTCAGACCGCTGTAACGACACCTAATGTCCCCCCCCTCCCTTTTCTCTCTCTCTCTCCTGACTCGTCTGGACTTCAAAATGCCCCGACGATTACTGGATGGCTTCTCCATTTGTTAGTGTAATTGTGCAGCTCGTTTCATCTTGTTCCTCATGAATCCCCCCACATTAGTCAACCTCGGCACTGTCTCTGGAAGGCCCTTTTGTCGTTTCTTCGCCAAAACGGGGCACATCGGCACCTCAGGTTCCACAGGTTCATGTGTGCAGCCTATATTTTTCTCGGGTCCCTGCAGTAAAAGACTCTAATCTCAGTTTTTTTTTCCTCACCGGAATGTCTTTTTAATAAGCTAAAATATTATTTTCAGCTCGTAGCCATTTATATTTTCCACATTAGCGACTTAGTTTACATTTTAAAAGGAGCCTCTTCCTTTACGTCCGCAGCTAAAATGTTTTTTCCTCTCCGGTTGGTTATTAACACACGCTTTCCTTTCCGCCTCGCACTCAACAACATGCAGGTCGGAGACCAAATCATTGAGATCAATGGGGAGAGCACTCGGGACATGACCCACGCCAGGGCCATCGAGCTCATCAAATCCGGAGGCAGACGAGTTCGTCTCCTGCTGAAGAGAGGAACAGGGCAGGTCCCAGAGTACGGTGAGCGTCTAAGCTTTATGTTCAAGAGAAAATTACTTTTTCAGAATCATTTCTTAACACTTATACTCTTACCTACCGTAGCGTCTTTTTAATCAAATAGTCTGGCATGTTTTTATTCCTATAATAAACCATCTGTCTTTATACTCTTGCACAACCCAATTTTTGAAAACGTTGATATGTGTAAAATGGAAAAAAGAAAATTGCAATACGATCATTTGCAAATCTCAAAAACCCATATTTTTTTATCACAATGAGACATTAAAAAAGACATGTTTGCAATAATAAATTGTTCCCTTTTAGGGCAAAAAAGTCATTTTGAATTTGATGGCAGCAACTGAAAAAAGTTGTGGCAGCGTGAACTGAAAGCTGTAAATCAAATCTGCTGGAATAGAACAACTAGAAAAGCATCTTGCATTTAATTACTCTAACTGGCAACACGTAAAAACAGGACTGGGTACAGTAAGGCTGAATAAAATATGTATTTATTATACATTACATGTATACATGTACTTGATAAAATATGTATTTAGGAGATTTGCGAGTCATCACATTCTGTTTTTATTTCCGTTTTACACGTCGCAACATTTTCATAATTTGGAGTTGAATTCTGATTTACTAAGTTGTGCTTTTAAACAAGCTAACTGTTTGTCTCTGCAATCTTGACTAACACTAGTTTATTTTCTGTCCATTTTCAGTGATCTATCACTAATTGATTGGTCTAGGTTGTTACTTCCCCTTCTATAGGAATGGTATCTTCCAGTCTCTCCATGTGCATGAAAAGTGACAAGCATGGCTCCCCCTATTTCCTCCTAATGGGCCACACTAAAGACACGGTTTGTGACCACACCAATGTTTTTCTCATCCTTTAACCCTGGCTTTCTGTGCTGTGCAGTTTTCTAGTGTTGTGTTTGTGTTAACCACCTTTTGTAGGATAATGGTACCTATCAAAATAACTCCAGCAACTTATTTTGCTGCAAAGAAACATGCAAATGTGCCCCCCATTGTGGAATAATCAACAAAGCTGCAGGAGTTTTATAAAATTAGTGAACATAACTCACCGTCCTAGCTGAACCATAAATCAACCTCCAATGGCTTCCTGCAGGGCCCCAAAATATACCAATATAAGCATTCAATCTGAGTCAGCGACTTTAAATATCTTAGTGGTAAAAAATATATATATATATTTATATAAATCACCACCCAGCACGAATCAAGCCCAAAAGGGGAATTTTTATTTGTGCAACACTGCTGGTAATAAATACTCGCTCATGTGGCTCCTTCGATCAGCATGATATTCACTTTTCTTCATACTTAAAAAAGCCATTTTAGTCATCGCCCTCCCTGGTGACTATTTATCGCCATTTTGGTTTTATTTGATATCCTCCGGCCCTTAAATGCAGGAATAGACCCGTGACACGCCAGGGGTTTAATCACTGTTTGGAAAGTCTTTGTTGGCTCCAGGTTTTCCCGCAGCTCTGAAATATGCAGACAAGGATGTTTTATTGTGCTCGGCCTAATGTTACAGCACTCCGTCATCAGAGATGTTCTTCATTTGTTTCCCCTCCCCCAACCCTGCAGCCGAGAAGTAAAAGCATCATTTTAGGCCACAAGTCCTCGATCTGTGTGGGTTTGATTCAGCATTTCATCATCAGTCCGCTGCAGGCCCTTCATTTACATACAGG
The DNA here is from genome assembly GCA_034783495.1 of Millerichthys robustus. NCBI lineage: Eukaryota > Metazoa > Chordata > Actinopteri > Cyprinodontiformes > Rivulidae > Millerichthys > Millerichthys robustus. The sequence continues at coordinate 5,314,926 of JAVKLF010000053.1, forward strand.
GAGGTTATGTAAATCAAGTGCTGTGGTTAATTTGGCTGTTTTAAAACATTTGCACACTTATGCTAAAACGAAGGGCGTCTGTTTTCCTTTTAGGTTGCTGAGCTCTTTTTTTCGAAACGGTGTGTAAAATAAAACACCAAAAGATCAGGAATAAAAAGAAACTGTGACATGTTCTGAACTGTCCCTTCTTAAGTAAAATACAAAAAAACGCTTGTTCCAAACTGTTGTGTGTATTAAAGCCGCACTAATAAAGAATATAGACAATGAATTAAAGGTCTAGCATTCCTTGAAGAAATGCACATCACCCGCCACTTTCCATGGCCAAGTCTAAACTAAGGTCATTTTATTCAAACCTTAAATGTTACGCATAGTCCCACGCAATATTGTAAGATCTTGAATGATCAGTCGGCACTCAGAGTGTGTGTTTGGGGTGACTCCCAGCTACTACCACACCAGACTTTAGCTCGGTACCTGCAAAACTAAGTGAGTCAGCCATTTTTGTGTTGCCTTTGGTGGCCTTTTTGAATCTGGTTGAATGCGGTGATTACATTCACGAAAATTTGTCAAGTTCTTCGTGAGATATTTTGCTAACATTCAAACACACACACTCACATTATCATCCACGTTTTGCCTCTAAGCGGCGAGTGGTGAGTCGATTCAATCGGACGACTTGACGTCTTCATCTGACCAGACGTGAAGTTCTCCCGTTTTGTTTCCACAAAAGAAATACAGTTGTCTCACAATTGCGCTTTGTTGTGATGCATAAATCATAGTTAAACGAGATTAAACGCGTTTTATTTTAATTTTAGAATGAATTATCATATTCTACATTCTCCTGTGGTTTCGCACAAAGTCATCATTAGTAAAAGATGCTTCATTTGGCTGCTTAAATCGCACGAGCCGTGATATAAACAGTGTGTGGGCATTAGTCACGTTCATAAAGCAGGAGATTAGATCTGCAGAGATTTATAACTGCAGGTGGAGGAAGGCAGAGGAAGAATGTAGAAAAGGACGTTTCGGGCATTTTCTTTTGCATCCACCTGCCATCAATTAGTCTCCACAGGTCCCTGCAGCACCTGCTGGTGAAAACTGGTCCACATGTTGTTTGGCTCGCAAAAAAGTCCAAAAATAAATGTTAAAAGTCAAACGAGAGGAAATGCAGCGTGAGTACTGAATGGTTTTCTTGAAATTGGCTGAAGAAGCTCAAACTAAGGGGGTAAAGCTAAAAGAATTAGTAGCTTAAAGGCAAAAAAAACCCCATTCTAGCTCAAAGCTAAACGTAGTAAAAGACTGGCAAAAAGATGAGCTAAAGGTATCAAAGCATGAGGTAAAAACAGCAGAATAAGACATCTCATTCTAAGCTCTCAAATTCTTTCAGGACTTATCTGGGAAGCATTTGAACGTTTACTCGCACCTCAAGTTAAAGCCTGGTTTGGAAAATATCTGAAACTTCTCCTCAGACTGTCTGAAAATCTCAGACAAAATTATCCCCTAGCTGGTGGGCGTCTGCGGTGTGTACTTAGCAGCTTAAGTGGTGGGTAAACACGAGCTGAAGTTGTACAATATTTGCAGATGGTTAAAAAAAGATGACACGGTCTAAATTGCTGTGATTTCAGCATATTTTTGCAGCTTCTGAACCGCCATTTTCCTATTTTCCCTACCGCTTAATGAGCATTTATGCAGCTCGCATATAGTTTTCAAGCTGTTTTGTTAGGTTTTATTTATAAAATGGTTCAGCACACTGCCTCCTGTTTCAGGAGTGCTGCAAAATACTCATTTACCTGGTTACTTCTTTAGCCGATATGCTCTTTTCTGTCAGAAAGGCTTCTTATAATTGGGCCTTGTGGTGCTAGAACAGCGAGCCGAGCCTCTGCCCCCTGCCTGGACCTCTGAACATGACTGATGGCCGGGGGAGCGAGGCTCACCGGTGCAGAAACCAGAGCTAACGGTCCGTGAGAGGGTAGAGTTTTAGAGGGAAGGCGTCTGGGATTCACGGCGTGCTCAGCCTCGCTGGCGTGCAACCTCGTTGGGCACATTGTCCATTTCATCAAGTCCATTTTTTTTCCCCGTTTTCTCTTCCACCAGGCTTTTTGATTGGGCCAGGGCCTCAAAAAGAGCTGTGGGAGGCAGATTGATGTTGTCTAAAAGTGGACTTCATTCGGAAGTAGGTTAATAGCGTTGCTGCGATGGTGCCCCTTCCAGCCCGTTAAACACGATCGATTGCTGTGATAGGCGATCATGCTTTGGACCATATTTGTGCTGACGTTTGTCTATGAGCCACTACAAGGATTGTAATGAAATTCTCAGGAAGTAATCTTCTGGATGTTCATCGTTTGGACACCACAGCTAAGCAATCTTAGCGAAATAAATAATGTTTCTCAACGTAGGTTCAAACTCTTGCATGAAAGGTGGTGAGTGATGTGCATTCCTCCAAGAAATGCTAGGTCTCTTAATATTTAATGTTTGGTGGTGCCGTGGCGTGCTGCATGTAAGTTTGTCTGGTTTCCAAGTTTCTAAATATTTGAATTTCTGTTCAAGACGATGCCTCCCCATGGGATGGTCGCCCTTCAGCCTCCCCAAACCTGTCGGAAGTAGCCCCCATCGTTGATAGCTTCTCCACGCCATCGTCTTCATCTCATTTGGCCTCTGCCCCCAACCTTCCTCACCTGCCTCCTCAGGACATCCCTCAAGACGGCAAGAGCCCCCAGAGAGCCGAGCTGCTAATCCGAGATCATCTCAGCCAGGTGAGGAGAGTGGCTACAGGCGGAGGGAGCGGTAGAGCCAAGAAGAAGGGTGGCAGGCCCACCCAGCAGGGGCACAGGGTGCAGCAGCCCACTGCTGATGGAGAAGGGGGCAAAGAGGGGCAGAGCGGTGAGCCTGGAGCTTTCAGGAGCTCCAGAGGACGGTCCGAGGAGAGGACCGGCGGGGACAGCAGAGACTGCGCTCACTCTCCCAGCAGCTCCAATATGCAGCCCGCTAACGGAACCGACGGGGGCACCGCAGAGCGTAGGAGCGACGGCAAGCAAAGCAAAGCCAGGTCCAGGGAGCCAGACGGGGGTCTGGGTGAGATCCGGTCTAACAAGAGCGGCGGCACGGCAGCAGGGAGGAAGGTCACGGTCTCTCCTGGGCCGTGGAAGATCCCCGGATCAGACAAGCTGCCGAGCGCTCTGCGCCCGGGCGCCTCCACCCCGCTCAGCAGATAACCGCTCCAGCAGGAAACGGTGGCCCTCGCACTCCCCCTGCCTCCATCAGACAGCAGAGGAGATCTGGACCACGAGTTTATAAAGTTTTATTTATAGTAATGTATTTTAAATTATTCTAAAATATATATTTTACACCCACCGCGTTAAGTACTGAAAAAAATCAACCACTTTAAAGGAGAAGAACGTCAAAACTTTTTGTAGCTCAGCAGGGAATTCTTTGAAAGGAAGGAATTATGGAAACGTCTGTTTTGAGTTCTCATCAAGCTGAACTGAACAGAAAGCAGGCTTTGGTTCTTTTCTTCTTTTTTTTTTAAAATATATGTACTGTGCACAGTGGAGTCTATTTTCTGAGGTGGAATGTTTTGAAAGCTGGTTTGCCTGTTTTTGATGAGTGAATGAAGCGGCGATGAAATCCACTCATCAGCAGAGCTTTGCCTTAACAGGGACTGTGTGGGCATCAGTCCATCCAGAATAATCAAAGAGATGACTACAGATATAATAAACAGAAATATGTGGAAAAGACTCTGTAAATAAGATCATCTTCATAGTGAAGAACCTTATAGATAAGTCCACGGACAACTGAGCAAAGCGGCACTACTTGAACCTGAACCATCAATTCAAAGTGTCTGCTGTTTTTTTTTGTTGTTGTTTTTTTTTTCATTTATGTGCTAAAAAAAAAAAGAAGAAAAAAATGTGTGACGGCGGTGTCCAGAAGGACGCTGAGAGAAGAAACGTGCATGACGCCAACAGAAAGGAAGTGTGCCTTAGACTGACAGGGTCGGGATTTTATGTTAAAGGTTTAACTACAACCCCGTTTCAAAAACTGTTGATGTTGAATAAAATGTAAGTAAAGTCAAAATGAAAGGATTTTGCTAATGTCAGATAAGGAAACCATCTTCAAATGCTGTTTAAATCTCTTATCGTGTAAAGAAGTAACCGTATTTCAGAAACACAGCCATGTTTTCTGGTTCTAAACTCATTTAAAACAAACTGAGACAAAGTGTTTTATGGTCAGATTAATCTAAATTTGAAATTGTTTTTTGGGAAACACTATGGTCTCTGTATTAAAGAAGAAAAAGCATCTGGACAGATTCAGTTGAAAAGCCTGCCTCTCAGATGGTATGGGGGTGCATTAGTGCCTAAAGTATGGGCAGCTTGCACATCTGCAAAAAGGTATTAATGTGCTTCTGCCATCAGAATTTAAAGTCACCTAATTTCTCCTGCAAATGGCAACATTTCTTAGTTTAAACAATTATGTTTACTTTATTGTGAATAAAGTACAAATTTTGGGAGGGGGTTGCAATCATTTGATTTACATTTTCACAACATCCAAACAGTTTTGGAACTGGAGCTGTACTTTGAGGGTTCAGAACAGGCTGCTATTCAACTCTACAAAAATAAACAATAAACTGTATTTTAAAATGTAATATAGTGAAATATATCATTTATTTCACAAGCTTATGTCGCATAGCTCATTTAAGGTTTTTCTTTTCATTTGAGCAAACGGTTCACTTTGGGTCATGACACATTTCATCACGATTTTCTTTCTTTTAATGAATTCGTTTCCCTAAAGAATCACTTCTCGAGCATTGGCGCATGGCAGAGCTTTGCAATGACTCGTATAAACCGAGTCGTACAGAAGGGTGCTGGTTCTCCATTTGTGTCGTGGGGGAAAAGACTGAATTCGATGCGATGTAAGAGATTTTGTCCACATAGTGTGATGTTAAGACCTCTTTGATTCAATCACCTAACATGTGACGCCCCCTACTTACTACAGACCACCAGGGAGGTGGAGACAAGAGAGACTGCTTTTAGAGACAGGAGGAGGACCCAGGACTCCAGCCTCTACCGGGTGAGCTACAGAAGTTCCTGAGCTTTTTATTCCAAAAAAAAAAAACAAGAGCAGAAACTCTGGGGAACAAAGTAGATCCTAAATGTCAGCGGTTTTTCATTTCATGCATCTATTCAGCATTATGTGGGGGGAAAACGGACTTTAGGACGAGGTTTCCAAACCTGCTGTGGCTCTTAGGTGCAAAACAAAACGAATAAACAAAATTTGACTGAATTCTAAAAAGAAAAAAAAATGATTTGAGTCAAGAAAGACAAAATATGCTAGCAAGTTTAATAAGACTATTAGCTTACAATTTGAATATTTCAGTTTAGAGCCGAGAAAGCTCCAGGAATGAGAAGCAAAATGTTTAAAAAAAAAACATTTACCGTAGATCTTTTCCATTGATCTTGCTCAAATCATCAAATCCTGTAGGAGGATCATATTTCATCAAAGGGAATACCTTTGTTAAACTGTAGGTACACACCCAATCTAAACGAAGCAATTTTATCTACGTTAATTAACAAATCTGAGTATAAAAATGTACCAACACGTCCAAATTACAATTACAATTGTGCCATTCTTCACCTATTTTCAGTCACTCCATGTTTCTATAGGTGAGCAGTCAAAAACATTAGTTATAGGCAGCGACAAAGGTTTTCTTCCAAATATTTCTTTTAAAGACACTAATTATTGATAAGAGGGGGAAAAATGTGTGGATTTTGTTTTACTTTATATATTTTGGGGGGAGGTCTTGCAGTTAGTACCTTTTAAAAATGGGATTTAGTAGATCCTCAGGGGAGGAGTTTAGTGAGTTTTAAAAATCATAATTGACTCCCCAATTAAAGCTTTCTTCCTCTTCTCTCCGTTTTTGAGAAACGTACTTAAAAAGGAATCGTCACGTTTGCCACTGTAATCCATAATTACACAGATTTTAAAACACAATCCGACCTTCCTGTGAGGAAAGGGAAAACTCGTCAGCTCTTCATCTGCAGTATTATTGTTTTTTTAAGTCCCCTAAAGTTTATGCAGTTTGTTCAGAATGATTCTTTACATGTTTGCACATCTTTTCACGCCTGAGCTGCCAAACTGTGAGTGGATTTCTGAGAGAATCCAACCTTTTCATCTAGCCGTGCAGCGTTTGTGAACCACAGCCTCCTGCAGCTCTGCATCACTGTGTCATGTTCCCACCGTGTGCTAAACGGTACAGGCGTGTGTTGTCGATCGGTGGGTCACGACGACTGTAACTGAGCATCTATTTTTATTATGAAATGCAACACTACGGATATATTAACTTTTTCAGAAACCTTGTTTACCTGTATTATTTTCTGAAACGCTGTCAAAATAAAACCATCTTGGCGCATCACGAAAGATGCGTTCAGGGCCTGCTGCTGTGTTTTGTTTGTCCCTCTGCTCGTCTGTCTGTACCAGCCTGTCACAAAACACACAATGAGTGGGGAAATCCTGCAACGTGGCGTGGAATTCCGCCTAATGTTAATTTTTTACGGATTTATGAAAACTGAAAGTGCAGGTAGAATAGAAATTTTAGAGCACAGTTATAAGTTTGTGTGAGTGTGCAGTGAGCATTTAAAACGTGTAGGAAATGCAAAAACATCCCCTTCAGAGGAGCAAAAGAAGATTTTTGTAGTTTGCTGCAGTCTCCTGACGCACTTGTAAGCAATCCCAGATTAGCTTTACAAATATTAACTGCATGATTTGTCACACAAATAGAGAGAAAATACTCATATTTAAAAATATGTATAAAATAATAAAGACGGAAAATTTTGTATTTCTTTTAAGGTATCACATGTTCGATTTAACTCTCCTGCCAGTTGTATAAAAGAGGTCAAGAATCTTCGAAATGTATTTCATGCAATGACTTATTTGATCAACAGGGGTGCCGGTAAAATATGATTTTATATTATGGACAACTAGTATTTCAAAACAGTTTTGTGATAAGTCATCTTTATTTTCCTTTTTAAATATTTTAACAATCTGGAGGGGAAAATCATCTTTTTTCCCCCACTCCTCTCTTATGTGCAGTTCTTTAATCTGTCCACTAGATGTCAGTACAGACTAGGGCTCTATTTGAAGGCAAATTTGGTTTCATAATTGTTGAACTTACATAAAGTTATTAGTCTAATACTTTCACTTATCAAATGCTATAGGGCTTTTATTATCAAATGTGATCTTTCTAAACCTTTTGAATATCAACTTATCCATCAGTAGCTGAATTTTAGTTATTGTATGGTAAAATGTGAAAATCCAACATTATTGCTCTTTTCTGCTGGGTGTAAGGTGTGAAATTTATTAACACCTGTACCAAAATGAAAGCATTACCTGCTGTTTGCACAGAGAAACTTTGTCTTTTTGTTTATTATTTTTAAAGCAAATGGCAAAACCTATCGGCAGCAACAGATATTCTGGCCCTAAAACGCAGAGAAATCTGACATCCATCTCCTGAACGGTCCACTGCACCGCTAAGTCAAGCTGTGTTTACCCCTGGAGCACCTGAAAAAAAAATGTTGCTGATTAAATCATTGTTGCACAGCTGGTGAAAAGCTTTGTAAACAAGCTGCATGTTAGGTGGAGTTTTTGAGGCTGAATGAAAAGGTCATCTGGTGCTATTTGATGCCTGGTTGATAAAAATCAAAAATGCATACATCTCCAGCAGCCAAATAATGTGTTGTAAATGAGACTCAGCTACTACCACAATAAATTTTAGTTTAATATCTATAAAATGGGTTGACTTACAGCTATTTTTGTGTTTCCTAAAGTCAGTTGGCTGCAGGGCCATCTTGAACTATGCTGGCCTCAAAAGCTAATCAGTTGTAAAGAGACAATTACTGGTTATTTCCTAGAAGTTTCATTCAAATCTGTCCAGAGGTTTGTGAGATATTTTGCTAACAGACAGACAGAGCAGACTTCTAATAAACACTGACATTTTAAACCGATGTAGCATAATTTGGTGACACTCAAACCCTGTTTTGGGGATCAGTCTCATCTACTACCGCCAAAAAAATGTAGGCCAAAATGTTTAAAATTGACTGAACTTGAGTCATTTTTGTGTTTTTGAGGTCAGTAGGCTGTGGCAGCCATCTTGAACCGTGCTGACACTAAAGACTAATCAGCTGAAATCGCACATCCAGTGATTACATCGTGTAAGTTTTAGTAAAATTCTATCTGGGGTTCGTGAGATATTTTGCTAACAAACACAAACGGGCAAAAAAATGTCCGCCTTTCCACGACGGGCGATTAAAACAAAGTATTTTTCCTCTCTTGACTGCTGGTATTTCTGAATGGCATCTAGCTGGGCCTGCACAACGACATGTAGGGTCGGGTGAGGGGAGGGCCCACACGGACCGGATGACACGCCCTTTCCCCGCTTAGACGCTCGTGAGCAAGTAGCTGTCTGTCCACGCGCTGAGCTCGACAGACAGACAGACAGGCAGAGCCGGGTGTTCTTCGCTGAAATCATCCTCCAGCAGTCTGTGAGAGGCGGCCGGCCGGGTGGGTGGAGGCTGCAGCACCGCGCGGAGGAAGGACCCGCCAGCACTAATCGATGTCAACGGTAAGAGGCGAGTTCGATCTTCATCTCCTGTCGAGGTTTACGAACACAGTTTGCTTTTCGGTTTTGTTGAACCAATGATTTTTAGGTTTTATTTTTTTGCGGAGCATCATTTGTTGGTTCGGTCGGATGTGTCAGGGGCAGCCGCGAGACTGACTCACTGAGCGGTGCATCAATACATACCAGGGCTGTCTGCACGCGCTAGTACTTATTTGTATATTTTTGGTCATTATGTGGTTCATTTAGATAGACATAAACGTGGTAGTTATGTTTTTGGGGGGGCTGTGTGAACGGGTTAGTACCAAGCTGTTGCCGCCTTGGGCAGCGGGACAGCTGGAGCCTCAGTCAGCGCGTGGAGCAGCCGCGCGGCAGGTTAACGACCGTTAACGCGGAGAACACAGGAAGCGACAACCGTGGTTTTCAAAATACTTTTTTTTTTTTCTAGAGAAGGTAGTGGTAATTAAACGACCTGTTGCTAATTTAAACACGCGAGTTGAAGAGCAAGCACTTCGCAAGACGTGTGTTTCATAAAACTGTAATTACCAAATTTCTCCCGGATATTTGACCACATCTAAAGAGTTGGAAACTTGTTTGGCCATCCGTTTGGCTACCTGGTACGTTTTGGGTTAGGGTTAGTGTGTTTTAGTACTTTATTTAGTACTTATATTTTATTAGATTACTGTAAATAGAGCTCATGCGTCGGAATTAATGCTAAGAAAACCTTTTATTCTGAAAGCCTTTACCGGATGTGGAATGTTATCACCGGTGTTGTGATAAACGGAGCGAGTCAGCGCATATTCGTAAATCTTAATCTCGTTTTTAATATTTTGGAGATGTCACAACGATGGAAACAGTGTGTACATATGAGCCTCCTGGACACAGAGAGGGAACACAAGTAGCCACAGGCTTGTTTTTCTTGGTGTTTCGGCGATGTGCTGACGGGATCGTTGAAAGCTGCTCAGGACGTGAATGATGGGATGCCCAGATGACTCTCTCACAAGTCGGCCATACCACATCAAGTATGGGCAGGTTCATATCAGGATTTACCTCTTTACTTTGCTTTAAATTAAATCTCATGAACATTAAAAAAGAATATTAACACTATTTGTACACAGTCTGTCCTGTCCCTTAAAGTTTTTTTTAATCTTGATTGTTACACCCCAATGTTACATTGATTATATTTGTATATAAGTGTCCCATACATCTACATTGTATTTAGGCTAGTTTCCTATTATTTGTTTAACAGTTACAAAGAAGTGTCTTGAGCCGATTTCTAAATCAGGATCAAGGAGAGGCTCTAATTATCTGGTCTACTGGGCTATATTTTATTTTAACAAATTACATTTGAAATGTATCTGCAACTTAGCAAATCCTCTTGTCTGGGGTAAAACGCCATCAACCTTTAGCCCCTCAAGACTTTTCTTTGTCAGTGTAATCAGGGACTTGTGTACAATACCACTGATGTCAAACAGCTGGTTTAGCCTCTCAAGACACATTTCTAGTCTCGAGTTAATGTGAACTAGTCAGGTGTTTTTGGTTTTACCAAAAATAAATACAAATACAAACCATAGATTAGTGCATGAAGAAAAAAAGCAATGTTTAAGGTGGCAAATATAAAAGCACTCATGTTTTTGCAGTACTATTGAAAGCAATTTTAAGAAAAGTCATTTTAAATAGGTCAGCTAATCCCTGAAGTCATCCTGTCTGTACAAAATACTGTGGTAATTCATCCATTGTTCAGAGTCAATGAGAAAAACTGAGCTTTTTGCTGTAGGCATCAAATCAAATGTTTTTTCTATTCATTCAGACATCGTTATCTGTATAAAAAATTGATTTGTTCAGACTTAAATGGACTGTCAGACTGGATGGAAATATAGTGTTGTTGTGATGAGATTACTGAAAGCTACTGGCATCCATTCAGTCATAGTGTCTACTCATTCTGACATAGTCGGCGCATGCCAACATTAGTATCGTAAAACGGCTAAAAGGGAAAAAAAGCACAAGCCTAAGTCGTTTATTAAAAGTGTGGAAAACTACAGCTTGATCTTTCATGACCAAGTTTCCAGTCTGACCAACCTCAATTTTGACCCTCAGGTAAGAAACCATTTAACTCGAAGAACTGAACAAGCACAGAATATCTTTGCGTAGGCGTTTAATAAAGAAAATGCAAAGACAAAGTTGCATGCTTGTGTAAACTTTACAGTTTCTTCACAAACTGGCTTAATGAAGTGTTGGGGTGTCTTTGTGCCTTTGGTTGACTGTTCCTCATGGGAGAACCCTCGGTTTGAGTCAGCACTTTGTGTTAAAGCTGTAGATGAAGGATAAATGAGGTGAAGACCAGGGGCAGGAAGGAGATGGAAGTAACAGTTCCTACTCCACTGCCTCTTTTTAAGCTTTTATCTTGAGACCAAATCTATCTGGAATGATCTGGTTTGGTTACGATTTATCACAGTTTGTCTTAAAGCTCACAGCCATCATGTTCACTAATATTTTATGTTGTTCTTACTGAAACCTAAAGTGGATGTATATTAGTTTGGCTCACCTTGCTTCATCCTCTCTCCCCATCTGTGGTTTGTGTGGGCCTTCAGCCTGACAATATCCAGAGGGAGAAGTTTGTGATGACATTGAACATTAGATGAACATAAGCTCCCAGTTAGCAGCATGTCACTGAGAGAAATGTAAAGGATTTAGAGGCTTTTTCTCGCACTGCATCACAAAGTATTGATTTATTTGTTCCAGTGACCACAACATACTCAAACTGAAGTAAACCACAACTGTTAAATGACAGAATACAAGAAGCTTGAGCTCCTGTAAAAATATTTTGTTTTCCCTCCATGTGTACAATTATGTCCATAAATCAAAATATAGGTTTAGGTGTGGTTTATAATTGTAAGTTTTGTTTTATAATCCAATATTAGAAGACTGGTGGTTTAGTCTGGCTGGAAAGCAAGGAAAAACATTCAAGCTTCAGTTGAGATGACCGTGAAAAGTCAAGTCCTGACCAATAAAAATATCTATTTTTTTAAAACTGAGAATTCACATTTATACATATTTAGTGTTTAGATTTGTTGGTGTAGAAATAAGAGACAAATAGCAGAACCTACTAAAACCTTTTTAAAGATAAAAGCCTTGTGTCTATGAACATTTTAATGAGGAGCTGGTAGGTTGTAGACTTTCAACCTAATTTTGACAACAGTTCTTGTCTTCACCAGTTTCTCAATGTGTCCTTGCCTTACAGTGGCCATGTGGAGGTGTCAACACTTTCTCAGTTACATTAATTTGTTAATTGTTAAATGTTGGTTCTTCACAAACATGATACTGTGGGGAAAGAGATTACATATTTCCTAGAATGAACAAAGTGAAACTGGACCTTGTTGGCATATTCTCAGTAAGGATTATTGGGTGTGGTGGAAATCCAACCCCACCTTCCTGCAGGGTATTTAAAAAAGAGGCTTCTAAGAAGAATGCTGCTTGCCACACAGGTAGATCCATTCTGAGTTGTTATTGTGTCACACCTGTGTCTAAACGCATAGATTACAATAGCAGAGACCGTTTGTAATCACCGCAAGAAGAAAAGGAAACACAATACTTCTTTTGTACTCTGTACTGTTTTTGTTTGTTTGTTTTTAAGTTGGGACATATTTATTCATAGCTGTGTTGAACAATAACACAAAATTACGATGATAAATAATGTGGCAGCTGTAATGCTGTCAAGTAATCGCATCAAAAACAGGAAACAAGGCATGGAGCATACATGTAGCGCTTCCATGCGGAGTATGAATGACCTGGGGTAGCGAGGTGAGAATAGCAAATACAAGCGCAATACTTGTGACCTCAACTACTTTACACACAGGTTCATGAAGTATTGACTGAAAGTCACATCAGTCCAAATATACAGACATAATGGGATCTATTCAGGTCCAGTTTCTAGATGATATTAAAAAAGTGAAATATGGTTTTGGATTATTTGGTGTAATAATTGTTTTTTTTGCTCTGCTCCAGTCAAGGCATCGTTATTGTTTGTTAGCCATGTCTACTCATTAAAGTTATATAGCTAACAAATGGTTAACTGACTGACATCTGTAACACAAATCTAAGCATTTTATTGTTATGTATTTCACACTTGGTCTAAGAT
>JAVKLF010000053.1:5389626-5408835 GCA_034783495.1 Millerichthys robustus
GTGTTAATAAATACATTTAAAAAGCATAATGATGAATAAAATGCTGTAATTTAGAATTGAGTTTTATTAATCATTTCATGTGTTAGTAATTCACAAATGTATTTTTTTTAAATAAAATAAAACCGGAATGTTTGAGTTAGTTTCATTTTCAATGTTCATCTATCTTTGGAAATTATCCAGTAAAATTCAGTTACTCGTATAAAATAGTATTCACTTTTTATAAACAACACGTCTAGAAGCTTAGCATTACATTTAATTCACTCGTTTAAAATCATGTAAAAATAATAAATTCACATGCTGTTTTATTTGTTTTGTGCTTTTTTTTTGGCAGAGTCGCGCGCGTAAACAACGCCAATCCCCGAGCTTTGTCGAAGACAGCGTTGTGAATGCGCGTGCTCGGGGCACCGGTACGCTACACCACCCCTGTCAAACTGGGAGTGTAGCCCCGCAGTGTGTGGAGGCGGAGCTCGCGTGTAGAGATGGCAGGGGAGGGGAGGGGGAGGCTCGTGGAGGAGGCGGGGTCTCAGCAGTCCTGGCAGGGCCGCCATTTTTGCAAAGGGAAAAGAGACTGGTTTGAGGGGATCTAATTTCTAAAAGTCGCCGTTGACTGGGGCTTAGTTTTAACGGTTTCGAATTATTTCATTTTCACCTGCGCGTATAACGAAAGTCACGCTTTTTTCGCTAATCTCGAGAGAACGCGATTAATTCCTAACATTTAAAACCTTGTCTGGGAATCCGCAGTGTGTGGACTGAAGTATTGTTTTGGTTGTGGAAGATGCGACTGGGGTCTTACCCAGGTCCCCTATTCGTTATTTAAATCTTCCAGAGTGGATCTGAAACGGTAAGTAAACTCATTTAAGTGGGCTTTATGAAGTGAGCGCAAAACCAACCTGGAGGGGTATTGTTGTCTTTAGTTAGCCACCTGCTAATGAAGTATCTGCTGAGTTTATTTTACTAATGAACACTGTTAGATCATGGTCTACTTGTGTCGGGTCCTTTTCGTTCATATTTATTTCAAGCAAGTTGTGAAATAAGTAATTAAATGGCTCAAGGTTCCACTGTTGGCAAGTCAGGAGATCAACATGCTAACTAGCGCATGCTACTAGCCCAAATTAGCTTGACACAGACCAAATAGGGTTTGGACTTTCTGCTGGTTAATACACTAACCATGTCGCTCAAGTTATCGAGTAAACATCATCCAGATATTGCACTGATTAGACTTACTGCCATTGACAAGAGATAAAATAATGTAAACGCTAATTCTACCAGGGGCAACCTGACATGGATCTGCCATAGTAATGCCTTCATTCAGAAACAACAACAGATAATTGTCACTGGCGAGCTTCTTACAATTACAACACCTGATTTAATGATTTCCAAACGTGACACATGCAGATGTAAAGCAGGGGGTCACTTCAGTTTGATGTGCTGACACTGCGGGCCATATTGCGCACAGTTTTATTCACCTATGTGAGCATACATAAAATAAAGGGATGTTTCACGAGGCCACTTTTCTCCCTCGTATCCTTATTTCATTTTTAATTTGCAGTGTACATGCATATCGACACACAGATGCCAGCAATACAATTCAGGTAGCTTATTACGGCTTCATTTAGCTTTATGTGTCTTGTATTGCTCAACAAAAGCATCTCTGCGTACAATTGTCAACGACATTGTGCACATTTACTAAATTTGAAACACTATACAGCATGAAGCCATACATCTTACTCGTATTTATATGATTTAAAATCTTGATAATTGCCAGGAAACCCACCAGGTCAATTAGGGATATCTTGTGTTGTTTGTAACGGTGTTATTGTAGCCAAAACAGTTCATTTAAAACACATTACAAACTCGAATCCGTGGCTCCTTGAGTGGTGCTTCGCCCTACTTTGTATTATTTCCGTAATGAGAAGTTTTATAATACAGCCGCAGCACGATGACTGAGAACAACGAGCTTTTACATGCATGTAAACAGATACGGAAAAAATGTTTAGTTTATTCTCCAGGTAAAAAACCTATTGACAAAATAGCTAAAATGCGTGGTTACACTACAGTTGTCTTTAAGAGACTTTATAAAGTCGCAGTTATGTCGAGCTGAATCAGAACAACTCTAGAATAAATAAGAAACCCGTAACTTATTTTGCTAATACTTATAGTCTATGCGTGCTGGAATCAAATGCTGCAACCGTGGGGGAGGGGAACTTCCATTTGGACATTTCGCCCTTCTCAATATGTAACTCCATAGGCAATCCAAGCCTCATTTAATTGTCCCGTTTGACCCAGCATGGCACGAATTACCGTATTAACCGGCAGTAGTGTTCCCCCCACGAGTTGCCATCTCACAGGCTTGGTGTCGTCGCATTTTCCTGTCTCTGACGACCCAGGCATTAATCCACTCCTGTCGTCTACGCATTATGCTGTTAGCTTCCGTTAGCTCGGACGTTGCATACCGGGGGGTTATTTTTGGCCTCGGCTGGGCCTGAAATGACGATATTCTATGCTTCACCGTGGTTGACATTTTTCCGCTCTCGTCTTAGCGGTACAACAGAACAAAAAAAAGTCGAACTCTCAGACAATTTGCTGTCTTCTCTCCGAATGTCACTGCGTGTAGCCCTCTGTGCTAACACTGCATTTCGAGAGGCTAATATAATGCCCGGCCTTTCACCGAATTGACTCGTGGTAACAACACAGAAACTGTACCGATAGAGTGACACTTGGAGTAGAGTGTGTGAAATAGTTGATTAAATGCATTCTTGGGGATTTTCTTCCCGTGGCGAGTCTCCCCTGGCTACACGCCGTCCTGAGAAAAGCGCTCTGAAAATGGCGTCAGCAGCAGGCTGTTGTGGTAACATAATAGCAACGTTGTACCCTCCACACCCCTATCGGCAGGAATGACTGCAGCGCCGACATACCCGCTTAGAAGCAACTACACAACATATAGTTTTTTAATTTCAGTTCAGCATACATTAACGTCGAAGTCGTCTAGATCTCATTTGGCTAGAAATCGCTATATGATACGTTTGAGTGAGAATCACTGATGATGATGCTTTTCTCCTAAACCGGATTATAAAGCATCTTTGTAACATGCGTCACGGTTTATGCTATTGCCTGTGGTTTTAGACTCTAGTGTGTGTTTTTTGTCACTGAAAACTAATTTAATCTGACTGTGCTTTTCTAAGGACATAAGAACAGAAATGCCTTTTTTGAAAGAAAGTCATAACAGATTTTTTTCTGCTAGAAATCATAATGATAAATTGACCATAATTGGTGTAATGCAGCTTCTTTTCTGTTTTTAATGTTCTCTCCTTAAATCCGCCTGCTATGTACATTTTTGACTTTCCTTATTCATCTGGCATGAGTAATAATCATTTAATTGAATTTGAATATCACAAGATAAAAATATGGAGTCTATTGATGAAGTTAATTCCAGAGCAGTTGTAAAAATATTATAGACTAATGTTTATGTTTACCAACTTCAAGCCTGAATGGTAAATAATGTTCCATTAGTATATAGCAGGGGTGTCCGATCCTGGTCATTCATCGGGCATTGTTTACTTGTTTCATAGGTCCAAAATACCTGGTTTAATGATTAAATTACACAAAATACAGCAGAAGCCTGTTAAGTAGCTATTCATTCAGATCAGGTGGGTTATAGCAGAGAAACCTCTAAAACATGCAGGGCCATCAAGGACCAGCAATGGACACCCCAGGTATATAGCATAGCATGTGATATATCCCATACTAGTTTAGAAAACTGCCTTAATATTATTGTTTATATATGAAATTGTGAAGAAGAGTATTAATCAATCTAAACAGACACTTTTTTTGTTGATAAAATCAACAATTGCCAGTGCCTGGAGGACATATTTAGCATATTAGCATAATATTTGCTACTATCAGCTTGCTATACCCCACAAATTAGTTTTTTTTTAAGTAATAATGTTTTTTTTATTATTAAGTGTTTAAGTCCTTCTAAGCATATATGAAAATCAGTGTTTTGATTCTTTAGTTTTTAATGGCATCACTCCTTGAGAAAGTCATATTGATCAATTTCTTAATGTAATGATAATGTTGACGGCCACAAATGTGACTAAATGTTAAATTTATCAAGTGTGAAAAAGTAATCTGTGACTTTTTAATGCATTTTAAGTTAACCATAAACTAATTGAATAGTAACATATTAAAAATTAAAATGTTTGGGTAAGCATATTAAGACTGGCTTATAAAGCTGATACAACTCAACGTGGTCATTCAGTTTTCAGATGTTCTTTTCTGCATAGACAATTTATCTTCAATGAGAAACTTAAGTGCATGACTCCTTGGAAGAGCCCCCTGTCCCATACCATTGTAGTTCACCCAATTTTATGGCTAAACATGCCCACAACAAAGTTTTTACCAATCGCACCTGTGTTGACACATACCCCTGAAAGCAATAGTTCTGGCCATACCTCGTGGCTGGAACAAAATAATGTGATTATGGTCACCAGCTTCAGGCTAAAATATTTTAATTTGGCTGTATGGCTAAAGCAATGGAATGAATAAAGCAGCACCAAAAATTTCCAATATTCCCAAATCATTAGGTGTGGGAGAGGAAACAAGCAAGGCGTTTGAGTCAGTTTTGAGTCATCAAATAAAGTTGGTTTCCACTAGATGTGTAAGAGCCCTGATGTGTTAATATTCTCCTACTCACTACACAAAATCAAAAAGCCATCCTTGTAAAGACCCTCTGTTAAATTTCTAATTATTTTTCTCTTGTCTGTATTATAGCAGAGCATTTATTGTTAAATACTCAATTTGGATCAATGGGTGCCTTTATGGCTGTGTGCTGGAGAATAGGTACTCTTTGTTGTGTTGAGATGGAGAGTTGGCCTGTAACGTCTCTCTGTCTCTGCCTTAGAGACAGGGTGCACTTGCTGGCAGCGTAGATTCACAGCAGTCTCAGGTGACACAAATCTTTCCTTACCTTAACCCCAAGACACACTCTGGAAAATATTCTATTGAAAAAGCTCATACTTAGTAGAGAACTGCCCATTATTTTGTAGGTTTGATGGAAAGAATGAATAAAGAAGCTAGAAAAGGATGGACATCTGGTTCACATTGACAAGACTAATGAAGCCTATAGACTTTCTTTGTGACCATGTCTCCTCTTGTTTTTTCTTATTTACAGAAACAAACCTCATATCTCTGAAACGGTAGCACTTCAGTTTAGTTTAAGTGTGTGTCTGTGCAGATACACCTCACCATGTGGGACATCTTAGCTGTTACTCTGTCTCCAGTGATCTCACATGTGTGGTGTCCTGACTCTAGAGACCCAGAGAGAAAGCTGAATGGTTCAGAAACCCAGTCCAGTCACATGGCATCTCAGCTGGGATGAGAAACCAGGGTTCAGGTGACCTGATTTTATACCTCGAGCTGGGTCGTAACAGAACCCTCTTAAGACTAGCAAACTGTTTCCCCAACAATTGGCTTTGCTGCTGAGGCTGCAGCCTTACTACACCCCTGTAACCTCCTTGGTTACTATAGTTTTCATGGGTTGTAGCATAAGGCAGAGTAGGCCAAACAAAGCAGGGATGTGGCATCAGTGTCGGTGATGTAACAAATGCTGCAGTTTTGGCATTAAATTGACCATAAACACTGTTGTAATGTACCATGAGTGGCTTTTACCGTTCTTTTTCTCTGTGGGTCCTAAGTAGCCTCTCCCCATTTTCTCTGTGCACACATGGTCAAATAGCTCACGTTTTAGTTGACTGTGGAGTACATTCTTCAAATGCTGTAATTAAGCACCGACTCCATATGTGCCTGTTTGTCAATCTACATGCACAGCAGCTTTCTCAGTGTAGTGGGCAATCTCACATGTTCAATCACGCTGATAATGTTTGATGATGATATCCCAGTCTAAACTGTTTAGAGAAACTCACCCATGACCATACATAGCTTGTCACTCTGTGACTAGCAGCACAAGTTTTCCTGAACAGACATTGCAAAGTACTGATAAGGAACTTTGTTGTTTCTTGTAGATTAACGTCATCTTTGACCGTTTTAACTGTAGACAGAAAAGGTTTTTTTTTTTCATTACATCATATTTTAATTGATGGGAAAAACATTGTAAGAATTAAAGTACGAGGCACATCTTGTTACTGAAAATGTTTCAATTTACTCTTCAGCCCCCATTTAACATGAACAAATCAGCATATGGCTAAACTTTATTCTTTCCAACAAACATGCTGCCTATTAGAGTCTATATTTTCCCAGTTATTTAGTATCTTTTTTGTCTTATAGGCAGACTGGGTCATGTAGCAACATGTATTTTTTCCCATTGTGGTTACAGTTGCGTGTGTGGATGCTTGAATCCATATTCCCTGCTGTATTGATGTATGACTTCACCTTCAGTGCCGGGGAGCTCTGGCAGCCATGGGCAAACTGATTGATGAAGGGCAAGGCATGGAACGTGTACCATAGTGGGCACACAATAGTAGGAAAAAGAGTTCTAAGCTCATGTTCTACTTGGGTCAAGCTTTCTGTGTATATGAATGTATTGTATAAAGTGCTTTAATAGATTCTAAGCTGAGTCACTTCAGTCCGCTATGGAAATGGTGTAAATTTGCATTAGCTTGGCAGAGGTTGTTATGATATGGCCCTATAAAATTCATGTTATTTTTTTCCCCAAATTTAATTTTTTCCATTGGGCTTACTATGGAATCTAGTCCCTTATTTTGTGTGGCTCTTCCAACTTCTCTACAGATGTAATCTGGCTCAACCTGGCTGTGAAAGCAGGAATGAAAACATCAATATACTATCAATGGGAAAAACCGTTAAGAGAGCTGTTTACTTTAATGTCATATTATGAATATGATGGCGTGGGTTTTCCATCAATACCTTACCTGCAGTTGTATCCTAATTTGAAAGCTCACAATAATGTGACAATTCCTTCACTAAAAGAAGAAGAGCCTGGTTTATGCTATGTGCTCCTCTCTGCCACCCAGTCTACCCAGGTCCTGACTGTGTAGCATCACTGTCAGACAGCCCCCTTGTACACCTCCCCCACCCCACTGCCCTCTCAAATGGAGGAGCTTTGGTGATTCGTGAAGCTCTTTGTAGTGAGAAGAATAACTTTGCAGAAATTAGACTTCGAGAAATCCCAAACCACTTCTATCTTGTGGTTTGTTTACTATTACACTCATTTTTTTCTAACTTGTTTTTGTCTCTTTAGGTTTGATTTATTATTCAGCTCACCCTGTGTGCTTGTGCCCTATCCAACTCCCCTGCTTGACTCACATGTTTTTCTTACTAGTTGTGGATTCAACCAAAGGTGGTTCTAATATTTTATGGCCTTCTTGTGACTGGGAACTGTCTCTGCAGCACTCCCCTTCCCCTCAGCTCTGCATTACTTGTCTCAGGTTTATTTAGGAAGTGCATAGAGGAGAGAGAAAAATCTGCCTAGGCGGGGTGACTGAGCAAAGGAAGGGGAAGGAGGGGCGCTTTCCCCCCGCCTTTAGGTTGCGTTTTCTCCATGGTGATGGGCTGCACTTCTAGAGGAAGTAGGAGGAGCAGGCAGAGGCAGTCACAGAGCAGCTCAGATTTAGTCAGGAATGTGGCTGTTCTGTACTTGGTTTTATGTCTGACTTTTGTCAGTGTGAACTGTGTTGGACTTGAGTGCATGTTTGCACACAGAGAACCTCTTCTACTGAGAAGTGTTTGAAAGGAAAGGGCAGGAGGTTATCAGTTTCTATGAGATGAGAGGTTGTTTTGTGTTGGACCATGAGTTTGTGTAACAAATTGCAAAAATATATAAGTTGGGTTTCTCTTCACTAGTAATGAAAAATTTTACGCACAAAATTGAACATTCAATAACATTAGCTGACCTTAAAAATACGAATAAAGCAGTGATGTTGCCACTGGGTGGAAGTGATTATTGCCAACTGTCAAAGGCGACACATTTATGTTTTTACTTGTGTGTGTGTTTTTTCTAATTCTAAAGAAACACTCAAAGTATTGACTAGATTAACACCTGCAACCCATTAATTTTCTGGCATGAAAGGTGGTGGGTAATATACATTACTTAAGAGTTATATTGTTATATTTGGAAATCCGTTGATCAGTCACACCACATTACTGTGTGCTCACCCAGACAGGAAGCGGATACTGAATCACATTACGTGAAGTGCAAATCTTAAAGTTGTTTCCATGTTCTTAGTATGCACGAAGTATTATTTAAGACTGGTTAACAACTACCTTAAGTCAGTGTGGAAAACTGTTTGCACAAGAGACATTTTTAACCATTTCACCATTTCTTATCTCCATTTTAAAAAAGGAAACAGGTGTTTACTCTACAAAGGTAAAAGCAAGGTGCTTTTGAGTACTGATCGTTTATTTTCTCTGTGCTGCATACATTGGGCCCTTTTGAGGGCTTAATATAATATTGTTCTGTTTGTTTGGCAAACTGCCCTACAGTTGTTTAAAATGAAATCTTCTGGATACATCGGCTTCCTTCACAAAACGCTTGTCGAGTTATGTTGTTGAATGTGGTCGCTGCACACAGAACCAGAGGGGAATTTGAAAGGGGATCCTATCAGATGCCATGCCTGACACACATGCTCACTAGTGTCTTGTTTCTGCTATTGTTTGGCCCTTGAGCTGACAGCTGTCATATCTGTAACTCTTACTAGTTATTGCTCAGATAGTTTGTGTAAATTAAGATCCAGATGTACCAGAATAACTGAGCATCTTTTAAAACGTGCCCTTCCATTTTTCTTCCCCATCATCAACTGTGTCAGAAATTGTGCTTCAGAGTTGTGCTCTAAACTTGGTCATGAAATACAGCAATCCTCGAAAGCCACGCTGAGTATGTGTAGATCTGCGTTTGTGAGTCTTTCAGAGGACACGCTTAATAGCATTCTGTCTCCTTAGAACACCATGGACGAGCAGAGACCAGCGTTTCAGTTCCCCAACTCTGTACCTGATCTATTGTTTATATCCATCACCTTCCCACACCCTCAGCTGTGATTTGAGTTTTTGTCCGGCCGCTGTTTAATTGCATGAGCAGGCGGAGGTGTGACCTTCAGCCTATTTTGTCTCAGCATCTGTCCCTCTCACTAATCCTGCTTATCAACGGAGCTCTCCGTATCAGGGACAACAACACTGACACATATGCTCCTGTCTGGATTTACATCAGAGGAGAAAACACGACCTAAAATTATCATCCGTGCTACTTCTAGTTCACTGTTTATTAATCTGATCTTGTTAATTAAGGACACAATTAACTAGTGCTGCTTTTATCCATGTGTACCTAATGACAGTCATCTTAAAAGCAAAAACCTTCCTACAAATAAAGCATGTGGACATTCAAATACAGCCCAGTTGGTACGTGTGTCTTGAATAGAGCAGTCCTCTTCTGTTGAATTGGGGGGAAAAATGGCCTCCACATTCCATTTTCCTCCCTCTGGTTTTGGAGTCTGGCTGCTGTGTTCTCTTGCTCCCCTCTGTGGGAGTTTTTTTACAGTGCAGCTTGATGCATTTCTCTGGATGATGGTGCGTAGAGGTCGCTTTAGCGCAGCTCACGGCACGTTCTCAGGACGTCACCCTAAAATAATACCTCTTGTACATTTTTTTTTTACCATTCAGCCACCTCAGCTCAGTCTCGTCAGAATAAGGGGGAAATCCTGCAAGTTTTCTGATAAGTTATGAATCATGTTCTGGAAATACCCCACTCACTATGATTTGTATTTTCATGTTGCATAGGTGCTTCAAGTTACTTTTTTTGTTCATGAATGTATTGTTTTATGTAATCATTATCTAATTATTCTGTCACTTAAAATCAGCTAATTCTTTTGTCTTTTTTTCTTTTGCCCTCTTAAAATCATTTTTAGGCCTTGTGGATGCACTTAGATGTCTGCAATGACTGCTGTGGCTGGCATGCCTCAGTGTTTTGGACTCCCTTTCTCTGGACTCAGTAGGACAAGAACTGATCAGCAGAGAACGTCATGAGCATAGTCATCCCAGTAGGGGTGGACACAGCAGACACCTCGTACCTGGACATGGCTGCAGGCTCAGAGTGAGTACCTCCAAGCCTTTACTGTTCACACATTTTTTTCCTCCACCCTCTTAATTCAATTTTACAATTCTGGTCTGTGCCCCCCACTGAACATGCATTCTCAGTTTGACTCCACACCTTCTGATTGCTTCTGTTTTTATTTCACACCTATCTGTGTCAGTCACATGCGTTTGAAGCTGTTTACACAGAGTGTATATCTTTTTATGTCTCAGCATGCCCCCTTTAAAATGGTTTGACTCTGCTTTAATGGACTGTCCAGTTTGATCATTGATTGGTCTTCCACTCAACTACTTCCTGTTACATAGAACGCACAGTGTTGGGCTTTTTACTACATTTTGTCTCTCAGAACTGAAAATAAGTTCCCAGAACGTGTACAACCAAAACACCAAAGAAATGTGAATTGAGTGTTTCATTTCCGAAGCTACAGCTTAATGTTTGCACATGTGTACACTGCATTCAGTCAGTAAAGCAGAAGTGATGTTTGGAGCCATGGCAACAAGCTTCCTGTTGCCCCTCCTCTTTCATTTCCCATAGTCTTGTCAAGGACATTGCTGGGTTTTTTTCTATTTTTTTTTCTAGTTGAATAAATTAAGCAAGACGTTTGCGTATGACTAAAGAATAAAAGACGTCATCTACTTAAGGAGGGGCTTCTGTCTCTTTAAAGGATGGCCGGCCCACCCTTTTTGCCTTTATCAGAGCTGTTGCTGTGACAGCTTGAGTTGCTATGGTATCTGCCTCACTCCCCTCCCTCCATTTTGCACTGCGCATGGCTTTTTGCCATAGCCATTGCCCTGAGTGACAGGTGGTCCTCACACAGATATGGCGTCTTAAATGGTCCCAATGCGTTTCTCTCTCTCTCTCTCTCTCTCTCTCTCTCTCTCTCTCTCTCTCTCTCTCCCTCCCCCCCCCCACCCCCACCCTTCATTTCTGCAGCGCTCTGCTGCCACCGGGGGTTGGGAAAAAAAAACCTTTTGCCCTGACACTCCCTGACTTATTCTTTGTCTCGGCTCTCCGAGTCTGATTGCTCGCTGCAAATTTATTCAGAGGCAGATAACAGGCTTGAAGGGGTCTTTCACCGTCCGCAGCCCAGGTTCTGTCACGACCAGAGAGACAGCCGAGCTGGACTCGCTCATACTCACGCTGCTCCACTGACAATATAGAGCACGCCAGCTGAGTCTGGACCAGTGGGGCTGGCTACTCACCAGAGAACAGCATCGTGTCATTTTCATGTTCCCCAGAAGTCTGCAGCAGGATGACCAGCTGTGGGCTAATGCAGCGAATGTCCAAACTGACTGAACCTGGCATTTATGCACTCGCTGTAACAGTACATGGTGTTGCCATAGTAGCAAGTACGGTTTCTTCTAGAGTGTGGTCTTTTCTTTGCTCCTGATTTATGGATTTTCTCTGTCCACGTCACTACTTTTCGTCAAATGTTTACATTTTAGTTGACATCCATCTATTTATGATATAAAACTTTTTTATCACATGCCTGATGGAAATATAAAGTTTGAAACTAATTCACAATCTTACACATATTTTCAGATACAAGCGTTAGGCAATAGATTCTTTTATTGGAGTATGATGATAACTGAATGTAAACCTGCAGCCCACCCCCAGTGTCTACTGACTCGTTTACACATTTCAGTAGTAGTGACAATAATCTTTTCACCTACATTATGCACACACAAATATACACAAATATGCTTTCTCTTTCACTCACCAAGCTGGCTTACCTGCATTTTTTCTGTTGCTCATACAGTCACTGCCCGTGAGTTTCTCTCTTATGATTGGTTTGACCTCAAATGTTCTACATTTATACAAGAAGTTTAATCTGATATCAAACCTCTGTAATACAAAGTGTATTTCTTTTTCTGGACAAACTTTAAAATGAAGTCAATGACATAGTTTTGAATATTTGTCTTTTAATCAGAACTTTTTGTCCACACAACTTACATTATCTATGTGGCAGTTGAGCTGTTGTGTGCACACACACACACCCCGTTCTTTGGTACCGCCTCCAGACCTCATGCGCACACTTACGTTTTCACTTTGACAGTGAAGAGTTGAGCGGTAATACACAGGAAGTGTTGCACGGCACTCTTTCGGCGTGCAAGAAGAGCATACACAGGTATTGTGGCACTAAATTACTTTGGACTTGAGGGAGAGAGAAGAACGTGAGACACGTGTTGTTATTTCACTTATGATTGAACGTATTTTTTAAATGATTCTTTAAATGGATTAACTCATTTCACCATGCTGCTGTCCGAAATGTGGCTTGTAAAATTTGTCAGTTATTGAGTCACATACTTGTGCCGGCAAGCATGGTCAGTTCAGAGATTGTTGATGTGTGTTGTTATTCCAAAAGTAGGCTTCGTACGTGAATTTTACCTTGTTTAAAACAACTTGCTCTCTATAGCTTTCTCAAAGTTTACACTTTTTTATTGTTACAAACAAAACCCAGCAGAGATGAATAGAAAAAAATCATCACTCACCCATGCTCTGTTGTTGTTAATTAATGAAAACTTTGGAGCTGTTTTCTGCACAACACCGTTAACAGAAGGGTCAATTGTGCTATAACTCAACTGAACATGTGGACATTATCTTGCACTGATAGTTACTCTGCAGATTTCCCTCTTCTTTTCGTTCCACTCCTTCATATCTGACCATCTCGTCTCACACCATCTGTTTTGCCAGTTCAATACCCTAGAAACACCCTTTCAACAACTGAAAAATAGATTAATCGTACCATAATAAGGGTAGGTTAAACTGGTTCTGTCAGCTGTGCTGTAATCTTGAGGAAAGTGGACTTACTGGTTTGGCATGAATAGGCTTGAAAAAAAAAATCTGCTTTGCTTTTGTGTATGCAAGAGGCAGTAATTGTTTCTGATGTGCATCTGTCTTAAGTAAATTAAGTGTTGAATCCGTCAACAATTTAGGTTTTTATTTCTGTTCAGTACAGTTGAGGTGATTTGACAGCAATGCACTGTGATATTTATGTTCAGACAATACAACCAGCTCCTTTAGCCAGCATCTCACTGATCTGGAACTGGAGTAGTTTGTAAAAAATATTCACTAAGTGGCCTCTAGAATGTCTTGAAACGTTTCATGGAAGTGTCAATTTTTGAGTTGCTAAAGATCTCGGCCTTGTTGCTTGATTTTTTAAAATTATTTTTTAAATTTTTAAACCTGTCGCGTACATTTTTGCAACAAGTTTTCTGTTTAAATAATCACTAAATCATAATGACCATCTCCAAACCCTTTTAGTTGAATTTGCACAATTCTAGACCCCTGAAGCTGTTTTGACACCTTCAGTGATGACAAAAACGGTCCAAACCACAGCCCTAAATGTCCAGATCTAAAAACCAAACTGATGATGAATAATTATGAGCACTGCTCCAAATCTTCTCATCTTCATCGCAAAAGTGTACTGCAGTACATTAAATAATAATAATAAATGTGGTTGCGGCTGCCATGGTGGGTGCGAGGTGGTGAAGGTGAGCAACAAAATAATAATTGTGGCTATAAGCTTTTATAGCGTTATAATGTTTTAGCTTCTAACTCTAAAGATAACAGTGGCAGAAACTTTAGACCTGAACTATCTTAGAATAAAGTATGATAAGATTACAATTAAATTGAAGATCATAATGACAAAAACAATTTTTTTATTGACTGACTGTATATGTATTTTATCTCAAACATGGCAAAACAAATGTAATTAGCAAAAAGTTTTAAATTGCATCTTAAAACCATTTTAAAACCGCAAACTTGATGTTTTGTGAACCAGAGTGTGGACCTGACCCCAGCTTAGGGAACCACTGACCTAAAATTTCACAAATTGACCACACAAAATGCAGCCGTGCTACAGAGACTGCAACTAGAAATCTTCTTACAATTTTTGACGTTTTTTAGTGAGCACCTAGTCTCAACAGTCCCAACCTAGTCAGCTTGTGGCTTTATTATTCATCATTACACATTTTCTACCAGTGTTCTGTCCGCATCACAACCAGAGCTCGAAAATGCTCCTTTGCCAATCATGCATTGAGTGTCTTTTTGTGTTTGTTGAAGTGAAGCCATGCAGGAATGACATGTGATAACCTCATTATCAGAGTTTTTCATTCAACTGTAATTCTTATTTTTCACCCTTGATTTTTGTTGCTGCCCAACAGACCAGAATCGGTGGAGGCCAGCCCTGTGGTAGTGGAGAAGTCCAGCTACCCCCATCAGATTTACAGCAGCAGTTCTCACCATTCCCACAGTTACATTGGCCTGCCTTATGCTGTAAGTATATATGACTTGAGCTAAGAAGTCATTGATGGCATTCTCATTATACTGTGTAACCTCATGTCAAGATAGGAATCAGTAAATGAAAACTTAAGATTTTATGTCAAGACAAAAAATATATATATTGTCCTTTCTAAGAAACTGAAAGGGAAAATTGACTGATCAACACTTTCCGTCTCTGTGATGCAGGAAATTATTAGTCTTTACTGCTTCATGTAAGAGCTCTGCAAGTATTACATTTCGTCTGTAAATTTGTTAACTTTAATTTAGAATTTGACTGTAAAGTCACACAAAAATGACGTATGAAGTAAAATTTGGTCTCCTGTGGTCCTTGCACTGTAAGACAAACGATGAAGTCATCACATCAGCTACTCTTGTGTAATTTATTTGTGTATTCTACACGAAGAGTACATCTTATTTTCCCTTTTCAGGACCATAATTATGGGGCGCGACCCCCACCTACGCCGCCGGCCTCCCCTCCACCCTCCATGCTGATCCGACAGGGAGAGGGGGGACTGTTTGTTTCAAGTGGACAGGATGAAGCATCCAGGGGCACCACCCTCAGCACCTCAGAAGACGGCAGCTACGGGGCCGACATCACTCGCTGCATCTGTGGCTTCACCCACGATGATGGCTACATGATCTGTTGTGACAAGTGCAGGTAAAATCCTGGCAGAACACGTTCATCACAAGTGTCAACATGTGTTCACTTCAGAAGTTTCCTCCAAACTCCATGATAAGTTGTATTTGATCTCCGTAATTAATAGTTTTCTTGAACCTCCTTGGCGCAAATGAACAATTAATGGGTTTAAAATAAGTTTACCATTCTTTTCTTATTTTTCCCAGTGCCTGGCAGCACATAGACTGCATGGGCATTGACAGGCAGAACATTCCTGAGACCTACTTGTGTGAACGGTGCCAACCGCGACATCTGGATAGAGAGAGAGCTATCCTGCTTCAGACCAGGAAAAGAGAGTGCCTATCCGGTAAGCAAATGTGCATTGACACAACATAAAATTCATGAAAGCAGTTTTAATTGTAATTCAAAAAGCTGCAAATAAACCCCAGACTAGGTTGTTCTTTTGAAAGCCTCGTTTGTCCGTGTGAATTGTGAAGTATTAGAAAGTTTTCTTTGATACACTACAGTTACAGATCTCAGTTCTGCTATTTGTTTCCTTGCTGCAGTAAATGGTCATCTTATTGAGGAACATTGCAGGTTGTAAGTTGTCAGGGTGATGATGCCTCTTCCTCCTTCAAGCAAACAGATTTTTTTTCACCCTTTGTCTAACCGCAGGCCATAGTGACACCTGCTGGGCAAATATCAAACTACAGTTTAAAATTTTTCTTCATCTTTATCCGTCGTTGTATCTTGGCTCTCTGCAGCTTTTTTTTTTTAGTTTGGTATGTTGGGTTCTGTGTTCAACACTGTCTCCTAATGGTTTACTTTCTTGATTAGATGGGGACACCAGTGCTACAGAGAGTGGAGATGAGGTTCCGCTAGAGCTGTACTCCACCTTCCAACACACGCCTACCACCATCACCCTGACAACTGGGCGCCTTGGCAATAAGCAGGCTGATAAGAAGCGTAAAAAAAGTGGTGATAAAGAACCGCCAGCATCCTCTGTCCGTGCAAAAAAGGTCAGTTTTGACTCATTCACTTATAATTGTTCATTATTATTGCCCTTAAAGCTATTTTTACATTGCATTTTATACATTTTATTTCTTTCTGTGCAGGCCTTCAGAGAGGGATCCAGAAAGTCCTCTAGAGTAAAGGTAAACTGGAAGTAACACACAGCTGCTGTTTACCAAGTCCTTCAAAAAAATTTTCCGTTGAAGCTTGCAGTGTAAACAGTAACTTTTCTGTTTTTCCCAGGGTGCAGCTCCAGAGCAGGAGCCAACAGAGCACCCGTCTCTGTGGGAGAATAAAATCAAGACGTGGATGGAGCGTTACGAGGAAGCCAGCAGCAATCAGTACAGCGAAGACGTTCAGGTCCTCCTGCGTGTTAAAGAGCAAGGCGACGGCAAGAGCCTGGCATACAACACACACCCAGCTTCGTTTAAACCTCCAGTGGAGGTATAAACTTTCACTCAATTTCAACCCCCGAAGAAATCATATCTACTGCACAGCTCTGCTGGTGCAGGATTTTTGCTTATGTTGTGTTTTCTTTATATATATCCAGAGTCAAGTGCAAAAAAACAAGAAAATCCTCAAGGCGGTGCGAGACTTGGCTCCAGACTCCCTCATTATTGAGTACAGGGGAAAGTTTATGCTTCGGCAGCAGTTTGAGGCCAACGGATACTTTTTCAAGAGGTCAGGATCCTAATCAGGAACATTTATCTGTGCATTTCATTTGCTTTTTTATTTCCTTTCACAGACTAAATTAAAAATAGTAACTCACAATGTAATCATAGCATTTTATGCAAATTGTGTCCCTAATTATACATTGACCCACTTTTTTATTTTCAGGCCGTACCCATTTGTATTATTTTACTCGAAATTCGACGGAGTGGAGATGTGTGTAGACGCTCGCAGCTTTGGCAACGAAGCGCGTTTCATCCGTCGATCCTGCACCCCAAATTCTGAAGTACGTAAATGTGCCAGCACTGTTTTCATGCAGTTAAACTCTTACAAATTTTTCTGGGTTTTTAAATTTATTTTTTTTAATCTCTTGCTGTACGTCTCTCAGGTTCGGCATGTCATTGAGGATGGAATGCTACATTTATACATTTATTCACTGAGGCCTATCCCCAAAGGCACAGAGATCACAATTGGTTTTGATTTTGACTATGGCAACTGGTGAGTTAGAAGTATTAAACCAAATGTTCAATCAAAAATGCCAGATAAGATTGTATCACTTCTCTACACTCAAACCCCTTTCTTTTTTTTCATTATTATTGTATATATTTCTGTAGTAAATACAAGGTGGACTGTGCGTGTGTGAAGGGGAACCAGGAATGCCCGGTGCTCAAGCACAACCAAGAGCCCACCGAGAACCTAAGTTCTGGAGGCAGACGCAGAGGGAGCCGCAAAGACAAGGAGTCTGTCCGTGATGATCAAGCCCAGAACCAGAACATGGCTTTAGACATAGAGGGGAAGGGCAAAAGCATAGGTGACAGCAAACAGAGGAAACTCTCTCCACTTCGCCTCTCCATCTCAAACAATCAGGTAAGTTTATTACCATTGCACAAAACAAACCTAACGTGTGGTTACGCCATTTCTTATGAACACATCACCCTCATGCTCCATTCTTACGATTTTGTTTGTAGAATAATCTTTGCATGTATTTTCCCATTGTTGCTCACCTTTTTGATATACATCCTGTACAATTCTCCAGTTTTTTCCCCCCATCCTCCCTTTATGCATTTGTATTTGTCCCTCTATGTTACAAATCTTGGTGCCAAAATCCAGATTTTTATCCCACATGACACCTTAGTGTCACTTCTCTGATGACAAGTGTGGTAGCGTACACATTTCTCTGGGACAGGCCAAATGGAACAGAAGTTGCATCTATCAAGCAGTTTAAAACCTCTACTTTTAGTTGCCATGCCTCGGCCAAATACTTTTACAGGACTCATTTAGTGTTTGATGGTTACCAATCCCCTCTACTCTATCACATGACCTAAGCTTTGTAAGGAACTGCTTTAGACATTCAGGAATGAATGTGGAGAAGAACAGATAACCTACAATGCATCATTTCAGTATATATTAAGTCTATAAAAACATTTGTTCTAAACAGACTTCAGAGCAGTTGTGTTTTGTGTTCAAAATTACCATTAAAGATGAAAGCAGCTCGCCCCCTCGTATCCTTGAAGAATACTCTCCTTAGCATCCCCCCCACACTTTTCACCTCTCCTCAACTTTTTTCCCCTGTTCCCCTCTAGTCTGTAATCAGACTGAATTATCAGCCCTGATGAAAGCGCCATACTTGGCTCTCCCCTCCTCTTACAGGATCCTGAGTTATTTGAGGATCTAGAAGACAAAACCTCCGTTAGCAATGAAGTAGAGATGGAGTCAGAGGAGCAGATTGCAGAGAGGAGGAGGAAGATGGTAAGTGTATCAAGTTAGGGGCTACAGCTTTTTCTTTTGCTTTGCAGCTACCCTGCAGAAAAAGAAAAATCAAACTACAAAAAAAAAAAAATCAAATCCTGTTCCTCTTGGTGTTGACTTCATTATAAATACCTGTCTGCTAAGGGCAAGGATTGGAGCAGCTTTTCTTTACTTCTCTCCCATCAATCTAGCCTCCTCTTTATCATTCATCACTGCTAGGCTTCCCACCACCTGTTGCTGTTTTGCTCGTTTTTTGTATTATGTATATTTTTCTGTCCTTCGATTTTAAGTAATGTCTTCTCTTGCCACTTTGACACTTTGTTTGTCATGAAGAAGCAGCTTTTATTTTAATCATTTTACGCTTTTCTACTTTTCACTAATAGACCTGCATAATAATGTTGTAAAACCGGCACCTCCTACTGTCACCTGGAGCGAAACCCATTTAATGTTTTAATGCAAGCCTAAACAGTCCCTCAACATGCATTACAGTTTTAGCGCAGCTCTCTTCTAACCTTTACTGCAGACACGAGTTTGAAATGGCCTAATCGTGGTATGAGTCGCTCTCTTCTACCTCTGCCAAATGGCCTCATGTCCCTGAGAGATGGGATCATGCACACAGACGAGCACGATACACAGAAACACACACACACACACTCTCTCTAGAAATTACCCTGCAGTCAGCTTCATTTCACACAGTGGATCCAAGGTGTAAAGCGCTTACTCATCTTTTGGCAACATATAGTTCTGCTAATCAGCTTCAGAAAGACAGCTAGATGACAGGGGTGTGTGTGTGTATGTGTGTGTGTGTGTGTGTGTGTGTGTGTGT
>JAVKLF010000053.1:5513595-5523786 GCA_034783495.1 Millerichthys robustus
CAGTGGAAAAGCTTTCAGGCCCTTTATCCAAGTATAATGGAACTACTTAGTGCTCTGTTTTTGGTCATCAAACAGCCAAATAAAAAAACTTACCACTACACTGGAAAAAAAATTGTAAAAGATTTAAATACTTCCTCATTTACAAAAATGTACTGATCTTTAATTTGATGCAAGTTGCTTCCCTAAGTTTTATTTTACAGGAAACAATCATGTTGAAACAAACAGCTCTCCAACATGTGGTTTCATGAAGCGTCAACTATTCCACTGTTAAAGTAATTCCCTGCTTAGCTGCTAAAATGTTAAATTGACACCAAAATTCTAAATTTTTGCTCAACACGAATGAATTAATGGTGATGAATAATTTCTCTAATCTATATCTAAAATAAATTTGAGAATAGGAAAACCCAGAACTGGAGGTTAAATTCCCCAGAACTCCTGAAATGATAGAGCCAGTATCTCACTGGGTTGCAATTGTTGGATATAAATCTTGAAGAAAATTTGCACAAAAGTTTTTAAAAAGTCTTGTTCTGTTTTCTGATGTAAGTTGTGAGGCCTTGCATTATTTTGTTCCCCAACTCCACTCTCAATCATCACCTTAATGTGGTGGAAGGGTTTGAGTACCTCCATGATTCTGCAGGTTATGTTAGTCAGGGCATAATTCATTGGAAGGGACTCTAATGACAAATTGGCCTCAGGGGAGGAAGGGGTCAGACTAAAAGCGATTGAGCAAAACCTGAAAAAATAAACATCCAACTTGTCAGGATACCTTGTGTGGAAAAGAAAAACCAGTGCACCCCCTTTGGCTAGGCCTGGAGGGGAGCTCACAGGCGAGTGCCTGAAGACCAAACTTGAATATTTACTGTTCGGTCAAGCCAATCTCAAAAGTGTGACAGCTGGCCCACCTATACGTAGGCTCACCACCTGCGAGAAGGATCATTGTGATCGGGTGTGAAGTGACCCGAGTGGCAGGGAAGGGTCCCTGGTCGTGGCATAGACTGGTTCTAGGGGTACAGAATGTCAACTCTCTGCCAGGTAAGAAGCCACAGCTTGTGTGTCAGGTTGAGCAAAACCAACTTGATTGAGTTGGGCTCAGCTCTACACACAACTTGGGCTCTGAAATCCAACTCCTGGAGAGGGGCTAGCCTCTGTTCTACATTGGAGTTGCCCAGAGTATTGCCACCCTGAGCAGGTGAGAAGGTTATGACCAATTACCAGTTCACATTATCTAGCTAACATTATCTAGCTATCGGGATGATGTCCTGAAAGGGGTGTCATCAGGGGACCCTGCACCTAGTGGCCGCTTTTCTAAGGCTTCAACATTGGCTTTACTTTTCAGGCTTGGGTATTTTACATTTCACTTACACCAGCTTTGTAGAAAAAAACATCTTTATAGATGTATTAGTAATGTCATCACTTGAACTGTAATACAGAAGAAAATGTTATGAGTGAATTTCTTGGATTTATTCACCAAATAATAAAAAGACTGGAGTTAAAAATAAAATGTCAACAGGGTTTATCTTTGCAAAGACAAACTGAATGAAAGTCAGTTTTGTGCTGCTGCTCATGCAGTGCAAACTCACTGTAGCTGTTCGAGGCTTGTGACAGGAAGGAAGGGGCTTGCTGTCTCTTTGGCAGGCCCTCTAAGTAGGGCAAGGCTTGTCACATGCCGGCGATATGAACACAAAGGATGCGAGGAATGAGAGAGGCATGCAGATAATAAGATACAGTGAGGAAAGATAAAATTAAGAAATGCGACTCTTCTTACAAAGCTGTTTCCTCTGGGAAAAGGGACAGACTGTGATCTTTTTCACCGTTAATGAAGGCATGGTAGCGTGCCAATTAACCCTCTGACTGAGTATATTTTACTAGGAATTACAGGTTGGACTGACTCATTCATGTTTTTCCTCAACCTTTTTGTGCTTTTAGGAGTGGGAGCTAGTGGTGCTTGGGAAATTGAAGTGGAACATTGCCTCAGTTATCCCCAATGATTTTATAGAGCACATCATGCGCAGGCTGCCCCTTCCCAAAGACAAGCTGTCGATGGTCCGAAAACACACGCTGACATTCATTGCCCTTTGTGCCACAGGTAACTCCACTGCAAAACACAAGGTGCCTTTTTCCTGTAATAGTTTGCTGCTTTTCTCCCTACATCCACCAGATTATTCCCACACACGCAAACATTCTCTCATTGTGAGTCATTTGTGATGTCTTTCGTCTCTGCAGGCTGTTTTATTCACTTTCTTGTCTTTCCAAAACCTCTAGTAAACTTTTTTTTTCCTCACAGCTGCCACAGCTAAGTGCCTGGGAAACTCCTATCAGTTCTGTGTTTAGATTAGCCGCATTCACTAGTACTCACTGTGTCATGCTGCAAGTTGTGCTCATGTAGACACTGTGCTGAATGACTGAGGTTCAGCTGAACTCCTGTGCTGCTTGCCCTGCATTGTTTGTTGACAGGGAAGCTCCCAGGTTTAAAGAGTCAGGGCAGCAATCCAGTGATCTTCCTTCCTCGTCCCATCCTGGCCTCACGTCCAAAATAAACTCTAGAGACTCTGAAAAAAGAAACAGGAAAAAGTGAAACATGTCCCCTTAAACCTCTCTTTTAGCTACATTTTATGGCATTCCTTTATGTATACAATAAATCCCTTTAATATTTTCATGTTGGAAACAAAAACATTATTGTAGGATCGCCTAATACATGAGACTGACACAAGGCTGCTTTTTATCTCACAACACATTTAGGCTAATTCAGTGAAGGAAATTAAACAAAGGAGGTCATTTGGGTGTGATAAAATTCCTTACTAACGTCCGTGTGGTCCGGTTTAGCTTATTGGTACTTGTTTACTTGAGCAAACGAGATTTAATGAGTTTTATGCTCTGTTCAGCTCAGTTTTTGTCTCAGTTCACATATACGTATATATATATATATATTTGGGTGTGTTTCAGTGGTTGCTTCTGCTATTCATAAGCAGCTGCTTATATCAAAGCACAAAGCAGCCACAGTGGGGAGAAAAAGGAAAGCCTGCTGTGGTTATAGCAGTAGTGTAAATGTTTGGAGTTTTGTACAAAGTTGAGAAGTTATTCTTATATTGGGGAGCTCCTCCTTTGAACAGATGGTTCCCTGGGTGCAGTTAACCAGGCTCTTCTTCAGAATTCAATCAAAGCTGTCAGGCCTCAAAGATTGTTTTGCATTGTGTTGACAATAACCCAGTTTAGCTTTTAGCAAGTGTGTGTCAATTCCTTTTCACGTGTATCTGCTGAAACCCAGAACAGACCTGCTTACTTTTATTGCTGCAGGTAATAGACTATTTTCATTGAAGTATGTGTAAACTTTTTTAGTTTAGTTAATTTTGATTGAAAGGAAGTGTAACAACCACTAAAAAAGGGTTCAAATATGCATGTGTAGTTCACTTTTTTTATCAGAAATAGTGCTTTTCTGTTATCATCAAAATAATCTAGCTAGAGCTCAGCTTCAGACATTACTTTCTAAATAGTATTTTAGGTATTGAGCTTTTTAAATGCATAATTAATTTTACAAGAATAGAACTTGAAAAGAAAGAAGTGAAGAACAAGAAATTTGTGCCTGAGCTATCCTGTCGGTGTTAATGTTGTCGGTGCATTATGATACAGAAGTGAAAGGAGAGTTTAATGCTGTTGAGAAGAAACATGCTAGTTATTATACTCCATTTGATAAAGGTACTTGAGTTTTTCATGGCTGCTCCTTCTTCCATCCAGACCTGCTTTGACTTTAGTCTTTCAGACGGATATGGTCTCAGGGGAGTCATGCATGTAGCTCATTGCTCCATGAGTAGGAGGATTCCTTCTCTGCTTTTGTAATCAGAGCTGAGATTTCTAAGAAGGAAACCACACAAGTTCAAAACAGCTAGTTTTGCTGAAATCCAGACTGTGGGAAAATCAGGATCAACTGCATGCACTCTGAAGATGATTCAGTCCTTTCCATCTGTAATGCAACTTACATACTTCCTCAGCATTGATCCTGCTTTTGCTATTATTAAAAATGTGATTTCAGTTGGTCACTACAGCCTGTAGCTGCTGCTTGACTGATTCTTTTTGTTTGGCAGATGACCGTCTTGCCATGAACCCTCCTTCTATGATTGCCACGGGCAGCATAGGAGCAGCGGTTTGTGGCCTGCAGCTGGACCACAATGACCAAAGACTCAGTCGAGACAACCTGACAGACCTGCTGGCCAAGATCACCAACACTGAAGTGGTGAGTGTCAACCACACCGGAAGGAATCGATCAATAGAACCAAAACAATGCAGACTTAATGGCCAGGATTGCAATATCGCTCGCAAGCGGCATAAAACGCCCTTTAGTAAACAACAGGGATGACTTCAGCGGTGGCAGACTGAAACTATTTACTTTTCACAGAGAGAGGGAGAGCTAGCTCTTGGTTCTTGGCGGTAGAGCCAGACTGCTGCTATAAAGAGCAGCGGCAGAGGGAATGTCTTCTTAAAGCTCAGAGCCCACATTCTTGTGGTGGGACGTATACAGTTTCTGTGAATGCCTCCCACTTTAGCTGTGTACCCCTCCTGCTGGAGGAATATGTTTGCAATAAATAAAGACAAGAAACATCTTTTCAGTAGGCAGATGTGAAGAAGCAGAACACTATCCAAGCTGTCATCAAACCTGCAGGAAAAAAGCAGCTTAAGTCATCTTTAAAATACTATATTGACATTGCTGGTGGGGCGGCTGTGGGCGAGTGGTTAGGGGAGTTGTCCTCCAATGACAGAGTTGGTAGTCCGATTCCACCACTATTCAGTCACATGTTGAAGTGTCCTTTGGCAAGACACTGAACCCCCACCACTTCCTCTGTGTGTCCCATCAGTGTATGAGTGTGTCCTAAAACTGACTTGTCTCCATAGAATGATTTATTTAGATAAGCATTGTGGAGAGACAGCGTGCTGTTTATGGATAAATGACGGCACAGATTGTAAAGTGCTTTGAGTATCCTGGTTGGATAGAAAGGCGTTGAATAAGTGCAATTCATTTACTATTACATTTCCGAAAATAACCACAAAACCCTAAATGTTACCATCTTATTACCATCTCACCTCTGTTTGTCTGCCCCAGGGCAGCTGTGGCTACAATGTAGCTTACCACCATTAGTGTGTGAATGTGTGTATGAACGACCGATTGTAGTGTGAAGCGCTTTGGAGTCCGTAGCGACTTGGTTAAGTGCTATACAAATACAGGCCATTTACTATGTATTGTTATATATTATAAATAAATACAAAAGATGTGGTTGGACGTCAGTAGCTTTATGGAAATGCAACACCATTAATCTGTTCCCTTGTGACGTAGGGTGCCAATTGTGTTTTTGCAATAAAGTTTAGTCTCAGTAAGCAACGTCTATTCTAACAATCTTTTGTGATGTACATTAACAGTTAGCTTTTAAAATCCATACAAAGACTGTTGCCTTTTAGTTTGTGGTTACATTGCCATGGCTACATAGGCCCGCAACATCACCGTCACAACAGTCCCCCGACAGCAGCCCATCAGGTTCCAATTATTAGTACATTTTAAAGGAATGTTGGCCTTTTTGCGAGCTTAGGCTCATTCTTTAAGGGTCTTGCAGTCGACTCAGGGAGGCAGACCTCCCACATCTTCAACACACAGATCTGCAGAGGGTTTTTTTTGGGGGGGGGCAATGGAGACAGCAAGAGGATCCACTTTCATAAGAAATGTTGTCCAAAAACATCCGGTCTCACTGTTCTGTATTCTGTTCTACACCCAAATTCAGAGGGTCAGGGTGCAGTAGGTCAAAGCCATTTCCTCCAGACCTCCACATGAGACTGACCGTGCCGTAAACCCAAGCTGCGGGTCGGAGAAGAAAATCCAGTCTTTCAGATGTGCTTATGTGTTGCCTGGTGGATCTTGGAGCTTTTCGGACCTCTGACACTTTCCTGTGAACCTTTGCTGATTCCATAGACATGAACAAGTCTCATGTCAGACAATTCCTGTACCCACTGTGCAGCCTGCTGTTCTCTGTTCTTGGTA
Source organism: Millerichthys robustus (assembly GCA_034783495.1). Taxonomy (NCBI): domain Eukaryota; kingdom Metazoa; phylum Chordata; class Actinopteri; order Cyprinodontiformes; family Rivulidae; genus Millerichthys; species Millerichthys robustus. The sequence continues at coordinate 5,519,615 of JAVKLF010000053.1, forward strand.
TTGGGAGTGTACTTGGTACTCATTGTTCTGGTCATGATGCAGACAGGACCACCTACCTTTTAAGACGTGTAATTCCCTGCTGGTATGCCAAGCATGTGAATAAAACTGAACAACTTGCATGTCAAATGCAGCAATAATGCCAGTGTTATGCACGCTAGTGTCAAGATAAAAATGTACAAAACTGCTGAGTTTCAGCTTACAACTGTGTGAGCAGTTTCTATTCACAGAATAAGTTGTATATGAAATTGTTAGTCTAAGTTAATAGCTTAAAAATGTGAACACAATTCAACATAGGTCTCATGTGTATAAAGTGTAGAATTCTGTTTTAAACCCTTGAACTGATGCATTTATTACATTATTTGTTTTTATGTGACTTTGTTGAAATTAAATTGAAACCTCTAACTAAAGAACCATTTGCATGTAGATTGAAAACCCTGAATTGATGCTAAACTATGACAAATGTGTAAACAAAGTCTTGCAATCTGAATCTGAGGCACACTGGAAAAGGTTGTTAAATTAGCTGTAGAATGCAAAGTTGATTGATGGAAGCTTGTTTGCTGAAGTACTTATTACCCTCTTTTTGGTTCCAGGACTGTTTGAGGGCATGCCTGGAGCAAATAGAGCGTGTGTTGGCCTCTAGCCTGCAGAAGGGCCAGCAGTTCCGACAGGAAAACGGCATCAGAGCTGGCAGCAAGGCAAGGGAGCAGCAGGACCAGTCTAGCACCCCAACAGATGTGCGTGATGTCAACTTATGAGCTCCCATCATCATCTGAGTTACACAACACTCATATCTGCCGACCACTGAACTGATGAGTGAAGGGGAGCACAAGCTGCCAGTATCATTATTAAGCTGCCCCTTGAGTGATGGTGGGACAATCTATGAACTTTTAGATATTAAGGAATTTCTAGTTTTTCACCTTTTTGCCCCATTAATGCCTGGATTTATGGCGGATTTTCACCTTTTTGTACAGGTCACATGTAATCGAACTATTTAAATAAAGATGGTTAATCCTTGAAAACTTAGGTTCCTAGAGAGGTTACCTAAAAATATTGTCATACTTGAAAATATATATATATAACTATATGAAATATTCATATTCCTTTTGATAAAATAATTAAAAGATATATTTAGCTAGCGTTTTATTAGTTTAACTATATCTAGTAAGCAGTTATCAATTTTCCTTAGATTTTGTTCATCTGAAAATTCATACAGCGATAATTTAAATGTTGATTATTTCGTTTATAGCATTCAAACCGAACTGATATCCAACTAGATCAGTGGTCCTCAGTCCTGGTCCTTGAGAACCACTGTCCTGCATGTTTCTCTACTTTAACACACCTGACTGGAATGAGTGAGCGATAACAAGCTTCTGTAGGACTTGGAAGACCTGCTGAGGAGCAGGGAATCATCTAAAACATGCAGGATAGTGGCTCTCGAGGAACAGCAGTGATGAACGCTTAACTCGAGGATGCTTATTATTTATGAGGAAGAGTGGTGGCTCGGGGTGGGCTGGGCCCGCTCACAGGAGGAGTTTGAGATGTAAAGCAGTGGCTGATTTTAAAAGCTATGGATTTCCCTGCCATCTTCAGACCGGAAAGTTAAAAGGACCGTGTTTTGTCTTTAATTCTTTTAATTCTTTTTTTATTATTATTAGTCAGAGCTACATTGTTGTTCTGTTGTAGTGTGGCTCATACAAGTTAGAGCGCAGTTCATTAGTTTTTATTTTTTGGAAGGGATTTTAGGTGTAGTTTGCTATTGTTGATGTAAAACAAAATGAGTTCTAGCAAGTTATTGTCACAAGGTTTTAGAGGAAACGAAAGCAGTTTAGAGGGTGTCTGGAAATGTTTCAAAACAGAAAGCATGTGGAAAGTGGTCGGGAAAAAATGGAAAGCTTGGGTTGGTTGATTGCAAACGGCAGCCAGGAAGGTAACTTTAAGCTTTAAGTTTGTGCAGTTGCACAATACAGGATTGATAAGAGAATTGATTCCTGATCTTCAGAATTGATTTGGGTATTTTGCAGATTCTCTTAAAAAAAAAAAAAATTGACACCATGGAGCTAGTTGTGAAGAGGGCGACATGGAAAAATGATGCACTTTTAAAACACTCCTTAATATTGGTAAGGGGATGGTAGTTGATTTAAAACGGATCAGTTTTTAGTTATCAGAAGGGGGGGTTGTTTTTCTAGCTTTTAATTTATATTTTTTTCTGGGCTGGATTCCCATGGGGCGATGCATGTTGTCTCAAAAGCTATGCCTCGACTTGTGAGTAGTCATAGGATTGGCGTTGTTGTATATCATATAAACTAAGGCAAAAGCAAGCCACATGTAGACTTCAGTGTGTTTATTTAACCCTAAACTTGAATTTCTTTTTTAATTTCACAATAACACCTTTCCATCAAGTCTGCATAGAGTTGCATACATCTTGGGGAATTTTTTATTTTTTTTTTTCCTTGAACTATGGTTTTAAAACGACCCTCTGAGGTTGTTTTAAACGTGTATATAACCAGTTGCCAAAAATCCTTGAAATCCATACATTGTTTCAGAATCGAAATGTGTTTCGGCTGCTCCCAGCGTCTGCAGGGGTTGCATGGAAGATTTGGGAATTGTTTTACGCCAGATGCCATTCCTGACTCAGCCTGGGCTCAAAACATGCAACCTGAGGTCAGAGACAGCGACACTGACCACCGCCTTACTGCAGCCATGTTTTAGAATCTAAATGTAGTGTTTAAGTTGTCTTGATGCTTGTTTGGTTGTGCTGAAAGCCAAATCCCCCCCACCCCCCACCCCAAAAGAAAAAAAAAACAACTATGCTTTAAAACTGAAAAAAATGTCTGTCTATTAAATGTTTTGTTTGTACATTTCCAAAGTAAGAAAGATTATCTACAACAGTTTCTTGCTGCTATAAAGCTTGTTTTTCCTAGTCTTAAACAAAAATGCCTTTGTGTCACTTGTGTGCTGCTATATTATGTATTTTTGTTATATATGTAACAAGTCAGCTTTTTTTGTTTGTGTGAGAGGGAAAGCAACAGTTTGATGCGGGACTGGAAGTTCTTGTTTGCAGTCATATTCGATTAGCATGTTTTACTCATTTACTTTTTGAAGTTGTATTTTTTTTGTCTTTTCTTTGTTCTATCATATTCTTGCTGCTTCTTGTGTACCTCAGGTTATTTAAATTGGATTGATAGAGCAAGAACCCATCTCACCAATACCTCATCACACTTCACACCACATTGTCTTTACGTTGCTTTCTTGGACGGGTTTTACTTGTACTTGTTTTTCTGTCTTGTTAAGAAATGTCCTCTGCCAGATTTCACTAAACAAAGTGCCTGCAGCCTACATTCAAAAGGCTTATTTCATTTATCTGGTGCTATTTAAAAAAATAATAAAAAAATAAACCTTTACTGTTAAACATTTATTAGAAATACACACAAAAAATGTTTTCTATTAAAATATGTTTGAATCAGTTCATTTTAATAAAATGAAATGTTTATTTTTGAGGTTCCCATTTACACAAATGTTTGCGATTGTTCTGTGTGGTTGTTGGACTTTAAATCCCTCTCCCACTGTCCTTATGTGCAACCACACAGTGTACCTCAACAATTTGTTTTCAATAAATTGGCTTTAATCACTAGTTTTGCTTTTCTTTCTTTTTGTGTTGTTTAACACTTCTTTTGCCAATTTAAATTTTTACTGTTAATTTTTTTAGAAGCCCTCCTGCAAAACAATAGGTGGAACTTGTCTTAAAATAAAAAACTAACTTAAATCATTAAATCATCAAATCATCTATTGCCCCCTCAAAGTCCCCCTTTCCTCCTCCCAAACCAAGTTGAGCCACTCCCTCCATCCCAAGCTACTCCCCACCTCCCCCAAAGATTTGTTCAACCTTTTATTGTGTGCTCAAAATAAAAGAATAAATTGAAAAGATAACTTTTATTTGGAAATGAAAACAAATTGATACAAGAAGGAATAATTTAAATTTCAATGTTGTATAGCATCAGATTTCTTTAATTGCGTTTCTGCTCAGATAAGCTGGTGTCTTATCAAAAGTTAGGTTAATTGTTCAAATGAAGAAGTAAAATGATTGTTTTAAGTCAATACAAAAATAATTATTTTAAGTGGAAATTATTTTAAGTTGTCAAAAAAGACAAACTTCAATTGGTAAGGTACAACCA
>JAVKLF010000053.1:5540738-5560290 GCA_034783495.1 Millerichthys robustus
TGTGTGTGTGTGTGTGTGTGTGTGTGTGTGTGTGTGAGAGAGAGAGAGAGAGAGAGAGAGAGAGAGAGAGTTTGGCTTTCATTGGAGCTGAGCAGTCACAGGATGGATGGATGGATACTGTGTCCAGATCCCAAATCGGGGATGGCGGTCATATGTCCTGGCAGCCTGCAGCCTTATTTAGAAGGAAGGTGTAAAAACAGTCCGAGCAGAGTAAATGGCAGTCCCGTCTGACACTTCCTTAGCTGTTTGTCCAGGAAGTTTACCCAGCCAAATATTCTGCCAGGTCAGATTGCAACTAAGACACTGCCTGCATGAAATTATAGCTAAATTTATCAGTGTCCAAGTCCAGAAATAATACAATCAACAAATGTTTAAAAAAAAAGAAGTAAAATGACAGTAATTTGGCTATTTCTAAACAGATCATTAATTCTAAACTAAAATATCTATTTTTCACAACAAAATATTTTAAATGTGGAGATACAACTTATATTCAAATTTACACTTAATGAGATCAAAATATATATTTCTGTACTTTTGTATAATGTGCAGCGCGCTTTAAAGTGGACAACTGCAGAACAATAGAAGACATATTTGGCAAAAAATGCAGAAGTCCACAGCAGAGAAACCGTATCTGAACGTTATATCGTTGCAGGACCTGAGAGATGCATCATCCTTCAGTCCAACATGTGTGGTAAGCTTTTAGTTTGCTGATGATAAAACATTTTTTTATCTTCAATGTTTTTTATAGATTAGGTTGAAGAAATTAGGGAAAAAATGTGTCAGAAAAGCAGAAAGAGATCATTGGAAACCAGCCAATATGATGCAGCACGTCATTTCTCCTGTACACTTACACTATTTATATTAGCTGAAGAATGCAAACCTGAGGTCATGTTGTTGGTGATAAAATTCTATTTACCTGTTTTTTTTTTATATAGATTCAGCTCAAAGATGGGAGAACATGTTTTTGTGATAGTCTGCTGGTAACCTGTTTAAAATTGATTTGGGTTCTTTGTTAATTTGTTTGTTATGCATCGATACGAAACTGCTTTATGTTTTGCCTGAATGATTCATAGGCTAGAGTAAGTGGTTTAACAATGAATTAAATATAAATCTTTAAGGTATTGAACTGAAAAAAGGTGAAAAAGCAGTCAAATAAATCCGTAGAACTATTTAAAAAATTACAAGAATCCATTAAAGCAAAAAGAAATGAAGGATGACTCGATAATTTTGCAAAGTACCCTAATTTTAAGCATTTAAATGTCACCAATACTGAAGCAGTTTTTATATCTGAAATTCAGATTCAGTTCTAAAAAACAGTCTTTTTTTGTTCTTTTTGGATCTTTCAGAATGGCACATTAATGAGACAGGTTGTGGATTTGCTGAGTCAGCACGCGGCTATGCAAACCAAGACAACCAATAGTCTGAATAGACAAAAATACTGGGTTATTGACAGAGCGGAACAAAAATCAATGAGAAGTTTGCTTGTTAATGAGGCACTGCTGAGCTCTTCAGATTAACTCGGCGTGATGCTGAGGTTGCTCTTCAGTAATGACTACTTTCTAAAATTAAAATAACAAAAAAAAAATCTAAAAATAAAGGCAAATCTACATTCTAGGTTGTAACTTCTGTACATTCCAATTGAACTTTGCTCTGGTGCTTTTTCTGAAATCACTTGAATAATTCAGTAAACATTGGACCCTAATTCACATCTCTTATTCCGGTCCGGTTTGAAGTGTTCCTCTTTGGACTCTTTGGTTGTTACCAAACTGTGTGTGTGTGTGTGTGTATTACAGAAACCCTAATCAATTCAATAACAAGTTGTCTCCTTTGTTCAAGAATGAAAGCTTTAGATCACACCGACCTGGAGATTAATCCAAGGGAACTGAGGCTTGTAAAACACAAAAGTACCATCCTTAAAAGAGCTTGGGGGTTCACCTTTTTGCTGAACTGGCTAATAAATAATTCAGCAGCCAAATATCAGGCTTGCTGCTTTGTAAATGGATGAGACTGGGAAAAGTAACAAACTAATTGACATGCAATACGTGTAAGTAACGCCTGAATTTTAAAAAGAAATCTGCTTCTGTCGAGCCTAGAGTTGCAAAAGTAGACAAAGAGTGGTCAGCCATAGGTGTGTTTCCAGTAACACTTTTCATCAAGGGTGCAGCTTGTGTCCCTTGCAGAGAAAGACGTGACTGCTGCTAAATTAGGTGGAGAGTGACTAAGGGTAAAAAAAGGGAGTAGAGGTGACTTTACAGCTGGTTACAAGATCCAGTCTGTGACACAGCAAATTTTTTATGCTTAATTCAGTATTCCAAAAGAAACAAACTCATTGATTCAATGATTTTAATTAAAGTATCCAGCAAAATGGAGGAGAAATAAAGTAGCTCTTTAAAGTCAATACCCAAACATTAACCCCAACATGATCAAAAATCCTATTAACAAAATTCAGATTTGGAAGAGTTTAGAAAATTTACCATTTAAAGAGTTTAAAGTATAAAAAGATCAACTCTGGTATTTATTTATTTGGTATTGGACCTAAATGTCACACCAATAAAATGCTTATTAAAAGTTTAAATGTGCAAGAGTTTATTTGGCTGTTTTCAGTTTTAAAATTAAGTTTAAGTGAAAGGTGGCAATAATTATCTCTTAGATAAACATGACAATATTATATTAAAATGTGTCATTTAGTGAAGGGGGCACCAATAATTTCCCCAAGTTTTGTTCTGACCCTGACGTTTAGTCAAACTCCAAGGCAAGTACAGTAGATTGTTTTGCATCACGACCATTGATCTTTTTTTAAGCTCGGCAATCACTTGAGTCCCTTGAGAGCTGAAAGATGCGAACAGTCGTTTGAACAAGCTGTAATCACACAGTTTTGCAATCTTTACACTGGAGACATGTCCTGAAAAGTGTGAGCACAGCATGATTAATGAAACCCTCAGCATGAGGTAGTCAGAAAAGGCAATTGACTGACTTAGTTTATTGCAGAGAAGTTGATATTGAATTTGTCAATACTTTATTCAATCCTTGAAGGAACGAATATCACCCATTGCCCTTTATGTCAACGTTTGAATCCCAGATCATGTTATGTTTAAAAATTAAAGATTTATATCTATTTATCCATGGCCAACTTCAGAAGGGAAACCCAAACGTACCTCCCCCCAGCAATACTTTCCAGCTCGTTCCCAGGCTAGAGGGAATATACAATTCCTCCAACTAGCTTTGGGTCTGCCTCAGGTTCTCTTTTACCAGTGGGACCTGCCTGGAAAACCGTTAAAGGGACGTATCCTAGTCAGATGCCTGATCCACCTCAACTGACTCCTTTCAATGCAACGAAGCAGCATCTTTTCTCTAAGCACAGTTTCTCACCCTACTTCTAAAGCTGAGCTCGGCCACCCTACAAAAGAAGCTCATCTGAGCCCCTTAGATCCAGGATCTCATTCATATGTTCAAGATGCACACCTCATGACCATAGGTGAGGGTTGGAACTAGACAAACAATACATTGAGAGCTTTGCTTTTCTACTCAACTGTTGTTTTTTTTCACCATGATAGACTGAGGCAACGCCCTCATTACTCAGACTGAGGCCTTGGTCTGTAGATCCATCTCCTGCTCCATTCTACCAACACTTATGGACCAGTTAAGAACCATGCCCTCAGACTTGGAGAAGCTGACTCTAATCCCAGTCACCATACTCAGCTGCGAACCTCGCCGGTGCACGCTGAAAGTCATGACCTGTAGATGCCAACAGAACCACATCATCTGCAAAAAGCAGAGACAAGACCCAGAGGTTCCCAAACCAGACACCCAACAGGATCCGTGACAAGCAACAGCCCTGGCAGAGTCCAACCTACACTGAGGTTTGACAACTGGTCGGAGCCTCCTTTCGAACACCATGGATGTATAATTTCCCAGGAAGGATGAGAAGCGTTATCCCTCAATAGTTGGAACACACTCTCCAGTCTCTATCAGTGGCTAATGCTCTGGACAACAGCTCCCAGGATCTTGGAGGCACTCAAACAACTCCTCCATGTGAAGGTGGCGTTTTTCAGAGTATGTGTTGTGAATGATTCTCACAGTGCCACTGTGCATTTTATCTTAATAGACAGTTGGCTATTAACAGTTGGTTGACTCCAAACTGTAATTAGTTGTGGACATTCTTTCAATGGTTACATTCAGAAAGTTGTAATTGATATATTCAGCAATTAGCAAGGTAGAATAGATCTGAAAGCTTCAGTCTAAGATGTGCAACTTGAGAGTTTACTCATCCTTGGCTTCTCGCCATTACCAACTGCTTTTTCTCGAAAAGTTGTCATATGTTAATTGAGGCTCCAGATAAAGCTGTGTTTATGTGGCCGCCCCGCTGAAAAGTCTGACACTTTTGGTTTATGACTGTAGGAAGAGATGGCGATCAGAGGAGGTGTCAGCTGCTGAGTCGACTGACGTTTACCCCGGCTCCTCTTCCCTCTCTCCCAGGAACCCAACACCGAACCAGGCCACCAGGACTGAGCAGAGGAATGCGAGGAATCCTCTCAGCCCATTTGCTCACTGCTTTGCTTGTTCTCACCCCTGTGGGATGAAAACCGTGCCGCCGAGTCCTGAGGATGCGTTCACCTTGCTCCTCGCTGCGGGTGAGTGTGAGGCCGCAACAAGAGGAGGATCAAGGTGTTTTGGCCAATGTTTAGAGGAAAGTGTCAGGCATGGCAGACTGCTGAGAGTGAGTCATCTTGGTCAGAGTTGCTGTCATACTGCCAGCACAACAAAGATCTATATCATTTATTTTTGTCGCAGCCCCTGCTGGATGAAATCTAAACCCATAGGGAGTCGATCAAAGGTTTCGGCGTGCTGCCTGTCCTGGAGAGCAACTAATAACAAATGACATTCAAGAAAGATATAGAAGAGTCAGAGGCACAATGGGTTTTACTTAGACAAGTACTCTTTACTAGACAAAACCATTAGGAATAACAAAGTTACTGTATATTACTGGAATCAAACAGATGTGCTTTTCAGTGATATTCAGTCAGGTGTTCGGCTTTCAAGAAAAGAGCTTATTTTTACCTGTGTACAATGTGTGCGTGTCTTCACGTCTCTGTTAGCAAATTAGCTCATGACTATTGAGGGAATTTTAATGCAAAAAGGTAATCTTTGGATGTACATTTAAAACTGGATATTTTTTGTGTCAACTTAATTCAAGATGGCAGCCAGATGATTTTAAAAACAAAGAAATGACAATAACTCTGCCAATATCACAGATACTGAGCTCAAATTTGGTGTGGCAGTTGCTGAGAATCATTTAAAACATTAACTCTATCTTCAATGTGCTTCAGTCTTACAAATGGGCTTCTAGGGAATGTCTGGTTGATGAAAGTGAAAAAGGGCACAGGTGTATGAGCACATGAATGAGTCAGACGATGACCCAAAGTGACAAACTCAGTAGTGACATCTGGTGGGCAGGTGTGTAATAACTCAGACAAAGTGGATCGTCAAACCAAGGGACTAGAACCTTTAACAGCGCATAAACTGCAAAGACAATTAACAAAACTATGCAAAGTGAATGAAAGCAATATCAAATTAAGCATAAAGACATACTTAATAATGTTGGTGTTGATCGTTGGTAAAGCTTTGAAAGTTTAATCCACCAATCCCACATGAGGACGTCGCCCTCTGGTGTCAAACAGATGTTAGAACATCTTTTCTGACTGGCACAATAACTCACTGCATTGCAGCATTCAGACACTGGCAGTGCTTTGAAGATCAATGGCACTACTCTGAGTAAGTAGGCTTTGATTGAAAGTTGGAAGAGCTTGCCTGGAGTTTAAGTTTTTCACAAAAGACAAAGTTTTGGCTAAATAAAAACAACACAAAAGAAGATCGTTAGGGCATAAGGTCACTGATTGATCATGTTGAATGTTAAGCCAAGAAGATTAGAAAATGGATAATAATACATGTTGCCTTAGCAGAATAAGGCATGAGGGTAAAATAGAGTTTGCATGCTTTGTTTAGCTCAGGAGAAATGGAAATGCTCAACAGATTGCTGATCTATCGGCAAATGAAGCTCCAGTGATACCATTGAATCCCAGGCATGATGTGACATAAGTCACAGAGGGATCCAGTTCTTATATCCTTTTGCCTGTGATCCTTCTGTTAAAAGTTTGTCCTAATGAGATGGCTCCCCAGGCACCCTTCAAGGCTCACAGTAAAGTGCAGAAAGCCGTGCCGCTCCGTGGATGCTATTTTGAAAGGTGTCACAGTGTCGAGGTGCAAGTTTTGAATTATTGTCGGCGCTTTGATCCTTTTTTTAGCTTTACCATCTTGTCACCGCATATAATCATATTGCATACTTCCCTTCTTGATGTTGCCGGAACTAGCTCAGTAATTCTGAAGCTAAAGTGGGTCCTGTGCGTATCACCACCTGACTAAAAGTACTCCTGTTATTTATCATTGTGCTAATTGATTAGGGCTGGATTCATGGAAGGGGTAAAGATGGGCTTAAAGATTTAGTTACTGATCAGAAGGTCGGCTATTCATGCATCTGCACTGCCGAGGTGTGATTTTAGGCTCTTTAGTCTGACCTTTAACCTTTTCTGCTGCCAGGGCTTTGACCCCGTCTCCCTGACAAATACATTCACATTGCTGCGATGATCATGTCACCACTGAAGGCTTCATGGTCCCAAACACACTTTTTGAGTAAAACTTTTAGAATATCTTTTACAAAGTAGAAAAAAGTGTTACTGTTTTACAATATGGTACTATAAAATACAATACAGTACGACTCAATATGAAATAAGATACCATTTAGTAGAATAGAGTGATGGAGAGGCGCCTTCAGAAATTATTTAACTAAATTAATAAATTAAATAATTAAATAATAATGTGGCCACTGAAAACCCAGCTGAGGCTCCAGAACAGAACCATATATATATTATTTTTTACAAATAGGACAGCACCTTTTGATATGCATATATAATGTTGAGGACATTGGTTTTAGGCCAGTTGTTCTTGTTCAGTGGGACTACATTTTACATTTTATTTTTAATTTTTTAAAAAAGTATATTTTTCAAACTCCTAATTGTTCAAAAGCAATGTTTGTGAGGTTCTACTTTTCCTAAATAGCTAGAGAAAAATAAAAATGCACTATTCCCAGACTATTCTTCTATTCGCTTTATTCATACAGCACCAATTCACAACTCAAGTCAGCTCAGGGCAAAGTACAAAACCATTCGTATACGTAAAACATTCACATACAAATTATCAACAAAATAATCTATTTAAGGAAGTCAGCAGACTGGGTTATAGAATCTTCACTTTGTTGAGATCTCCTGTATTTTCCAATATTCAGTATAAAGAATAGCCACATATAGACTTACCTTTAAGAAAAGGTGGTCAAAGACAAAATATTTCCATACTTTTTAGAACGTAATTTCATACCTAATGCATACTTTTTCTAATTGTTAAAGCTTATAAAATGACACACTGTATGCCTGTGAGAACTGAACTTAAATTTAGTAATCTGTGGGTTCTCTAGTGTCATTTTGTGCAATTGGAGGAACCGACTTTTTAAATTCTCCTCGTGTTTGTTTCTTCCTTCAAATTACCTTTGTGGCTGCTCAGTTTGTACTCTTAAAAACAAACAAAAAAAATAAATAAAATGAAAGCATGTACTTAAGAAAACGGGTTTCACTGCAAGACAACAAACTCCGGAAGCCACTGATTGACAGATGTGTCTGCCCACTCTGGTTCAGCTGCAGCCCTGTGGCTTTCAGTACTCCACACATGAACGCATCTGGCTTAAGGTCATTTCTAGATTACAGTGAGAAGAGCATGCTGATCCAACACCGGATATCTGAAACATCCAATGCTGATCAGGACATATTTAGCTTAAAGCTTTTTCTCTCTACACTGTGTGCACAATTATTAGGCAACTATTGTGTAGAATTATTATGCAACTAAATTAAAAAAAAACACACATTTTCCCATCTCGTTTTTATTTTCATCTGTGTAGGTGAGAATTATTCCAATAAACATTTCTTACATATAAATAACAAATCTCTTCTTTTCACTAACAGTGATCCACTTTTTGGTCCAGGTTGCACAAAGAAAAGAACCTGCTCTGCACATCATGATGTAAGGTGTTGACCTGCTATACTTAAATCCAAGCTAAGAGTTAATGTAATGGAGTGTTTCGTCTTTGTGAGCTATAAAAGTATCAAAAATGGCAGTTTTAAAAGCAATGAGAGAAAGGCACAAATCACTCTTTTAAATACACAATCATTCTTACATCTTGTTAGTCATAAAAGTTATGTGCATAATTCCAAAAATATCTGGAAATAAAGAGGCTGAGTATGTTTCCTCCCCTTTGACGTTTGTAGAATGTAAATAAAAACACTGCAGTCTCCACCTGCGGAACATCCATACAGGGACATGGGGTCCGGACTTCAGGAGTCTCACACAAACAAGCACTCTGAGATAATATACAACTACATAATGATAGCATTCACATCAGTGGTTGGGTGGGGGGTGGGGTGGCCTCCTGACCACTTCCAACTAACAAGCACACATTAAGACTACTGAGTACCTCACCAAAACCAAGTAGGCTAAACCAATCTGCATCTGGTTCCAAAATAGTCCGGTAAAAAGTGTGTGTTTGACTAAATAAAACTTGGTGTAGGAGAGAAATAGAAAGAGTAAATTAGTCCCATTACTTTTTAGGTTTCTGAGGTTTGTACTCAGGCGGTTTTTAGGTTTCTATTATCTTTTGTAGGTATTTGTATCTGTGCAGTTAAAAAAAATACAAATATGTATTACCTCTTCAAGTTCTGTAAAACTGAGTTGAACGTGTAAAATGTAAATGTACAGCAGGTTTCAAGAGGGGGGGAAAAAATAGCTTAAGTAAATTTACTAGTACAATAGATAAACGATAAGTATTTTTAACAATGTACAACAATATTAATGTTAAGTAGTAAATTAAGTGCAATGATACGGAACAACGATAAATAGGCTAAATTCACCGGATAGAGAGAGAACAGGCAGCACAACAGACCAAAGCATCAGCCCATGGGTTGGGCTTCATATGAGGGTTTAAAGATTTCAGCAGAACAGACAAAATTATTCCCGTTATATAATTTGATAAAAGGATATTTTAATTAGACTTGCGACTTGTGTACCCCGCCCCTCCCACTGTGACTGCTGGATATGGGCGCCATGGGACCCCCGTGACCCTGAAAGGAAGAAGCGGGTAACAGATAATGGATGGATATTTTACTTATTCATGTGATGAGTGTTCCCTACTGCAGCTGTTGTGGCATTGTCACAAACGCAACATAAACATCTTTATGTGTGAATAGAAACGTGATGTTGTAACCGCAATGTTTGCATGACTCGAGGGGATATTTTTGTCCCCTCTGTAGGCAGCACTGAAGGAGTTTAGGAATGTGTGACCACAGGACCTTTTGGCCCCAGGCTCCATGTCTTGCTTATTTGTCTGGGTCCAAAAACAAGGACCATCATGTTCCTGAGAGTCCCTGCAGGTCCGCTGTGTGACAAAACCACAGCTGACAGCCACCCACTCAGAAACTGGAAAATGACAACCCTTACTGCAGCAGCTGCTTTCTTGGAATGCAGGCAAAAATTGGAAAGATTTCAATTTTACTTTAGAGGGAGTTGTGATGGCTTCCGGCCTGGGTGTGGGCGACCGGGCAGCTGAGTACTTGTCAGGTTTATGTAAATCAGCTGGCCAGACAGTGTACTTCTGTGGTGTAAGGTCTCAAAGCACTGGGTTTATTCTGCCATCTGCCGGACTGCCAAAATACTGAAAACACATTTTAAACATTGCAAAAATGTGTAAAGTATTGATCTGATTTACAACCTTTAAGTTTTTTAAGTCAATGTAAAATACTGTTGATTGTGGGCAGCAGGAAGGATCAGTGGTTAGCACTGATGACTCACAGCAAGAAGGTCCTGGGTTTCAACAACCAAGACACTTTTTAAGACTGAATAAGCATAACCCTGAAACATGTCAAAATTGTAACAACACAAAAGTAACAGCTTCAAGATTTAGCACTTTGTCAAGTCCTGTGTTCTAATAAAGTTTTGTGGAAAAAAACTTAGTCGATTCGACAAATATTTTAAAATACTAATTTATTATTACTTAAAATGACAAAATCCTTTGAAATATTTGCAAATATAAATAGCACAGTTTGTGTTTTTATTTTGTTAGAGGAACATATTTACTAAATATGAAAAACAAACAAAACAGACGAATCGGCTTCCGGGTATGTCAACAAAACGTCACTTCCTGTCAGTTCAGGCGGGAAGGATGAATGCAGCGACGAGACGTGGCCGTTTTAATTAAACCGACCCAAATCAGAAAGTTTAACGTTTTAACAGAAATATACGCTTTAATTATTAGTTTTTACCATGTTTAACTAGGTCAGCTTCTTTGCCAACTAATAATTAGCTAGTTTTATAGCAACCATCTATCTTTATGTTGTTGTTAGCATAAGCGTCATTTTTCTAAGTTATGGACCGACCATCGAGGTGAACAGTCACTTCTGCCAGCCCCGGTTTACGTCCAGTTTACTCAGTAATTGTGTTATTTGTTGTTTGCTTTGTTTTGTTTGTTTGCAGGAAAACGAAGGTTGTGAGTTACTGTGAATCCAAAGACTTTGACGATGGTGAGTTAAACGAGTTAAGTTTATTTTCTTATCTGTTTTATTTTTCCTCTAAGCTTGTGAATAGCTGCATCATTGCTTTAATATGTTTGTCATACCTGTGTTTTTTGTGCTACATTATTCATTTTACATCTGATTCAAATCTAAAAAAAAAGTACCAAGAAGAGTTTCTACAAAATACTGGAGTAGTTTTCGCTCTAAACATTAATATGAATGTTCTCTGCCTTTGTTTCGTTTTCAGATGAGGATTTTGCCTGCGCAAAAGCACCACCAAGCAAAAAGGTTAAAGAGGATGTGAGACAGGAGCAGAGATCTATAAGCAAGTCTTTCAGTCAGGAGACTAATTCTCAATCTGTGCAGAGCGAGAAAATCAGGTGGGTGAAGAGTAGAATCCAGACTCATGTTTGTTTTTTATTGAATTATGAAAATGATGCCTTCAAGTACTTGTGTATTCTCATTATTATGCAATAAATCTGCATATATTTAAAAATAAAACAACAGACACTTTGTTCTCTTTTGTGCCATTAAAAAGAAAACATTTAGAAATCAATACCTTTGTTTGGTGTGGAGTTGAGATAGTAGAAGAAGCAGTAAAGAATGTTAAAATCTTTAGGCTAGAAGCTGGCAAAAATATTATTTTACCTATTTATTTTACAGTTTACAAAGCACAAATTGTTTGCAGTTGACATGCACCATCTTTAACACTTTCTTATTACAAAACAGAAGCTGTTTCATCATTTTTCCCCTTCTCATTTTTTTGTTGCGAATTATAAACATTGTATTTAAATTTTATTACCTATAAATGCAGAAACTGAGTCCTGTGTACTTGGACTAAGACTCAGCTCCACTGCAAAACTTGGATTTGCAAGCAGAGATCTTAAGCTTCATTAAAACTTAAAATATTCTGCAGGATATAATAAAACCAACAGATTTAAATGTGGAAAGTGCAGAAATGGATCAGCAGTGGTTGTAACAGTTGGTTTCTAGTTACTTTTTTCTGCAAGAAATAAAGAGGTAAAGTTCATATATGTGTTCTACTGGAGAGATGAGTGAGTTTTAATAAAAGTGAAGCTGCACTGTTTGACCTGGTAACCATTCACATAATGCCACAGAGGCTGATTCTTTCATATGTATTGATCAAATCAAAACAATATTTCTAAGCTTCCATCTAATGTGTTTAAGGAGTTAAAAAGGAAAAATGACTTACATCTTGCCAACAACATTAATTATTTCAGAAAGCCGCTGGATGAAAAGTTGTATGAAAGAGCTCTTGAAGCTGCCATCACACTGTCCTTGCTCAATAACACAGATGGATTAAAGGACACGCCCAATTGTGAAGGTTTGTTTTGGCGTATGAAATGAAAATCACACTTTGTTTTTGTTTTTCTGAAAAACTGTGACTCCGTTTTTTGTCCATTTTATGTAACAGATGTTAAAGATGAAAACACAGACCCGGCCTTTCTGCACATGTCCAACTGCAGCGTGGATGCTGCAGTTTTGGGTAAATAAATCTTTTTGTCCATAGCCCCATGTCACAGTAAAAGGTTTTCATTTAATTCATTTTTATCTTCAGGTCTAGACAGAATCACATCAGAGAGAAGATCATCAGCTTCGGCTGGAAAAGTTAAAGCTGCTGAGGTACAAAGAACAAAAAATGATGATGACGACTATCAACCCAAACTGACACCAGGTACTTCAGTCTATTTTTTAAATTTGTTTTGTGCCAAGTCAAAATGTGTTTAAATGAAATGCTTCCAACGACATCACTCAACCAA
Organism: Millerichthys robustus; assembly: GCA_034783495.1. NCBI lineage: Eukaryota > Metazoa > Chordata > Actinopteri > Cyprinodontiformes > Rivulidae > Millerichthys > Millerichthys robustus. The sequence continues at coordinate 5,553,184 of JAVKLF010000053.1, forward strand.
AGTGTTTTGCAAACTGTCATGTGTGCTTTAATGCTGTTACAGATTCAGAAAGTGATGAAGATTACAGTGAGCCAGCTGAGAGCGATGAGGAGGAATTTACAGTGAAGAAAGTCAGCAAGACTAAAAAGAAGGAGAAATTGGCCAAAAAAGACAAAACCAAATCAACTCCTTCATCTAAAAGGCAAAAACCACCATCAAAACCATCAAGTTGTAAACCGCAGGCAACGGGTATTTTTCTGAGACATAAACCATATTTCAGTCCACCTTTATTGACTTTGTTGTTTATATGAGAATAACCTTTTCTCACAAGTTTCCACCTCGATGAGAACCCCACCGTCAGCTGAATCTGCTCTCATAAGACCTGCTTCATCTATGACAGTTTCTGCATCAAAGCCTGCTGCCTCTCTAAGCCCAGCAGGGGGCAGAATACCCAAGTGGACCCCTCCAGGTGAATACCAGCACTGACACACGTCTCTTGTTTACAGTCCAAGTGTAGACAAAATTAAAGCTGGAACTGTTTTTGTCCCTCAGCTCAAATAGGTAAAAGTCCCACATCGTCTCAGACTCCAGCAGGGAAGTCTCCAGGTACCAGTCCTGGTCTGCGACTGGGACTGTCCCGCCTTGTTCGAGTCAAACCTCTTCACCCGAGTGTTACGAGTCACTGACTATGGGCCGGAGTCTTGGACAGTGGGGCCTTAATCTTGCTGCCCCTTTAGTTTGTCGCATATTTTTAAGCTGTATTGATATTTCTTTCCATTATTTGACACAAAACATGATTCAATGAGGAGATATCTGAAGGTCTCTTCAATTTAAAGCAACAAAGTGGGGTATTTCCTTGTTGATTCTAAAAAATCTACAGAGGATTAGGATTTAAAAAAATAATCTTTTGCTCAGCTCAGGCAGAAGTGTTTTTCTAACCCCACGTGCGTTCTGATTGATTTTGTTGTTTACACCTTAAAACATTTTTACTCCTGTGTTAAGAGCATGTATATTGTGTACATACAGAAAAATAAAAATGAAATGCACTTCATTGTGAATGCAGTGTTTCCACATTAGGTTCTACAGTAGAAGAAAGTGTATGTCCCTAAAAGTATTTGAGCTTTAAGTGTTTTAAATCTTATGTATCTGTGATGGACCCATGTTTAGATGTAACAAATTATCGTGGGAGCACAAAGTAAGTGTGACAGAAATTCGATGAATTTACTGTTAAAACAAATATTGATGTGTTCCAGGACGATAGCTTTTCAGGTTTGTCTCTTACAAACATATTTTACCTCCCAAGAGTTAGACTTGTAAGCTTTTAAAGTAATGGGTTTTTAGGTGTTTCGAAATATTGCTTTTCACTCTTTCAGTTTGATTCCTGATCCGTTTCAGAAGATTTCATTTGTTTAATGTTTATTAGTTGAGCTAGTTAACCCCTCTACTGTGTCTGGTTACAAGGGCTAGATGGAAATCAGCCAAAGCTCAAACAGAACCGTACTCTTAAAATGACATTTGTGTTTAAAACATACAATCGTTTGTTCTTGAATCCAAAGCTTTTAGTTGTTTTTTTTAACAGTCAAAATAAGCAGTTAAATGACAAACCTTAGTGGTACCAGTTATAAATAAATTGGTTAAATCCAACATTCAAAAATCAACGTATTTTGAATAAAAGCTTTCGTGAAGCTTAAAGTTTTCAAATTATCAAATAAAAATGTCTAATAACTGCTCTACAAATGCTGGCACCAAGAATGACGTGACGGGAACCCTGAACACAAAAATTAATTTATGGCAAAACAAGAAGATGTCAATAAAAAGGCTGAATGTGACAAATTGTAACACATGCTTGAACCTTCAGCTGTCAGTAAATCTGGATAATTAAGCACGTTCAGTGATTAATTTAGTAAATGTAGAGAATTCTTGTGTCCTTGACTCCTTTCTGCTTCTGATAAAAATTTTAGGCGCATATTTTACACCTAAAGTATTGATTTATTTAACTAAATGCACTTTGTTGCAAAGAAATCATGTCAAAAATAACAATATAAGTCTATAATAACAAAATAAGTCTACCATATACCATTTGATTCCAAAACTAGTCTTATGAAAACCTTTAAGAGAAACTTGGGTATTAAATATTTGAATCGGCTGCTGCGTGGCAAAAAATTAAAGAGGTACGGGGAAAATATGTCTACTGTTGTGTGAAGGTATGTTGTAATATTACTGAAAATTTTAATTATATATATATATATGTGTGTGTGTATGTTATTTAAAATTCTTTACTTGCACAGCTGCAGAAATGAAACTACTAAGTTTTTGATTTCTTTTTTCTCTTAAATGTATTTTCTCAGAGATTTTGCAGCAGAAAATAATTGGACAGAAGGAAAACACGGCATGGATCAGAACACCTTGAACCTTGTTGACAGCAGCTCCTGTTCCTCCAAAGTTCTGCTGGTTTTCCATCCCTCAGAGGTTTCAGGTAATCAGGCACACCAGGTGTGACTCAAGGAAAACAAGCAGCAGAAGGAAGATTTGGACAAAAAACTCTGAAAATGGTGTAAATTCAGTTTATTAGATAAAATGAATATGTACATTTTTAAAGATTTTTGTGTGTGCATTTAGTGTCTGTGTGCAGAAGGGGTTTGGAGATAAACCTGGATTTAAAGAAGAAAAAAAACACTCCACTTTTTTCTTTCAGCGAGAGGCCAAACAGCACAGGAGCAGCAGGATGAGGTCTGGCTGGATCAAAGGCTTCCTGGTGGTCCTGGTCCTGGTTTTGGCCTCATTATATCTCAGCAACATAAAGACACAGGTCTCCACCCGCTCACAGCGACCGCAGAAGGCCCACCACAACGAGACCATCAGGGGACAGACCGTACTCAGGAGGATGGACCAGATGGAAGAAAACATCAACAGGCTGCGTGAGTCTATGTTTTCTCTGCTCATTTTTTATTCAGTCCTGCATCTTATGCAGGTTAGATCAGATTTTATCTTTGAGAACTAAAGAAATCTTACATTGATTCCAGTTTTTGAGCATTTAGTTTCAATCGTGAGCAAATTGGTCAAAAAAGATCAATAAAATTTAGCAAATAGTCATTTTCTTGTTTCATAATCTGCGGTCTTTAATAATAAAATCGTTAAACTTATATTTATATGGGTCCTTGCAGTTTTGTTCTTTGATTCTAAACACTCCATCTAGTTCAGCACTCCTAACATACAGTTTATGAAGCAGATTAATTATTTGTCTGCAAAACTAAACTAAGCAGTCATTTTTTTGTTTTTCAACAAGGCATGCTGCTTGTTAACAAAATTAGATTTTACAGCTGACCGGCTCAACATTAAAGTTTACTCGGCTCATAATAACGGCTGCACTGACGGTTACTAATATTTGAAGTTTGAGGGAGGGGCAGCTGCTGAGAGAAGAATACTGCGAATCACAAAGCAAACATCTTTTTGCTTACAGTGCGTCTGATGGAGAAATATGAACAAACTGAGCAGGCAGCTGAGGTGAAGAAGGTGAAGAAGATGGTGAGAAAGCTGTACCCAAACTCCCCTCTCTTCAGCAAGTGGGGTGCCGATCTGTCAGAGGAGGAGCAGAAAGAGGCGGAGAGATCATTTCAGAAATACGGCTACAACGCCTTCCTCAGCGACCAGCTGCCCCTCAACAGAGAGATTCCTGACACCAGGCCCCCGAGGTGAGCTTTACATCCTGCTGCTTCACACACAGGCACATCCTGATCCATGCAGTTTTCTGCAAAAAAATTAAGTTTCCAACAGGACAAGGATTTAATATTGGTTTTATAGCTTTGTCCGTTTATTTTGTGGTGGGAGTGCTGGTGCAGAGGTAAGGTGGAAAACCTACCTTTGCTCCACTCTGGGCCCTTGATCAAGCCCCTCCCGGCCCCCCTGGATGGCAGCCCGCTGCTCCGCATGTGAGATGGGGAAATAAATGCATAGAAATAAATTCCTCACTAGAGACTTAATTTATTATTTTTGCGTGACATTGGTTTTGTGGAACTGAAAAATCAATTATTGATTCATCAGAATGAAATGGGAATGCAGCAACAATTAATATATTTAATAAATTAAAACTAAAATAAACCAAAGTAACGTCAAATTCCTTTTTGTATTTTTTAACTTTCTTGCTCCCCCGAACCAGCAGCTCTGGGTTTTAACACTGATGCCTTTTGGGTTATTTTGACTTAAGGGGAGGTCTAATAAGGTTCTATTTATTTACAAGTTCAAGTTTCAGACATTTCAAAGACGAAACAATTGCATGAAGCCAGTTCCTAACTTGCCATGTTGGGCTTTTTTATTGAGGCAAAAAAAAATTATGAAAGAATTACGTAGTCTTTTAATTTTTATCAACAAAAACACATAAAACCTTAAAGAAATAACCATGTTTTCAGAGAGAACTAATTTTGTGCGTTTTGTTTTGATACATATATTTTTTTCAACATTTTGACATATATTTTGTACATCTTTATTTGAAAGTCCAGCCAATATCTGCAGAAAAATAACAGATTATTTGCATAAATGTTCAACGGACTTAATGTAAATCTTTTCCACCAGTTTATAAAACAACATAATACAGAAGCAAAATATAAAAGAAAAAAAAAGATTTAATTCAAACTGCATTTATTTTTTACAACCACTGTTAAACTTACAATGGACAGTCTGAATTAAATACAGGTTTAAGTAATTCTTACATGTGAACACGTTCTGATTTGCATCCAGATGTGCAGAGAAAAGATATCCAGAGGACCTCCCCTCGCTCAGCGTGGTGGTGATCTACCTGGACGAAGCTCTGTCTGTCATCAAGCGGGCCGTCCGCAGCGTCATCGACAAGACCCCCACCGGGCTGCTGCAGGAAATTATCCTGGTGGACGACCACAGCACCGACGGTTTGTTTCATCATTTAAACCGTTTCTGGCTTTTAACGTGACAAAGAAGTGGGTTTGTTTTATGATCATCAATTTAGGAGACATGCTAAAAAAAATCATTTTTTATTTGCCCTAATTATAGCCAGAAACACTTACACCAAAACAGATGGTTTTATTTGGGTTTAAACTGCAGAATTTCAGGTTGTGCTGTGTGTAACTGTATTGTGATTTTTACCTCAAAAGTCTTTTATCGGCCTGAATAAACACAACCAATGGAGGAAACAATAAGGAAACAATGTGCCCTTTGAAATGGCTTGTCAAATATGTCCAGGAAGGGATTTTATTCTTTGCTTTAGGACAATTAAATGATCATGTTTAATGTCTGCAAAGACAAAAAAGAGACATAAACAAGATCTGGAAATGCAACTGTCATTTTTTTGGAACTTGAGCTGTTACATTTAGATATTTTCCCCCCTTATTTTCCAGCTCAGCTCTCAGCTTCTTTGTGTTCAACCTGTTTTTATCATTTCTCCAGAGGATTTAATGGAGAAACTGGACCAGTATATCGACTCCATCCATGAGGAGCGTCCAGGTCTGATAAAGAGGGTGCGGCACTCTGCCCCGCTTGGTCTCACTCAGGCCAGACTGTCGGGGTGGAAGTTGGCTGTAGGAGACGTGGTGGCCATCTTGGATGCTCACATAGAAGTTCATGTGCAATGGTGCGTTCAAGTGCTGAGCAAACAGTAATTCAGCTTATTGATGTTTTGATGTCAAAATAAACAGTTTACAAATATTGTTTTAGTTATAATGTCTTTGTGTGTGCAGGGCAGAGCCTCTGTTGGCCCGAATCAAGGAGAACCGCACTGTGATACTGACACCGGTTTTTGACAAAGTCAACTTTGACGACTTGACACTCACTCCTTACACAACCAGCGCTCATGGCTTCGACTGGGCCATGTGGTGCATGTACGAGGCCTTCAGACCCGAGTGGTACGCCTTAAAGGACGAGTCACAACCGGGCAAGTAAGAGTCACTTTTATTTTTAAAAAAATGATAGATCAAGCTCCCTCTGGTGAGGAAAAACAAAACAAGTTAAATAAATACAAACAAAAATAAAAATGAGTGAGACACACACACACATATTTTCTTATCACAATAACCTATTTGCATACTGTTTTAATTGGATAAAAAAATACACCCAAGTAAGCTAATGTGCTGATTTTATAAATGTCTGGGTAATGTCTAGAAACACAAGTACAATTGGATTATTGTGATCGTTTATTGGGAGGAACATACTCGTACTCACCTCGCGACGTTACTGTACATGACAGTTAGTGTGAGGTGTTTGGTTTCCTCCAAACATGCTGCAGTGCATTATGGGTAAACATCTCTACTTTGCTCTCATCTGCACACAGGACATCGTGCCACAAATCTTGTAGTTATATGTAATATATTTTCTATTGAAAGATAGTATTTTCTTTGTAAAACAAGATTCCAAATTGTTTTGGGAATGACCTTCAACCCTTTCTAGATGGGCAGCAGCAGTTGCTTCTCTAAGGTCGTTCCTTTTTTATTGTGTTATCAAAAACTTATGCTCCAGACTGTCCCACTCACCTGCTCTTTTAATAACTAATCATCACTTAATGATGATCAGGTAATCAAGTGGATTTGATCAACAGTAACTGGCTGCTGCTTTCCCTCTTAAATCCTACAGAAATGACAGAGGTTGATGTAGTTTTTCCACACGCCTTTTCCAATTTGGCTTTGTTTTTATTAAATGACATGGTGGTTTCTAAATGCCACAGATGTTGGCAACACATACAGTAACTTAGCAAAGAATCACCTGTAGATAACTGAAACTAACTAAAACAGTTTGTAACAGACAATTTGTTCCAGTACTAGTTTAACAATATACATATTTTGTCAACAAATCTGAATCACTAGGGTTATACTCTCATGTTCTGTATTTTGTGGGGTTTTTTTTCTTATATTTTTTCTGATGGTCTCACCAGGAGCCCCTCTATCATGGGGATCCTTGTTGCTGATCGCAAGTTCTTTGGAGAGATCGGAAGTCTTGACAGTGGAATGAAGATATACGGAGGTGAAAATGTGGAGCTTGGCATCCGGGTAAGATGTCTTATTTCAACAATGCTTATGAAAAGACCAAGTACATTTTTAAAAAGATTAATATAATGAATATAAAGCATGTATGTATGTCTAAATATAAGTGTGTAAATGTGTTTTAATG
>JAVKLF010000053.1:5589015-5602204 GCA_034783495.1 Millerichthys robustus
ATATATATATATAAAACAGTTTTAAAATTAGATTTAAAAAATAACCTCCACACAGGAAGGCCCCAACCTTCTTGAAAGGTTTTTTTTTAACAATAGTTTTAGAAAATTCCAAAGATTTGTTTTATTAGAGGCTGTTTGGGGGCTTCTGGTTCAACATTTCATGAAAATTAATTTTGATCACTATCTAAAATTGGAACGCGCTTTTCTGCATCTATTTCTTCATTTTCCTTACCAGCTTCAGTCACTGTGCAAGAGGCAGAGTTCACCCTGCATGTTGGATCTATGCAAGTAACTCAACATTATTATGGTGGACCAAACTGTCCCAAAGCAGCACTGCATTTCTGATTTCCTGAATTGTTTGATCATAATGTGCATTGTAGCAGCAAAAGTGTGCAATCTTTTTCTGTGGTCTTTTTATTTAACGAATTAACTGATTTTCCTGTGCATTTGGGGACCAATTAGGGATGCTCTGCTCATTCTTAATGTTGTTTTGCTTTCAGCTGCTCCCTTCTGCAGGGGTCACAACAGCAAACGGACTCTCATCACAACCTGGGATCAAACCTGCAGCCTCATGACTGCACTGACCACTGAGCTACAGCAGCCCCATTTTCCATACAGTTATTAAAGAGAAAATATCAAAATTTTAAATGACAACACATTATAACTGTTTGAATTTGAATTCAGGAGCTTCAATCATTTTCAGGTGAACAGGACATTTGAATGCTGAAATGTAATAACAGATCATATATTGCTAAAAGAACATGACAAATAAAGAGGATAAGCCCTGGATGACTGAGTAAATTCCTCATCCCACACAGAGCCAACAGCAGCGCCCATCTGTCAGGCTTCAACTGCAGGCCGACAGCTTGTGGTCTCTAATTTATGGAGCTTCACCGTGAATGGAAACCTGGAAAGAAGGAGTGGGAGAGGGGACAAGGTTTGTGGTTCTTTGTTTTTATCAGTTTGTTGCACAGACAGGAAACACATGCACAAGGAACACACTCACTCCAATGCATGTTTGTACGCTTTCAGACACACACACTCACAAAAAAACACTATGGTCATCTTGTTTTACAAGGTGTGTTTTTAAACACAATTAAAAAAATGTATTTCCAAACAATAGAACATATGAATATTAGTCCCATCAGATCCACATGAAGTCACGCGATGAAAGATAATTATGTAATTCATGCTCTAAACCCACGTTCTCAGAGCAGACCTGCCTGCCATCGCACTTTTTACTGAGCTGAAAGGGGAACTTCGGGAACACGTCAGTTGATATTTAAAACTGCGACTCGGAGATAAATAACTTCTCAAAAAGAAAAAAAAAACTGTTTATTTGAACAGGAGAGGATTGGCTTTGTAGGAGAAAAAAAAAAACTAAACACAAGAACTGGTTTTACACTAATCCCCACCCCCATCACCTACAATATTAATTATTAACTTATACAATCACGTCTACATGAAGCTATGGTTACATTATTTAGGTAAATTAGGCACTCATATTTGGTTTTATTATTTTTTTATTTGCCCTTAATCTGCATTTAGCCCAAGTTGTTTTGTGCAGAATGCTTCAACAAAGATTTATGACACTCTGCCAGTATGTATTTGTGTTGATTTTTAAAAAAACTTTTCTTCAGTTCTACTGCAAAATATGGGGGATTAGAAACACACAATCACATCTTAGTAAAAGCATGCATTTAAAAGGTTGAGCATTAAGTAAAAATGTAGTTAATAAAGTCTTTTATGCAAGTATATTTCAAGAAAAAAAAAAGCATTTACTTCTTGAAGCTGTATAAGCTTTCAAAAATGAAAACAATAAAGCACCTAACTGCACATCCTGATCATTTTGTGCTTGCTAGATATTTTTCTGAGCCCAGTATGCAAATTCTTGGGTCAGGCTGAAAATTGGTGGTATTCCTGGCTTCCATGCAGTAAAAGCGCTTTTGTTGTTTGCAGATTGTGATCAAAATGAACGCGAGCAAGTGATGCTCAGATCTGATCTCTGCTTCCAGGAAAGAAGAAGTGTACGGTATTAACACATTTAAATGGACTGGCCCTGTCTGCCCACCCATGTGGTCGGGCTGCGAACAGGTGTTGAAGTTCTACGTCATACATATATATACACCTGTGTGCAAGATGTGCACCTGCAGAAGAGCGGCAGCGGTCGATTGCTGAGAGTAGAAAAAGGCCTCAACTGAGGGAAGACATACAAGATGGTGAGTCACTTCGAAAAAAAGTCAACTTTAAATGCATCTTATTACCTTTTTGGCATCTTACTTCTTCTTTTCTGTCCGTTCCAGGCATCTTTAGACCATGACATCAACCAGCACCTCCAGGATGCAATGGATGTGATTCAACAGCATTCGCATAATCCATACTATGATCCAGGTTCAACCTCTAGTACCTTATGTTCCCATTTTATGTGCATTTGATTATATTTGATGTATTCTCTCTCTCTTTCAGATTACAAATATTACGAGACCCTGGTCAGTCAGCAGTCGCCCATCCAGTGTCAGTTCTCCTGCTGCCTCGTCACACATTCAACGGACATTCCAGCTCCAGCCTATGAATGGAGTGACACAGCTGTAAGTACTGCAAACAAGCAGAATTTGTAAGTTTGGAAACTGGTGTGTGACAACTGATACAAGGCAAAAGTGTTAATTCTGTAATCTTTCAGCAGCAATCCTGGCCTCAGGTCATGCCTGATATATCCCTGAGCCACTCCATGCAGAACGAATCCCCACATTTCTACTCTATCCTTCCACCACAGAGACACAGTAAAGGTGACAATGTTAAGATTTCTTAGAAAACCTCATATTTTTGTGTGTTCACCCCAGTGCTAAACGAGATTGTTCTCCGTCTGCTCAGGCCGTAAGAAGCTCAGACTTTACGAATACCTCCACGAAGCTCTGAACGACCCCAGCATGGGCGACTCAATACAGTGGACGGACAGCGGCAGCGGCACCTTCCACTTTATCTCCAAGAACAAGGAGAAGCTGGCTGAGTGCTGGGGCCAGCGCAAGGGCAACCGCAAGACCATGACCTATCAGAAAATGGCGAGGGCTCTGAGGAACTACAGCCGCACAGGCGAGATCGTCAAGGTGCGGCGCAAGCTCACGTACCAGTTCAACCCAGACATCCTGCACAGGCTCGGCTCTGCACAGGGGCCCGTGCGCCCGCTCTGCCAGACCGAGCAGGAGGAAGTCCATTGTCAGCAGGAGAAGGCGTCCGAGCAGAGCTACTGCAGCTCTGCAGCGACGGACTGGCACGGCTGGTATGGACAGTACCAGCTGCAGGAAGACTACGACCTGGGCTCAAGCTTCACCGCACACACCTTGACCAAACTGTGATCTGCCAAAGAAAGATTCTTTCAAACATCTGACGTCAATATTGTTTAATTCCCTCAAACTCTCAGGAGTTCCTGCATGTTCTAACATATTTTACTGTTAGTTAAAAAGCAAAAAGATTTAATTCGTTTCTGTAAATAATCTGTAAATGATGAAAATCATGTAAATAAATATAAGTGTCACATATTTCTACTCAGAACATTCGATAAACTATTCTTTCTTTACTTGATTAACCATGAAGAATTATTAAAATCAATTGATAATGTTTTGGGTTTTTTTCAAACAGAAAATTATCTTTTATAGTGAAGCTCTATATGTTTGAGGTTACTCTGTGTATTTGATCGTAAAACATTTATTGTTTCGTTAAAAAGATTATTGCAAACCCTTTGACATTTAGTTAAAGATCTGAGCACAATCAGTCCATTATGTGATTTAACAGCTGCTCAAACAAAAAAGGAACAGTAAATCTTCTGCTCGACACCAAAAAAATAACACTTTACAGCTAATTTTAACATTACCATTAATTTAAACTCATATTAAAATGTTTTTTATTTATAATTTAATGTTTTATTTTAAAAAAATGTCCCTAAATGAAAAACTGTAGAACTAAATGTTCAAAAACATGTTGCAAACGTTTCCAATTTTAATGTTTAAAGAACATAAAAGGTGAAACTGTACTTGTAAACATTCTGAATAATTACATTTAGATTTTTTACAAAGTGGATTTTAAGTGTATATATTTATTTTTGTTAAATAGTTACTATTGACTGGTATATTTGTTGGGAAATCTCTAACGCAATACAAATAAATGAATTTTTACCACGTTTTCAATGCCTACTCGAATATTTGTTGCTCAGGAATGAAATATTACAACAAGCACACAAAAATATAAACTTCCTGTGAGGAAAAACATAAGCCAGCAAGTTTTTTTTTTCTTTTTTTTTTCCTGAAATGAGAGCTCAGTGCAGAGGTTGCCTCCAGTTGGGTCTTATCTGCCTCAGCGGGGAGGATGTGGTCAGTACTGGGGGGCTTTGCTGATGAGTTAACTGGTGTTGGGGCTTTGTGGTCTTGGTGTTCATTGTTCCAGACATCCCAAGAAACAGAAAACGTTTGCAGAGAACCTGCACAGAGAAGTGAGGTATAAAAAGGGTCCTGGGACCTGAGCGTCTCAGTTATGTTCAATTCTCTTAACCCGCAAGAGCTAAACTGCATCAAATACTCATCAGGGATGGTAAACAGGAGACCTGCAGCTTTGCAATTTCTTCAACCGTCTCATGAAATATTACTCAAAGCTAATTTTGACTCCGTTTTTCTTTATCTTGTTAGAATTCTTTCCAGGAGACTCAGTCTGATTTGGAAGTGATCTTAGAGTTCCTGGAGGAGTACTACAGACAGAACACTGCAGAAAATGGTAAAAGGAAAAACAATTGTAACGTGTAATTTAACGCAGTCTGGAATAATTTCTCCTTTTTTTCACCAGTTGTGCCTGTGCATGACAGACCTGTCAATCAAACGTATGATCAACCCTGGAATTGCTTCGAGCTGTCGGTAAGCGCAGACACTTTTGTGCAGGAAAGACGTGCACACACACTACATTTCAGCAGTCTCTACAGCCTGACAGGATGCTGTTGCTGTTATTTTAATTTCTCCTCCATCAAAAGGACAGCAAACCCGCCTTTCAGACCTGCCTAGCGCACAATGTCCAATCAGCCTCCGGCCAAAACACAACAGTAACATTGTCTGAGCACGGGTCACTGCCAAACTTTGTATCAACAAGACAATCTGCAAAACACCCAACCACCGTAGCAGGGAGAGGTGAGTTCTCCTTTTCTGGTCATTAGATACTGTTATTGTCAGTCACTGTTGCTTTTAGCCCGAGGGAAATAAGATCGAGAGAGCAAATAAGAGACCTGCCCTTTACTGTAAAACACAATGAAGCTGAGCGTGGCTTGGCACGGTAGTTTATTTTACATATCTATCAGATAACCGCAAAGTTTGTCACTTTATTCTCTGCATTAAAGAGCCACCCTTCACTGAAGAGATTTTTCTGGGAATTGCTGTAGTTGAAGAAATGATTAACTGTAACCACCGATAACTGCTTTGGCGCGGGCTCGTGTTCATATGTGTGTCTCTTGAAAGTCCCTTCATCGTGTGCGACAGCTTGCCCGGTGCCTGCAGGTAGAAAGCTGCGACTCTTCCACTTCCTGTTTGAGATGTTGGAGGATCCGAGCATGGCCCACTGTTTGTCCTGGGTGCCAGCAGCCGCCGGGGTTTTCCACTTTTCCTCCAGAAACAAGGACCAGGTGGCAGCGCTGTGGGGGCAGAGGAAAGGAAACAAGAGGCCCATGACCTACCAGAAGATGTCCCGGGCCCTCAGGAACTACGCCCGGACCGGACACATCTTCAAGGTGAAGAAAAAGCTCACCTACCAGTTCAGCCGAGACACGCTGATGTCCCTGCAGAAGTTTCATGGAGGAGATTTCTAGACTTTTTACATCTCCTTTTCTAAATAAAGAAGAAAAGACTGCCCTCCCACTACTAACGCTGAACTGAAAAATTACATCCAACATAAAAATATTTACAGCAGCAGTCTAAAGTGGCAGACATTTACGTCAAACTTACAGTACGAATTCATTCTGCTGTGGTTTTGATCAACTGTAATAACCTAAAGTCCTTTAAAACCAAACAAATGAACACGTGACCAAAGAGCTAAGATTGTTTTTGTGAACAAAAACAACAATTTATTACCAATAATTCATTTCTTTAAAACCAAAGGCAGCTCGTTCATGTGGCGTTTGTAGTTTAGAGTATATTTTCAGCTTTTTGTGATATATTTACTCCTGTTTTAGCCTCACTACATTTATTCTTTTTATTGTAAAAGCTGATCTTCAGCCCTGATGTTTTATTAATGCACAAATTAAACACTTGGTTTCTACAGTCCCAGTGCTTGTTTTTAATTACATATGGGGGTAAAATCAGTCATTGTTCGCAGAATGAAGTTTGTTTGTTTCCTAACTAAAAGAATTAACTCTAATTAAATATGATTGTTCATTTTGTAATGGGTGTGAGAATAAACCATTTTTAAAGTCATAACATGATAAATAGTAAAAGTTTGGATCTGGAAACCTGGGTAAATGTTTCAAATAGATGTGTCCTACAGTTTTACACATTTTAGTTGGGTAAATACCTTTCACCTAAATAAAAATCACATCGAGGCCTGATGTGCTCTCGACTTGTTGGTGAGTGTTTTAAAAACCAGAGGGTGTCAGTGTTCTCCTTCATAATGTTTCACATTCTGCCCGTAAGCTGTGAGCTCACGTCTAAACAGCCTTCTTGATGTCAGCTCACAGGCGTCCCGGGCAGGACCAAATGGTTTTGTTCTTGTTGTGGAGGAGCCACGAGATCCTTCCCCAAACTGAGTGTTTACAGCTGGAGCTCACCTCTTGTCATAAATGGGCAAACAGAGCTGTGTGTGTGTGTGTGGTTTTTTACTTTCATCACAACATGGACAAAAATTTCAGGTTTACATAAAAAAAGACAAGATCAGCTGGAACTCATCCTCTCAAAGTCAACAAACACACCTCAGTGTCAGACGAGCGAAACGTTTTTTAAAGACAGAAGTAGCTGCTTTAGCTACCTAATTTGCATGAAAATCAACCTCATGTGGGATGCGTGTGTCAAATGCCAAGGTTTATGACAACTTTCTAAGTATAGGCCTCCCACCAGGCATCCCTCCAACCTTTATTTGCCAGGTTCATAAGCCTGCTGTTCTTGAACAGCATTCTCTCCGGATTAAATCCATACCTGGGATCAGGATCAGATCCCTCCTGGTCAAAACGAACTTTTCTCTTAGGATAAATCCACTGATTTTCTGAGAACACGCAGCGTGTCGTCTTGTCGTCTGAGAGTATTCCAGGACGGCAGGAGAAACTTACATCATCCTCCAACTTGTGACAATGACAACACACCCTTTTAGATTTGTCATCCATCTGCAGAGCGAGTTTGTCTTAAAGGGATAAAGCCAGAACTCAAAAGTAGAAGTTAAAAGCTTTAGCAGAAAAATTGCATAGACTATAATGTTACTTGATGTCTAGAACGAACAGTTAATAAGCTTTACTGAACATAAATTTCTATAATCCTCGCCTGCTGCCATGAGATGCAGGCGAGGATGTAATTGCGTGTTTGTTTGTGTGCGTGTGTTTTTCAAATGATCTTATTATCAAAGGTGGGAAGGGCATCAATAACTTATTTATTTTAAGTTGGACGACAAATATAATCAAATTAAGAAACAAAACGTCGCATAACTAAGTTAATTTTACAGATTTGAGCAAAAAATTTGGCAGTTACCGGAACTGAAAGTCATCCAATTGGAATGCTAACAGAAAGCACAAGGTCTTTGTTAAAAACATGCAAGGCAACAGGTTATCATCCATAAGCTGCTTTTGGAATTAACCTGAACTTAAAATCAGATCAGTGTTACCTCGATACGTTTCAGCAAAGAGAAAATAAAGCATTTTTTGCATAAAAGTATAATGTTCAAGTTATGAAATGTGCTCGTTTGTCAGCTATTTATTAGGTTCATTTTTATTGTTTGCTTTAAATTACATTTCTATGTATTTAAAGGTTTAACATATTTAATTACATTCATTCTTTTAAGATTTAAAAAAAAACTATTGCCTTTAGAAGAAATCTTCTTTCTTGTCACAATGGGGAAATTTCTGTTTAAATTGAAGTAAGACATGTAGAACATTGTTTTGAGACAGAAAAAAGTTGTTGTTTTTTTTCAAATGAGTCAATGATTTGATGCCGCTGTAGTTGAGAGGAGGAGCATGTCACCTCTCAATATAAGCCCTAAAAGCCAGTCACCCCCCTGGATCTATCACTGGTACTCCTTTTTCTCCCCCACTAACATTTCCAAAGCTTGCGTCCTCCTTCGGCTCCAATCACTGTGGTGAGAGGGATCCAAGAGCTGTTTTTCCAGCTGCAGTATTGTCATTATCATCCATCTGCCCCTCTTGGACTAGGTGGGCTCCAACGTCTTCCAGATCTGACTGTATCTGCTGTGCCTCCTGAATCTCTGACAGCTTTTTATTGCGTTTTTATTTCTTTTATTTTTCTCCAGCGGCTCAAGATGCCAGAGCCAACAAAAAAAGGTAGGAGTTTCGTCAGCAGTGACATCAAAGCATGCAAAAAATAAAAAAACGAGCCACTGATTATAGGGACACAACAGCATCTGAAAGAGTGGCGAAGTGTGATGTGGTTTCCTGTCTAGAGATTTTATTTATATTAATATATTCAACCAAGGGGAGTAGATCCATCTCTTTGCCAGCTTCCACACAGGAATCCTCAAAGTGACTTTGACAGTGGCATTGTATTACTGAACCATGCATGTCTTTATGAATGAAGGGTACTGTTGCCTGAGGGGTATGCACAACCGAAGGATTCAATTAGAAAAAGTTGAGACGCCGAAGAGGCACGGCCACGAGCGCTGAGCTGGACGTAACGTCTTGTAAAGGATGATGCAATTACAATGAAGCAAAGCCATTCAAGGATACATCTTTTAAATGCCTTTGTGATGACTAAAGCAGCAAAGAAGGAATAGCCTTTGTCAACCACAGTGATCTGCCTCGTCCCCCGCCCAGAACCTCGGTCCAAAATTCAACCTACCACAGCATCTTGACCCGCCCTCACATTGAACCGTTCTTTCAGGACATAACATCTCTCATCTGTACCATCATGTCCATCAATATGCCTAATCTGTTCGTGTCTGTCATTACAATATGATATTACACTTTGGCTCCTCATTAGGTCAGCTGTTGTCTGCTCAGACATGCCCATGTAGAGGAACTACATTGTATTGTTTGTTCTTACGAGGGTTCCTGTTTTTACTATCGGTCAGGGGATCAGCGCTCTTGACACAGACATTTTGCACCTTGTGGAGACAAAATAAATACTTTTAACAATTTTTTTTCTTTCTATTAAAAGTTTTAGCTTTTTTTTTTTTTTTTAACCAAACCAAAAGTTTAAGGTTCACCAATCCACGGTCAGCAGGTCCCACAGTTCTACACCCCCCCCATCCATTATACTAATTTAGCTCATGTTCTCTTTGGGTCATTTATGTTTTAGAAAATGTTGTTTGTAAACTGACATGGCATAAAGCACAGATGCCCTTACGATGTTCCTCCACTGCTATAAACATCCCTGATCCCCCCACCCCCACGGAGACAAAGCTATGGCAAAATAGAAACAGCAGATTCCTGCCTGCTACAAACACTACCCATAAATAGCGGCCAAACCAGCAGATAAATGAGTGGAAAAGTATTGTTCTTTAACTGAGCCTGAACAGCTGAAGACTAGAGGGGGGTGGGGGAAGGCCACTGTTCTGGTCCCCCTACTCTCAAGCCTTACAACGGTCGAATTGATGGACTCACTGAGTCGTCTGTGTGCCTTTTGGGAACTGGATTCTTGTCCCTGGAATAGTTCAGAATGAGCAGACTTTTAATCCCCGTGCCTTGTTCTCTGCCATCTCGCTCCACTGCTGCCCAACCCCTCCTCGTCCGCTTCTTCTGTTTGTGCCTCACACCAAAACACCATCACACAGCCACTTTCCATTCAGGATAGATGGCTTAGAGGTCAGGCACCTCCCCGTTAGAACCTCTGCCCCGTGTTCCCACAGATCTCCCAGGACTGTCCTCACTGTTTACAACTTTAGAGTCCTGAGGGTTTAAAGGCGCGCGTCTTCACCTCATCATATTTATTATCACCAAAGTCTGTCACTCTCCCTCCACTCTGCCCTCTGAAAATGTTTCGTGTTGTGAAACACAACACTATAAATCAAACTTGCTGTAAAATGGTGAGGCCTGTCAGCAGCTAATTGTCGCCAAGCCTCAACTCTCACCTCCTTTTAGACGTGTAAAGATCACATCAACACTAGAAATCAAAGCAAAAGAAAAAAAAAAGCTCAAGCATGGAGTCGTCTACGAGAGCGTCGTGAGGTTTTCTATAAGGAAACGATGAGGTTGCTGGCAGCTTGACTCTCGTTTGAGCCACTTTGAGCCATTCTGTCTGCACGCCAGCAGAGACAACAGCTGCAAATACCTGCCGCCCAGTCAGCTGCACTGAAATCCTCAGAGGTAAAACAAAACCTTTCTCCACTCGCGTTATCTGAACGGCGACGGGACAGAGAGCGGACGCTGCTCTCTCTCGGGTGGGTGATGTGACCCTGCAGGATTGTGGTCCAGCGGCCAGCAGCACATTGTTTTGAAGTGAGGTGGGAGTCCGGCTAACTTTGACAAAAAAAGATAAGACGACGGGAATCGATGCACATGCATGCAAACAATTTAAAACTGAGAAAATGTCAAGTTACTAAATAATTATTTACACACTTTTTGGTTTGCTCCCAATCAAGAAGACATTTTCATTCCTGCTCAGATCCTCTTTGTCCAGACCGATCCTGCTTCTAATACCTCTGTCGTGAGCTCAGTGTTGCTTTCAGGTTATTTCTGTTAATGGGCAGGCGTGGCTCACATTACACTGGTTAATGTAGGTAGTGAGTCTGGACAAAAATGACATGATTATTTTTGCTCTAATCCAATACATCGTGCATTAGAGCCTGTATTTTAGTGACTCCTGTAAACCCACATAGCATCTCAGTCCACATTTTCTAAAGTCACTAATGTTTAATTAAAGACAATGTAGGATAAATAAGGTATTAACCCCCCACCCCTTTTTATAATCTTATTTTTGGCCAGACTGTGCTTTTTAAATTCTGTTTAAGCGATTTGTTTAATATTAATTCTTCTAGATATTTAATCTGCCTAAACTCGCAAACAAGTCTGGACATTTTTGGCTTAAAAAAAAGCATCTTGTTGAAGTTAAATCACTACACAAAATATACGTGATTATTTATGATTTGTGCAACATTTGTTGTTTACTTTGTTGCAATTGTAGTTGTAATTTGTTGTTTTTATATCTGTAAGAACATGAATGGAGAAGAAGACAAGAAAAACCCCTTGTGTCACCTAAAAGGAGCATTAAGGCACAGCTAATTAACCTTGAAGTTGGATCTCACTGCACTGTGATTATTGGAAGCTAGTTAGCGACTCAAACTTGTTGAAATTGCTCTCTCAATTCGGAATATTTGTGACCAAATGACCAGTGGGCTGTGCCGTCGTATTTTAAAGAATACTACTTTTTAATTTGTATCTTTTTATGCAAGCATCGAGAGAGGTTTATTGATAAACAGAACAAAACATAAAAAAACAACATTGTTGCTCTTCTGCGTTCACATAAGTGCGCTTCACAAAAGCACAGCCGCCATTCATTTTCACAAGTCTAGACGAGGCAGAGGGCAAACAAATGCAGCATCAGGGAGGTGTCTTTTATAATCAGTTAATTCTGCATGATGTCTAAGCATGAGGAACCTGTCATCCAGCACAAAGATAATCTGCATCAAACAGATATCAATAAAGTAAGGTCAGCGTGTTCAAATGGAATATTCAATAGGTGATAATTCTGATTGCATTAAAGACATACCACAAGAAGTCTTACTGTTGTGTTCAATATTGTTTTGTTTTTCTTTCTGCAGATGAGACGACAAATGGTCAGCCAGAAGGTGAGTTTGCATCTTATCCCCCCGTCACCTCACAGTCTGGCAGATTAGAGCTGACCAATATGAACAATCCTCTAGAATTTGGTTTAAAATAAAAAATAAAAAATCGACATCTTTGTGATACACCGCTGCGGTTTACGCATCAAACAGCTTCACTTGTCAACAGAAAACAGCATGGACAGAAGGCAGAAAGCAACATGACTTAAAAAATATACAGTAGTTCTGCAAAAGTGGTGTAAAAGTGCAAACACAGACGCGTCGAGTGCAAACGTGGAGCTGAAAGGCGCAGTATGGACGAGCTGCTGCCTTTTGGAGTTATCTGTGACGAAGCTGTCAGCATCTCTTACATTCCTCGCGCCCGCCAGCTGATCCCTCTTTGTTGATTCAGCTGACGTCCCCCTCACGCCATCCCATGTGAGCTTGTTGCTGGCATCAAACTTGCTTTTAGCAGGCGCTGGGGTTTGACCTTGGAGCTGCAGCATCTTGAGGCTCCAGCAGAGAGCTCATGTGTTCAGGGTCCGACTTAAAAAAATCCTGGTAGAAGTTAACATTTATTGTTTATTTTTGCTAGCTTGAGGTACTTTATTCCTTCTCTAATTACTCCAAAGAGAATGCCATCTAATTTAGGTAAAAATAAACAAACATGTGTTTATCATCATCATATCGTCAGCACTAAAGACAAAATGAAAGTAGAATGAGGTCAATTCATAGCCTATATCTTTCTGAAATCCAGTTGTTAGTCTCAGAAAGAGGAAATAACTGGTAAACCTTGCCCGGGAGGAAAATAAAAAATGAGACCATGATTTATTTTTGTCACTTCTTGCTTGTTTTAGACAATAATAACAAACAGCTTAGCATTAGAAATAGATTATCTTTGCTACCATAGCATGGCAATATAATGAAGCTGGTGGTAGGTGTGAGTTCAGCATGTTCCCGTGGCTCAAAAATAGGCCTGAAAAAAACAATTATATGTATATTAAATATATTTTGAGTGAACAAGTCTGACAGCTTTTTGACGTAACTAACACAACGAACAAACTGATAGCAATAATCAAATCAAAAATCAACAAAGTGTAAAAACTGTTCTCATACATGCCAATCCTTCAAAATGACTTCTCAAGGAAAAAATAAAATCATAATGTCAAAGATAAACAATTTTTAGCTAGAAAAGCTCAAGTTTCACACCATTTGTAGTGTTGTCCCTATTGTAATCAAACGTAACTCTTAA
>JAVKLF010000053.1:5612497-5629193 GCA_034783495.1 Millerichthys robustus
AACCACTGACGTAATTAATGACTTCCTGTTTAGGTATATTTTTGAGCATAAGGGCACACAAAGGATTATGGTCATCAACAACTGCTCCTCTAACGATGATGCAGCATATTCTGTGGTTGCTGGGGAAGAGAAATGCACAACAGAGCTGTTTGTCAAAGGTAATTTGATTGACCCTGTTGGGGTTTTTTTTGTTTCGACAAATCCGGCCAACCTGTGTTTGTTTTCCTCCATCTTTCACCTGTCAGAGTTACCGGTTAAGATCGTTAAAGGAATTGAGCCTGTGAAGACCACAGTGAATGAGAGGATTGAGCTGGAGTGTGAGGTGTCAGAAGAAGGAGCTCAAGTTAAATGGTAAGAAAACATATGCTTTGATTGACACAGAGCTGGAACCATCTGAAATATTAATGTATCAAAATGCATTAATTACTGTTACTGTTGCCCTTTCTTACATAAAATGTTGGCCAACTGTTATCAGAAGAATGCACGAAATACAAAGAAATAAACCATAAAACTACTGTATTTCACATTTAAAGTATTACCTTTAGGGACAGTCAAACTGATAACTAGGGCCAAATCACTCATGGTAAGTTTTTCTTTTTAGAAGGTTTTGATCCAGATACGAGAAATGTGTAAATGACTGGTTAAGAGTGTCTTTGCGTTTTAGTTTACACAAAATATTTTTTAAAAGCACTTGAAAATTTTCTTTAATTTTTTTCTATTGTTCACTCCACTAAAATATTACACTTCCAAATTCAAGTGGGAAAAGTTCAAATTTGAACAAAAAAACCCCCATTAAGAATCGTATCCTAATTTCTTCTTGAAATACCAATTTAATACTTTACAAAAAATCATTACCGCCACAACCATCATCACTAACAGTGTGCATCAGTAATTATTTAACATTTCTTGCCAGGATGAAGAACGGTGTTGAGGTTCCAACAGGAGTTCGCTCGAGGTATCGAATTAAGAGTGAGGGAACCAAACACTACCTAGTCATTGATGATGCATCCAGAGATGATACTGGGACGTATTCAATCATGGCCTCTGGTGGCACGTCAGAGGCTCATGTTCAAGTTGACTGTATGTTGAAGCTGCACTTTTGTTTTGTTTTTTGTCCTTCAATGGTTACATTTTTTTCAAGAACATGAATTCTATTCTGTTCAAATTCTGTATTGTTCTTTAGTGAAACCACTGAAAATTTACCAGGACCTGCAGGATATAACAGTGATGCTGGGAAAACCCATAAAACTGCACTGTGAGATTTTCCCAGGAAATGTCCCGGGTCGTTGGTACCGGAATGGTCAGCTGATCCAGCCTAGCGATCGACTCAACATCATACACAGAAATAAGTACGTATCCTACTTGTTCATTTAGAACAAGCCCTTTATTTTACATAATATACATAATATCTTTTTTCCTCTTTAAGGATTCACCGACTGGAAATTGAGACAAGCTCCCTCCATGATGCAGGAGATTACACTTTTGTGCCCGAGGGTTATTCACAGAGCCTTTCTGCCAAAATCCACATCATTGGTACAAAAAAAAAATTGGGCCCTTCATATCTTTTTGTGAGCTTTCAAGTCTTTCCATCATCTAAAGATAGAAATCTGAACATTTTCTGTAGACCCTCCTAAAGTACTCCTGGACAGCTTGAACTTGCCAGACAACACAGTCACTGTCGTGGCTGGAAACAAACTTCGCTTAGAGATCCCCATCAGTGGAGAACCAGCACCCAGAGTGGTGTGGACAAAGGGAGAAAGGGTGAACATCTTCGAAAATGTGTCCATATACATTTTCATTTAAAAACAGAAGCTTGTGGTGAATTTTTTTTTTTTACCAACCTTTGAGCGATTCGTGTTAACCGTTTGTGTCTCTTCTGTTTCAGGTGATTCTTGATTCAGGCCATCGTGTCCGAGCTGAAACATACGGTGACCAGACAAGCCTGACAATTGAAGTCACAGAGCGGGAGGACACGGGAAACTACAAAATAGTTTTGCAGAACGAGGCTGGGGAGGCCACAGCCAGCGTCAAAATCAAGGTTGTTGGTAAGACAGCAAACAAAAACAAAATACAAGTAGGAGATTTTTCTTCTCTTGAATTTCTAATCTGATTAGATGTTGTTTTCAGACATTCCTGATCCTCCTGAGGCTCCTTTGGTCCCAGAAGTGGGTGGTGATTGGTGTTTTATGACATGGGAACCACCCAAGTATGATGGAGCTTCTCCCATATTAGGTAATCAGTAGCTGTTATGAAGCCTGTTCTTACACGAGGATGCTAAATGACACGATTTCTGATGGTTCCCCAAAGGGTATTTCATTGAGAGAAAAAAGAAACAGAGCTCCAGATGGATGAGACTGAACTTCGACCTGATCAAAGAAACTTCATTTGAACCCAAGAAGATGATTGAAGGTGTGCCATATGAAGTGCGGATCTTTGCGGTGAATGCCATCGGAGTGTCCAAACCCAGCGAACCCTCCAAAGCCTTCACTCCCCTTGGTGAGTGGCTAAAGTGTCTTTTTATCAGCATAAGCAATGACCTAGTGTCAGTTTACCAAGGAAAGATTAATAAACACTTACATAAAGTTAGCTTATCTAACAATACTTTACAATAATTATTTTCATAGAGAGGTCGTGTGATAATGCATCTGTCCTTGGTACCTCCACAACACAGCTGTTGCCCACTAACTCCAACAATCCCAGCATTCTGACTTTGACCTCCAGTGAACATGCAAGAGCTTTAAGGGATATTAAATATAACAACTGCCAAATCATCTGTGGATTATAAGTTTAGGAGATTATGCTAATCAAAAGATAAACTATGATTCAGAACAAAGGACTAGACTAATGAGATCTGGCAGGGAGACGGTGACAAACCAGCATGGGGCAAAGGTCCCAGTGAGGTGAGAAACACAATTACCCTAAAGCGAAATTTGGTCTACATGGAAACATTTTGTAGACATCTAGACCTATAGTTGTAAATGTTTGTTAAACATTTGCTTTAGGTTATCTTTGCTGGGTTTGGGAAAAAATAATAAAGTGTTGCACATGTGTGAATAAATTTATTAGTTAGTTACTTGAGACTAAAGACCATCTAGAACGCAGTTCAATTTTTAATTTTTGACATTTCTGCCCAAAGTGCCTCCTCATGTCTTCGTTACAAAATATTTTGTAAAATTATTTTCAATGCAAGAAAATGCAGAACAGCTGCTGTGACTTTTACATGTTTAGTTTTTTGTTTTATTTCCTTTCCTTAGCTGTGACCAGTGAGCCCACAATGCTTGTAGTGGATGACGTCACTGACACTACTGTGACTGTAAAGTGGCGTCCACCAGAAACCATTGGTGCTGCCGGGCTCGACGGATACTTGGTAGAGTATTGCATTGAAGGAAGTGAGTCAAACTTCACTCTACAGAAAATAAGACTTGCGTAGCATGGAAATCAAGTAGATAAGAAACACTGGAAACTGTCAACTGTTACGTTTTCCTCCAACAGCTGATGACTGGGTGATATCCAACAAGGAGCTGACAGAAAAAACCAAGTACACCATCACTGGACTAACTCCTGGATGCAAAATTCTAGTTAGAGTCAAAGCTGTTAATAAAGCCGGAGCCAGTGCTCCAAGGTCCCTGCAGCACTCCGTCCTGGTCAAAGAGGTTGTTGGTAAGCAGGAGGTGGGTGGGAATGAGGTGGCTATCAGAATTTATTTTTTACAACTTAATTATTTTATGCTCAAAAAAAAAATCCCACACAGAACCTCCCAAGATCCGTGTCCCAAGACATCTGAAACAGACATACACTCGCAGAGTTGGGGAAGCAGTCAACCTCGTAGTGCCTTTCCAGGTAAATCCTCCAGTTCCTTAAATGTTGCACATTTCTGAGCAGAAAACTTCACTTATGTTGCTGCTGTCTGTTCAGGGCAAACCCCGACCGAAGGTCACCTGGCTCAAGGAGGGCAAGCCCGTAGAACCCTCACATGTTAGCATCCGCAACACCGACTGTGACAGTATCATTTTTATCCGTAAAGCTGAGCGAAGCCACTCTGGGAACTATGAGATGTCTGTGCAGGTTGAAAACTACGCAGACACTGCTGTTATCGACATACAAATTGTAGGTGAGTAAATGCTTTATGCTCTTAAATCAAGAATTTCCCCATAATACGAGCAGTGTTAGACACTTATTTTGTTTTTTTATTTTAGATTTACCAGGCCCTCCTCTGAGTGTGACGATTGAGGATGTCTGGGGAGGAAATGTAGCTCTTGTTTGGACCCCTCCAAAAGATAGCGGTAATGCCCCAATAACAGGCTACACCATTCAAAAAGCAGACAAGAAGACAATGGTAAGGAAAACAGACTTTACCTGTCACACCTGGATGATGTTTATTTTATTAATCATGTTCTATTTACTTTACTTTTCAGGAATGGTTCACATGTATCGAGCACTATCATCGCACCTGTATCACTATCACAGAACTGGTGGTTGGGAATGAGTACTACTTCAGGATCTTTTCAGAGAACATGTGTGGTCTGAGTGAAACTGCTACCCAAACCAAAAAGAGTGCTCTCATCGTCAAAGAAGGTACAACAGTGTCGAAGAACTGTGGAATGCCAATATATCTAATAAATGTTTAGATGAGAAGATAAATATGACTATGAAACAAACATTGACAAAACACAAATGACTGATAATTAGACTTGATAATAATTCTTATCCAACAATAATTTGGTGCAAATTTATTTCAAAGACATGTATTTAATTCAATCAATTGACATATCAAACATGAAAGCATTCTGGAAAATCTGTGCTTGCTTATGAAAATGTTAATTTTCTATTTATTTGCTCTTAAGAAACTACAAAAGCTCCCTGAGATTTATTTCTGATGGGGTCAAAATGTTCCCGATTCAAAAACATTAGAGCAAAGTTTTTTTTCCATTTTCCAACTGTATTCTCCATAGCTGCTTTCTCAAAGGTCCTGTCAGGGATCATTTCTACCCTGAAGTGAGTTGGATTGCAGGGTTCTGGGTATGACTGACAGACCTTTAAATGGACGGTGTCCTAGTCTCAGCTCATAATGTATAAACAAACGTTGTCTTTCCCTCATCACCTAGAGAGTCTCCCTCATGATACCGCTCAGCGCCAGTATCATGCACAACCCCATTCCTTTACCCTTCCCCCAACAGGCTTGCAGGTGAAAAACCCCGAGTACAGCGATCACAACTTCAAGGAGGCACCAAAGTTCACACAGCCACTTATCAACACGTTTGCTGTTGCCGGCTACAATACTACCCTGAACTGCAGCGTTCGTGCCAACCCAAGGGTAGGTAGAGGAATGACAGGACAAAAGATATTCAATCATTTTTGTTTATCAGGGTTATATTTTTGTTAGTTAAATCAGTTTACGATGATCCTAAATCCTAATAAATCCATTAGCTGCATAATGATGCTGCTGATCTTGGCCTGCTTGCAGCCCAAAGTCATCTGGATGAAGAATAAGATCACCATCTTGGACGACCCACGTTATCGTATGTTTAGCAACCAAGGAGTCTGCACGCTGGAGATCAGGAAGCCCAGTCCTTACGATGGTGGCATGTACACCTGCAAGGCCATCAATGATCTGGGAGAAGCCCAGGTGGACTGCAAGTTAGAGGTCAAAGGTCAGTATCAACCAGAACAGGTGACTCAATATCTCCGGGCCTGGTGTCCCAAGTTTTACTTTTTTGTATTAATAAGAAAAATAAACAATATCTCTTTAAGATCTTTGCCTCCTTACACTGAAAAAACAAGCCAGTCACTTGTCGCTACGGTCAAAAACATTTTTTTTTTAATTGAAAAAAGGCACTTTTTTTTAAACCAAACCAATTGAGTTATTATAGAAGTCTACCAAAGGACCGATCCAAGAGGGTAAAATGTAAGTATCTGGAATGGGTTGCACCAGGTCTTCTTAAGATCATTACCAAACAAACATATTTTTAGGAAACATTTACAAGAAAATAACTTTGGTCATGAGGTCCAAGGTTATTAAACATATTATTATTTAATCTGAATTATAATTTTGTTGTGCCAGATGTGCAAGACATATGCTGTTACCTTTTTTAGCTCTGACTTTATAAAGATTATAGAGCACACTTAAGCTTTGATGGTTTACTTAAATTTCCAATATATAGTAGTTAAAATAAATGCAAATTATAAACTTATACCTGTGTTTCTGAAACATTAAATTGTGCCCCTCTACCATGCTAGTTCACTTAAAAATATTGGAAACTGTTTTTTATTGTTTAAATTGACATAATAGTTTAACCATCATTTGGGGAAAAGTGTCACGTTTTCCCTCCTGAACCTGTTGTCTCAATGATCTAACCACAGAGAAATGTGAAAAAAGATAGATGGATGGATTGCAATAAAAGTTTTTAGTTTTTGTTTGTAGATGGCGGCAATCCAAATAGCTTAGCTCAGACTAGCTGTTAGCTTGTCAACACAGAATTAAACTGAGAGCTATTTACAAAAGGTAAGATATTCTTTATTACCTTTCTCTAGAATAACTACTTTAAAAGATCAAATCTGTTGCTTTAAGTGAACAATATTTATTATTTATCACTTTAATAAATTTGAACTCATTAACATCTGGTGCAACTGATTCCTATTTATCTTTTCCTAATAGATCCAAACAGTAGCATAATAATGATGATTTGTTCACGTGTGTGGTGCACATCATACTTAGTTACACTTATTCAAAGTCACTTGTATCTCCATACATCTTTATCCAATCCTGTCCATCCTGTTCATCATCACAGCACACACCCTTGGTGCACACACCAGTGATGTTCTTGGGTTTTACTCCTTAAAGCTAGGGTTGGTAATTTTGGAGAGTTAACAAGATTTGCAAGTGGCCTCTCTTCTAAGCTCCCCCCTCTCCCGTCAAGTCTCAGTTCAAAGCCACGCCCCCAACCCCAAACTTGAACGGGCATCTAACCAGAACTTAGTGAAGCAGAGGAGAGCGGACGTGACAACGTGACATATTTCATGAAAATGTAAAAATCGCCTCTAAAGCTAAACAAATAATCACCTGTTCTACAGAAAAACAGCAACCTCCACATGACTTTTCAGGCCTTTCTGATGCTTAAATTGTCTCCATCACTCAAAAGTTTGAATATTTCTGGCATCAGTGAAATGTGATGAGTGTGAACGGGGAGGAGGAAGGTGAGAGGAAGGTGTGGGCAGAATCAGGCGTGAAGGCATCTGACCAATCCCATCTGACATGACGACATCTGACCAATACCTGCCATTGGTCCGAATGGCAGGGACTGGTCAAAGTTTTTACAGTATTGCTGCTCTCACAGAGGTCGGATTTTTTTCGTTCCTGTTTCTGAATCCATAATGTATTGACTACTCTCAGGATGGAAGGAACATTTCACCCAGTATAACAAAAAAAATTAATTCTGAACAGGATTACCAACTATAGCTTTAATGTCTTCATTCTATGCTATGTTCCTCGGTTTTCAGCTATTCAGTTAACTCTTCATATAAAGAGTTCAGTAATCACTCAGCAGTATTCCCTGGTGCACACATATAACTCCATGTAAAACATTTTGTTAACCCCTCTTCTCTTCTCTCCCCCAGTCCCAATTCAAGAATTGTGAATGTATGTGCTCATTTAAGACAAGGTAAGCTTTCATATGGTTTCAGCATATGAAGCTTATGTCATTCATTATGCATCTTTCGTCCAGCCTGTGTAACCACGCCTCACCTCACCTCTACCTGGAGCTGTAGCAGCTTCCCCCCGCCCCATTAGAGCAGAAACCAGGAAAGAACCTTTCACGACTGCATGAGGACTCTTGCCCGCTGAAATCCCTGACTCACATGAAAAACTCTGGCCTAAAGTCACTGACAGATTGACCCGCTTTCGTGGGGGCAATTTTAACATCCGTCTAACTCAGAGTTTCAGAACTGCCAATCCAACTTCGTTTCTCTGAACTGATAAAGTTTGCTCACTTTTAAGAGTTTTGTCATTTAAAAAGAAAAAAACAACTCATTTTTACAAGAAATATCCAGTTCTGAAACACTGAGATGGAGCAGTTAGCGGGTACAAATGAGGTGTGGCACACTTTTAGTGAATCTGGGCCTCAGTTTTGTAGCTTTTTACTGTTTGTTGCTGTACAAAAGCTAAAAGATTTTCTCTTATGTAACTTGAGGCAGTGACAAGGTGAGTACATCTTATCAACTTTTCTAACCATTCAGAGAATTTCAAGGAGGTAATTACTTCTTTGACTCCTGCTGAATGTCATATAAATAAAAAATCTCAAATATGACTTGGACTTGGCTGATGAATGGTGGTTGGACTGTGGGCCTGTACTGTATGCAGTTATTGTATGTATTTTTGCACAAATCTTTATTGTACTTTTATACCAATCTATATAGTTATTTAAAAGTTGCTCTTGACACAAACAAAAACTATAATTTAAAGTGTAAAAATATTCAAACAAATAAATTGTATTGTATCTAAAGAAATGTCTAGATTTGTATTGTCAGGTATGCATTTTTAATCCTGATGTAGGTGCAACCTTGGAATGGTTTTATTGGTTTGTAGACAGATTTAGTACATACTAATATATTTAATTTACTAATTTTTTACATTTGGATGGAGTGTTGTAATATTTTACACATTTCTAGTTTTCCTTCTAATGGTACTACAAATGACTTTAAAAATTTTGCTATGTTTTTGTTACTGGATTAGAACAACATTTAGACATTTATAGTAAATATCTAACTATTTAAAAGTATCATTGGTTCCAGTTGATGCTCGTCAGAACATGCAGAACAGACATTTATGGAGTCCAAGAAATAAATCAGCATCTTTAGCCATTTCAAGATATTTTATATCTACTGCTGTATTTACACATTATGAATATCTCAAAGTTGATTAACAACGATGTCTCTTTAGAAGGTATCCAACTAATTTGTAAAAATAAAACATTCAAGGTACCCGGAGAATGTATTTGTGACATATAGGAAATCTGTTTTCCTCCTGTGCCACATAACCAAAACTGTTTGCTGCATATTTTAAATCAGCAAAAAGTGGATAAAGACATACTTTGTATCTACTGTTACTTTCAGGATGAACTGAATCTTTTCTAATACCGTATGATAGATTTCTTGACAAATACATGAAACTCCAACCACCCTTGTCTGTACTTTGTGTTTAACATTATTTAACAGCATGACTATTCTAAACAAAGATGATTAGCATAAACATCAGCATGTTCTCATGGTTATTGTTACCCTAGTATTTAATTTTAACTATTTTTTCTGCAAAAACATTGTATTAAAACCTACATACAATATGAAACTGGAAAACTGATGGAAAATTGATTTATTAGACTTTAATATTTTTTCCCAATCTGTTGCTGTTCTCTTTTCACAACTTTTTTCCCCAGAAATAACCTTGTACCTTTCCTGATAACAATAAAACTGTTTCTTTTCGACTTTTAGGAGGCTTCACCTTCTACGAGCTTATGCGACGGGGAGTACCCCTACACCTGATTGAAAAGTACATGGATGAGGCGAAGATTGTTGATCAGGAGAAGTAAAAAAAAAATGAACGCAGTGCTGTAAGACAATTTGGCTTTGCAAAAATCAGTCTACAATAGTGATGTTTTCCTATCTTCGTTTGAGCTTAGTAGACTGATTATAGATGGGGGAATGGTGGGAAATATGGGTGAGGTGTGTGTGTGTGTGTGTGTGTGTGTGTGTGTGTGTGTGTGGGAGGGGATGGTGTACTGGTCAGTGCTGTGGCATGCTGTGTGTAGGATTTAAGCTTGTTACCACTGATAAAAACTCTTTTTCTCACTATTTGAATGACTGCGTCAGCTCAGATGCATGTTGACTGCATTTTAGTTCTAGATTTATTAGGAACGTGTGGCCCATTGAGCACAAGACTCACATCTGTGGTATTTATGAGGATTTTTGTTGGTAGAGGTGGCTGTTGAATTTTTATTTTTTTTCTTCCTGATAGCTTACTATAAACTACACAGTTATGCTGGTACAGTGTCAGTGTACCTCTTTACAACACAAAACAGGACAGAATACTGTTGGGGAAAAAGTGTGCCGATTTTTATGATAAAAAAGTCACCATCTTATTTTCTCTGTATACTTTTTTTGGGTGGCTAACAAGTCAGAAAATGTAGATGGTTATTCTCAGTCTGCACGACACATTCAGACATTGCTAGTCATGTTGGACAAAGCGTTCATCCAGCTTCTATCATAAGTGCATGCCTTCACCCTTTGTAAGTATGAACTATGATTATAATAAACATAAAAATGAATGGTTCGATTTTTGTTCCTGTTCTGGGTGCTCCTCTTGTGTGGATTTACTGTAGATGAAGATACAGGTGAAATTTTCTGTACATGACAACTTTTAGGTTTAAAGGCTAAATAAGTTAATAAAGTAAAATATCCCAACACTCTGAGTGTACAAAGACAGGAATGTAGAATTAGGCATAAAACCAGAATGGTTGGTATTTCTTCTAAATCTTAACACCAAGCACTAAGATGTGCACAGGTTATGCATCATCAATAAGTAATTAGGTACTTTAGACTAATAACTTAAACTTATATTAATAGCCTACTAAAAGTAGCAGAACAGTAGTAGCTAGACGTTAAGAGAAGGACATATGCTAAAATTTACATAACTATAAATAAAAATCAGCAACACCAATACTAAGATTCTTATTTGAATTTCAGGTTCAAAACATAACAATTATAAAACTGGCTCAATTTAGCTTTTCCCCCTTCAAAAATCCATCTCCTGCAGTAACATTAAAACGCCATGTAGCACCTACCAAGATGGCAGCACGACTACAGTACTGTACTTACGTCTTTTGCTTGGACTGCGCTTGTGGTGGGTTACGTTTTTACCCTCGGATTATTGCAGTGTTTAAAACTGTCAGCTACAAACAACGTTACGTGTTGGTACTTCTTAAGCATTTTTTAAAATAAATTTACTTGCGACTGCTGAGCCTAAAGTAATGTGTGAGAAAACCTGCAGTAGGTTTAAACTTCCCGGTAGACCGCCATGTTATTGCCTTTTCACTTCCGGCACAAATGCGCCTCTGATCCGTTCAGACGACCGTCGACAGCTTTTGGTTCCGCTCAGAAATGGCCTCGACTGCTGCTTAATATGACATTTTTTAGAGAGCCTTTATAGACCTATCTGAGTCACCTACCGAGAGAACTGGGTTGTTTATTACGGTACTTTGAGGAGTGACGATACTGGGAGAAAAAAAATAATGCCACATTTCTTGTGGCCAGAGCCGCTGTCACCCGCACAACTCAAGCGACTAGAAGACCATAAATACAGCGCCTCGGGTCGCTCCCTTTTTGAGCCACCGTGTCAGATTTATTGGAACTGGCTGGTCCAGCAAATACCGACATGGATCGCTCCAAACACACTGACTATTGTTGGACTCATAGTCAACATCCTGTCCACGGTGGTGCTTGTGTATTATTGCCCCACAGCAACAGAAGAGGTGAGTACAGCGCTTTGGCTTACGTTTCCACTCGGAGACCAGCAGCTAATTGTGTGTCTAATTTTGTCTCGGACGGATTGCCAACCTACGTACAGAAATCGCTGAAGATAACAATTCACTGCGAATGTACAGCCCAGATCCAGTAAACGTTAATAAGTCAAACTTTATATGAACTATTAACATCATTTTTTAATTCGGCATGGATTTGAGATTGAAATATTTTTCTGTAATAAAAAAAAAATTACGTGGTACATGAATTACGGCGCTAGCTAACATGCCATTACCATAACCATTATTTGGGGAAATTCGACAACTTGGCAATTGCTTTTTGTTAAGAATCTCAAGCCGAATTAAAGATAATGTTATAGACATACAGATTTGATGGCTGATGACTGCACAAAACGAGAATTAATTATGTTGTCGCATAATTGCATTAGCTATTTTTAGGGTCTACATTGATGCGCTTTTTGTGTTCATTGGAAAGTTTACAGTATTGACGTCTTCCACCCTTATGTAAAACAGTGTTATGGCAAGACAGCATTTTTGCAAGATGATCTGATTGCAGACCACTATTGCAGAAGAAGCATTTAGCAACACTGAGTATATAAAACGGAGTACATGGATCATATAGGCAAACACAAGCCTTCCAACTCTGAGCTGAGCCAAGAGTTGACCTATGATCCAGTACGTGTGTGCAGCAGCACTCACATGTATGTTTATCAGCTAAAACACGTTTGTACTGTCCAGCCATGAGGAAAAACTAGTAAAGATAAATCAAAGTCCATGCAGCCTGCTGATACCATCAGGTCCCTGATGCAGCTCAAAGCTCCTTTGTAATAAACAAAATCTGTCCCTGTGGCAGGATTTTGCTTGTGTGGGTGAATTATGGTTTATTATCTTATTTTGAGAAAATCAAATGGGATCATTGATGTCTCCGGGAACAAGAACTCCTATTTGTTGTTGGAAGCACACTGTGTTGGCTGGCTTAGAGTGCAGCTGGTTCGTAACCTTCACTCTAGTAAGAATAACGGCACCAACCGTTAACCCAGATCCCTCCTTTAAACAAACCTGAACTCCCAGTATGAAGATACAATACACAGTATATGAGGGTAGGAAGAAAGTGTGTACAGACAGTGTATTTATAGCCATATTTCCTGAGCAAACTCGAGACCGCTTTTATTCTTGCTACAAAATGGGACAAAATTGCACTTCTCCTGGTTATGTAATGTGTAATACGTTTTGTGAGTGGCTGCGACAGAAACACTTGCTTTTAAAAGTTTCAAACAACCCTATAACTATTCTTATCCAATTAAAAAAATACATCCATGACATATTGACTGAACAAGATTCTCAAACTTAAGCAACATATTTGATATAATTTGTATTAAGTCCAAGGAATCTTTGAAGGAATGAATATCACCTGCCACCTTTCATGCCAGAGATTGACGAGACCAATCCCAAGCAATATCACAAGACATCATGCTTAGAGTACGTGTTGTAAATGACTCACAGCTACCACTACATCAAACTTTCTCTCAATGTTTGTAAAAGTGACCATGTTGGACATTTTTTTGGCAATTTTTGATTAGCTGTTTGATTTGGATTGACTTTAAGAGTTAATCAGCTGTAGATGCATGTCCAATGGTTACAAGCAAGCTTTGTCAAAATGTGCGCACTGATTCTCGAGATATTTGGCTAACGTTACACAGGCATAAGAACATAGAAACAAACAAAAACATTATCACCTTTTGGCAGCAGGTGACAACGGACTCAGTGATATTCTTACAAAAATCTGCAAAGATCTTTTGAAATAAGATATTAATTATATTTTCTGTTCCTCCACCTCAGGCTCCATCATGGGCCTTCATCCTTTCGGCCTTGGGCCTCTTTATCTATCAGTCTCTGGATGCTATTGATGGGAAACAGGCCAGGAGGACAAACAGCAGCTCACCTCTTGGGGAACTCTTTGACCATGGCTGCGACGCCGTCTCCACAGGTGCTTCACCCAAAACTGTGGCGCTCTGGTCATTGTGCACTAGAGACAGAAACCACCCATCAGTTGATTTCAGACTTAGGCCAGTATAAGATTCTGACAGTGGGATAAACTCAAGCAAAAATACCAGGTTTATAGAGTCCAGGTATTAAAACACAAATTAAAAATGCATCATATGATTTGCTTTTATTTAAACAACAGTTACTCCTTGAACAATTACATACTGTTTACCAATTTTTGTGGCATAATATTATAATGATACTAAATAAAAATGTAATTGGGTGATTTTAGTGCTCAGATATAAATAAGGAAGCAGAAAAAAAATGAACATGTTGAAAGTTGATGTTTAAAGTGGGAGTAATATATTGCTTTCAATTACATGTTCTTCAGGTTATTTTGGGGGAACCCGTAATTGGCCTATGCAAAGATTTCTGATATTTGTGCCCTTTTTACCTCTTTGATTTTCAGTTTTTGTTGCCGTGGGAACATGCATTTCATGTGGAATAGGAAGATATCCAAACTGGATCTGGTTCTGTGGATTTATTGGGATGTTTATGTTCTTCTGTGCTCACTGGCAGACTTATGTATCAGGGACCCTCCGATTTGGGCTGTAAGCTACACGTTTATTTACACCCCCAATTTCCTACAAGAAATACTCTGTTCTTCTAATTGAACACCTGAATTAAAGCCGGTTTTGATTCTTTACACAGGGTTGACGTCACCGAGGTGCAGTTTGCCATCATGACCATGTACCTGATGTCTGCCTTCGGAGGCGTGAGCCTTTGGGAAACCTCGGTAACCAGGCCTGACCCGTTCTGTCTCCTCAC
This sequence comes from Millerichthys robustus, assembly GCA_034783495.1. NCBI lineage: Eukaryota > Metazoa > Chordata > Actinopteri > Cyprinodontiformes > Rivulidae > Millerichthys > Millerichthys robustus. Next base: position 5,626,837 of record JAVKLF010000053.1, read on the forward strand.
ATGCAACGACACTGTATTCACAGGGACATTTTCATTTCACCTGAGTGAAGAACAAATGAACAATTCCTAGTTGTAGTTGTCTTTTTAAATAGAATTTGTGTTTTACTTTTACTCTGTGCTGCCTTTGGAGGCTTGACTTTACATCACATGAGAGAAGTGAGAAGGTAAATATGGGTAGTCAAAGCCATGGCAACAGGTCATCTATTGGACATGATCTGGCTCAAAAAGCTGATGATGTCATCTGCATTTTTTGGTTTGGTTTTATTTTTGCTTTGCGCTCCCATCACGCTCAGCATGCTGCAGCTCCTTTAGAAGAAACTTTGTTACCCCCTTTTGGAAACGTTTGTCTCCCATTTTAATTCCAACCTTCTCTGTTTCCATAGTTACCTGTAATTGGACTGCAGCTGTACGTCTTCCCCATCCTGGGCATCATCGGGGGCGCCCTGTACTCCTGCTACAACTACTTTTATGTGATTTTGAATGGAGGAGTCGGCAAAAATGGCTCCACTGTGGCTGTAAGTGGCTTCAGTTGGTTTTGGAGAATGTTCAGTGACAAGAATCAATAAGTGGCACAATAATTATTCAATTATTGCGTTTAGGACACCAGCGTGTTGAGTCCTGGTTTGCACATCGGCCTCCTCCTCATGCTGGCTTTCATCATTTTCAAGAAGTCATCCAGCCATTTATTTGAGCACCACCCCTGCCTCTACCTGCTCACCTTTGGCATGGTCGCCTCAAAGATCTCCAACAAGCTGGTGGTACGTTGGAATGATGCTCTAAATTAATTGTCTCAATGTTGAATGCTTGTAACTTTTTTCGTTTTTATCATTTGCAGATTGCACACATGACCAGGAGTGAGTTATACCTTCCAGACACAGCTTTTATTGGGCCTGGCCTCCTCTTCCTCAACCAGTACTTTAACAGCTTCATCGACGAACACATTGTCCTCTGGATCGCCATGGTCAGTAAAAAAAATGCAGAGAATATTGTAAACGTTTTGTGTTACTGCTGCGTTTACACATTGTTGTCTGAACTATTTGTCGTTACATTTTTTGTGGGATTTTGGGAAACGTTTGCTGTTAAACAATTTTATCTACAAATCATGCTCAGTAGAGTAGTCTGTCTCTTACCTGCAGCAGACAGAGGGATCCCAAGTTTGGAGAGTTGACTGTCTTGTTGAATCCAGTTGTCAGTTAATCCAAAATGTGTCCGTTTCAGAGCAAATTACTACCATCTAAGAAAACATCTCAAATTTAAAACTTTCCTCTTTTGATTTTTACATCTGGTGACGTTTGTAAAGCCACTTTACTGCATCCTTTAGCTGTGTTTCTGCTGAAGCACACCTGATTCAAATCAGCTGAGTGTCATCAACTTTACCAAAAGCCTGTTTAGCACCCTTTTATTTAAATCAGGTGTGCTGAAGCAGTAAAACACGTTAAACCCAGTTTATGCTAACCTATGCGGACGCTTTTTGCTAGATTTGTAGCGTGTTGCACTTTTTGAGGAAACAATGTTGTGATCTATTTTGCAAAATTGCATTGTGTTTCAAGCATGCACAAAAAAACGAAGTGCTGTTTTACCAGTTGTTGTTTTAATATCTGGAAATGTTAGTTGTGCCAAGACTTGCTGAAAAAAATTTAGCGTTGATCATATTGTTCTTCATTTCTGTTGTGATATCTTGTTCAACCTTTTTTTTTTTTTTTCAGGTCCTCTCGTTTCTGGATCTGATGCGCTACTGCACGGGCATGTGCCTCCAGATCGCCACCCACCTGCGCATCCGAGTCTTCAGCATCACGCCGCCGAGCAAAGCCCACCACCGGGACTGACGGCTTGCCCGGCGGGAGGAGGCGGAGGGGGACGCAGATTCCTCCCCGCTCCTGAAAGCAGACGATAACGACGAGGAGGAGAGCCCCTCGAGCCAGAGCCACTGCAGCCTCGACAAAGTAACCACTTCGGATTAAAGCTGCCTCAGCCTCAAGAAGGAACAGTTCAACCAACCCAAGACTGCAAACCAAAAAAAAAAACATTTGTTAAATGATTGGTTTTCTTTAGAATTCTGTTTGCAGAAGCCAATCAGTTTTTAATTTAAGCATCAGTGTTCTTTTTTTTTTATTATTAAAGTTGAAAGTCAAAGAAGCATTTCCTGCTCCTAAATGCCAAAATATTTTAAGCTGAAGGTTTTTCATTGTTTCGGCAAATTTCAAAGCATTTATCTGCTTTAAATTAAGTTAAACAGTCAAGAAAACCTCACTAATATCAAACTAATCAGGTTTCTATTTAATTGACTTGTCTTATTAAATGTTTGAATTTGACAGAGATCAGAGCTTTAAAAGGCAGATGATGATGATGATGATGAT
>JAVKLF010000053.1:5661587-5671938 GCA_034783495.1 Millerichthys robustus
GTTTGCTCCACCATTGTGTTTTCTGAGGAGCGGAACACAAATATGAAACGTTTTCATGTTAATAAACAACTCCTTCGTGCAGATCAAATCTTTTGTGTGGTTCTGTATTATCTCTTGACTGCTAACGTTCATAAACAGGTTGTGCAAACATCGGATCACGTGACCAGGATAGGTGGCGCTTGTGTTCCCAGGGAGAAAGTCCAGGTAAAAAATGAGTAAGAGACAGACAGATTTGAAGAGATGACATCATCTTTTTGATATCCACTTCAACCAAACTGTCTTTCGCTTCGTGATGTTTTTGAACCCTTTTATGTAGGAAATCGAAGCTCTAATTTGCCTTTATGACTGCAATCCAAACGTTTCAGCTTTTGTTTGCAGGTTTGTAAACTCCTCCGTGCACCTGACCTGAGATCATCCCTATTGTACTCACTTCCCTTCATGCAAATATCACATTTCCATAACTCAAATTAACCAAACGGCCTTTTCTATCCACATTAAAAAATAAAATGGCACACATTGCCGATAATCTTCCATAAAGCGTCAAATATTTGCTTGTTTACAGTTTCTGACAAAGGATATCCTTTCAAATAAATAAATGGCATTAGTGTTATTACTAGTTTGACCCCTTTTGGAATGAAAACATCCTAAAATTCAGTCCTGAACCCCAAAACACAGCCAAAATACACTGTAATATAGACTCGTGTAATAAAGCCCACATCAGTTTGTTCTATTGTCAAAACAAAAAGATGAAGTCATCCTTTTAACCCAAAGCAAACAAAGGTCGTTCGGACGAAAAACAAGATACCAAATAAAACCTGCAGCTAATAATATTATAACACTTAGTACGTCAACGTGTATCATATTGTATTATGTTGAATTTGTCTGTTGTTTCTCATTAATCAAATATAATGAACTCTCCCGCCCTGACTGTAAACAGGTGCCTGAACAGTGAAAAAAGAAAGTAAAAACATACCTTTTTGTGTAGATTAAAGTAGACGCCGCCCTGTAATAAATGCAAAGACATACTGATTAAGCCCTGATAATAGGTGGTAAATTTATTTTAACTTTTAATCAAAAGACGTTTGTACTCACAGCAGCGTCCTTTAATCTTGTTGCTCTCAGGTAAAATACAGCTGAAGCCACGCCTTTACACAACTTTACATGTTGCTGTTGAAAGTAGACACTAGGGGGCGACAGAACTCCCACAAACACGACTCAACAAAATCATGTAACCTATTACTATTAACTCAAATATGATTAAGAATCTGTCAGTTTCCTTTAACTTCATTGTTTAAGGTCAAGAGCTGTAGGGAAGTGTAACCTGTTTCAGGACCTTGCAACTTCCCAGGATCTTCATTTCTCTAAAAGGTAGTAGGCTATACAATTAATTTTTCTGGACAGCCCTTGTGAATCAAATGTTAGCTTATGAGATTAGCAAATCACTGCATGTTTATATTTGGTTGTATTTTTTTAAAATTTTTTTACATTTTTCTCAACGTCCCAGCTTGAAAATTCACTTATGCATGGGGAGAACATATGAACTTCACACAGAAAGGCAGGGAGGCGAACTCGTGAACTGTTAAAATTGTTAAACATACAATCCGATGCTGCACCCTTCTGGTTGTGTCTGGTAATGACATCCCGTTCTGACGTCATCGCGTCCTCCGTTGCTAGGTTATTTCCCCGGAAGAACCAAGCTCGTAACGTAACCTCACGACATCTTTCGGTTTTTTAGACATTTCCTGGTCAAATATTTTCCCAATACACATCTTTTACTAATATTTGTTAATATTTTACTATGATTAAATGACAGACTTGTGTTTTTGTAGTTCGACAGTCGAGGGCGTTGTCTCCAATCTGTCTCATCAATACCTACAGCATGCTAGTTATAAATAACTAACATGGACGCGGTGTGTCTTCTCGACAGTTTGGGGTAAAGCTAGCAAACCGTTTGGCTGTGTTAGTTCATGAACATTTTATTAACACCAGTCGGGATAAGAGTACATCTTCTGAAGAATGATGGCCGCCCTGTCTCTGCAGCAGTCCGGGGAAGATCCAGCAGCCTGCTGAGGAGGGAGTCAGCCCGACCAGCACATACTGATGACAGACTGTTTCCTGGCGGTGGTTTGCAGGTAGCAGACCGGAGATAAATCTCAGGGACGATCCTGAATGTTTTGGTGCAAAATGCAGTTTTAGGACTAAATCTAAGAGCATCATTGCCGTTTGTTTATCTGCTTTTCTGTCTGTTTACCTGTTGTTTTGTGCTCCTCCTCAGAGGGAGGCACTATGGCCGGTAAGGTGAAGTGGGTGACAGACATTGAGAAATCAGTGCTCATCAATAACTTTGAAAAAAGGGACTGGATTCAAGTAACAGAGAACGAGGACTGGAATTTCTACTGGTAGGTTGCACTTAAATACCCAAAATCATAAAAAAAACATTAATTTTTGTACAATACAATTTTGTATTGGAGTAAAACAAGACTTTCTGGTGGCAGTGGATACAAATAATGTGTTCTGGTACAATAAATCAAAATTTAAGTTAATTAAACGAACTAGTAACAAAGCTGGAAATTTAGTTGAGCCTGACGTTATCAAATAATTACATTAATCCTCTTATGATCACTGTGGTGTGATTATCTGTAATAATGTGTAGGATGAGCATCCAGACTATCAGGAATGTGTTCAGCGTGGACACTGGCTACCGCCTGTCTGATGAGCAGATGGTTAACCACTTCCCCAACCACTACGAGCTGACCAGAAAGGACCTGATGATCAAGAACATCAAACGCTACCGCAAAGAACAGGAAAAGGAAAACAGTCCGCTGGCAGAGAAGGATGAGAATGGGAAATACATTTATTTAGGTGCTCTTTATTGGCGTACAGATCGCGTAGATCAATATATGTACACTTATTATTTTTTTCTCCCTTTAAAAAACACTTTTTTCTTTAACACGATTTTTTTTTAAAATTCATGATTCTCTTTGTTCAGACTTTGTCCCAGTGACGTTCATGCTTCCTGCTGATTATAATTTATTTGTGGAGGAGTTTCGTAAGAATCCATCCAGCACCTGGATCATGAAACCCTGTGGGAAGGCCCAGGGCAAAGGCATCTTCCTCATAAACAAGCTGTCTCAGATTAAAAAGTGGTCACGGGACAGTCGCACCTCAACGTGAGTGCTGAAACAGTTTAATTTAGCAGATATTTATTTGTTAATTTATTTCAGATTTCTGTGTTTAACAGCCTTCTTTAATGGTAGGTTGTTAAAGTTCATACAGTATTTGGCTCTATCATGCCCACAGGTTTGTGGCAGCATCCAGTGGGAAAGAGGCTTACGTCATCTCTCTGTACATTGACAATCCTCTTCTGATAGGAGGGAAGAAGTTCGACCTGCGCCTCTACGTTCTGGTGACAACATATCGGCCCCTGAAATGTTACATGTAAGCTATATTTGTTGTATTATCATTTATTTACTCAGGAGATGTAAACATATTCAATTTAGAGTAAATCAAATCTGTATTTTATTAAATTTATTTTTGCGCTGTCAGGTACAAGCTGGGCTTCTGCAGGTTCTGCACAGTGAAGTACACGCCCAGCACCAGTGAACTGGACAACATGTTTGTTCACCTCACTAATGTGGCCATTCAAAAACATGGAGTGAGTTATAATAAGTTTATTACTTAACCAAGTGTTTTGACTTGTGGCTCTACTGTATTCATAACGCACAGGAATGCATCTTTCTCCTACAAACTCCCCAACAGCAGCTTGTAGCACGCATTGTTAATTTTTGAGGTCTGGAGCTACACCCCCAGCCCCCAGGCTTTGAAATACCAGGAAAACCTGTTGATACAGGCTGAATTGAACTCACATAGGTTAAACTGGTTGCATGTAATTCTCATCCCTGATAATTCCAAGATCCTTATGTGATGCACCAAAAGGTTTCCAGTTTTTGATGACATTCTCATACGCAGGATGACTACAACCACGTTCATGGAGGCAAGTGGACGGTCAGTAACCTGCGTTTGTACCTGGAGAGCACCAGAGGAAAGGAGGTGACAAACCGACTCTTTGACCAGATCCACTGGATTGTGGTGCAGTCGCTGAAGGCCGTCGCAGTAAGTTGATGTAGTAGGGAAGTATTTTTACTTCAAATATCACCTCTTACTGATTATGACCAAAGAAATATGAGGTTAATTACCTCTTTCAGCCAAACTCTAAAAATTGAAACCATAAAAGCATATTTGCAGATGGCCGTACAGTTTGTTATCTTTTAAAGTGGAGTACAGTGAGTTTTAAAGTGTTTTCCCCTTGAAAACAGCTGGTAGAGCCCAACAATGAAGTCAGTAAACCGTGTGTGTTCATCACGAGTCAGATTGATTTCAGTTGCCTGTCTCTGTGAGATAAATAAATGTATAACCACCTGTGTGTCTTTATCTTGGTTTCACAGTACACTCAATGTAATGCCTGCTTCCCTTTTCATCTTAAGTGATCACTTCCTATCAAGGCTTTCATGATGAGGCTACTTTGGGTGCTAATAGTTCTGACTATTTATACACGATGAATCAATCCAGGTTACATTAAAAATAAAACCTTTACAACTTATTCAGATTTTTCCAAGACATATTTCTCTGCTCTTCTCGTTTGTTTGTAGCCCGTTATGAACAACGACAAGCACTGCTTTGAGTGTTACGGGTACGACATCATTATCGATGACAAGCTGAAGCCGTGGCTGATCGAGGTGAGTGAATTAATGCACATCTTGTGCAGCCACACCAGCAAAACTTTGATCCCTAAATATGTTTTATTATTTTTGAAACACGTTATCAGTAAAAGTGCTAAACCTCCTGTTTGGAACAACCTTGGGCCGCTAAAAAATACTCTGGAGAGTTTTAAAGTGTTCAGTCGTCTCCTTATCATGATCACAAGGCCAGACTCAGATACTGCACATATGTACTTATACTTATGTTTACCATATTTTCATGGTAACTTTTATGTATTTTATCCTTTTTAAGGCTGAATAACCTTACGTAGTTGACTTGTGTTTGAACACGTGTCTGTCCACAAATATGTGCTGAAGGTGTGTCTTTTTCCCAGTCATTCAAGCTACCAGGCCCTGCCAGACAAATAAAGAAAACAGTCATTCAAAAACAACAGCTATCGCCCAATAAAAGCTGTTTGTTCGTGGCTCTTTTTAGCAGTACACAGGCTACGAAACCGTCATAGTTCACTGCACTAATTATGGCTGCTGCACAGTGTTTTCAGGTTAGGTCCGAACTATTTCTGTTAACAGACACCATTCTGATCTATTCTGGGCAGCATGAAGTTGGTTGTGGGGCTGAACCGTTCCTCTGTGATGAACACTTTCCAGAAACTGAGTCAGGGAGGCCACATTTGTTTTTATCAATCCTTTATCATCCTTCGCTGTTGTACCCGTCTAAAAAGTAAAGAAAAACGATTTAAAGGGAAAAAATCTTTATGAATGGACTTGTGGAAGTAAGCATGCATCGAGTAACTGCTTATCAATAGATGTTGTTCTATGAGCACAGAGTTGTAGAGTCTCATCTCCTTTGACATTCTATATAAGAACAGGAAGAACTCAAGCAACGCCTGGACTGCATTATTAATCACTCCCCATTAGCTGTGAGCACGCTTCTCACCAAATGTAAATGTGATTGTCTCCGTGATCCTCAGGTCAATGCCTCCCCGTCGCTGACCTCCAGCACGGCAAACGACCGTATCCTCAAATACAACCTGATCAACGACACGCTGAACATCGTTGCACCCAACGGGGAGATCCCAGACTGCCGCTGGAACCGCAGCCCACCCAGAGAGGCTCTGGGCAACTATGAAGTCCTGTGAGTGACATTCAGAACTCTTTGCCACGCTCCGATTCTTTCAGAGAACTCGGTGGAGCTAAGAGAGGCACATGGGAGATAATAATATACGTGCAGTCAGTTTGCTTTCACAGCTGTTCTCTTTGTGCATTGAAGGCCTGTTGAAAGTGTAAAATTCAGGAGAGCTGCGTAGAAAAAACCCTGCTTTATTTCAGTTGCCTCTCATGAATGCAGTGATGAAACATTCAGACAGAACCATGTTCATTCAGAGTGTGTGTTTCGTGTTTAACTTGTGGGCCTTGTTGAAGTGAAACACCCTGTATGCATGCTCCAAACACACAAGAAAACAGGAACTCTCTCACACTCCACTGCCTCTCTGTTTGTCTTTAGGTACGACGAGGAGCAGGCACAGAGCGAGAACGCCGAGCGTGACCTGCGGAGCCGCTCGGGTCAGCCGCTGGGTTCAAAGGGCACAAAGGGGAGTGCCGGTGTTCGCCCTGCTGCAGCCACATGGAAGTGAGGCAGAACTACTGACTGACGATGTCCTCTTGAGCAACGCTGAGGGTTAGAATTTCAGGAACGAGGAGTAAAACATGGACCACACACTTTTTGTTTTGACCCCACTGAAGGACAACGTTCGCTTACTTTTACTGACTGTAGCACAAAAACAACAAAAAAAAACATGACGTTTCAGATTATTATTAGTTGACACCACAAAGGTGCTAATAAAAGGACAAAATGTGTGAAGATGGGATGCTAAGCTTATAAAAACTATAAGAGCGCTAACTCAAAACAAGTCAAGTTGATAGTCTGTAAGCAGGATTAGCAGGATTAAATGCCTTTGCATCATGTTTTTAAATTATTGCCATGCTGAGGTTAACTAATATGGACTGTATTCAGTGAAAAAGCATATTTTATTTATTGTTCAAGTGTTTATTTATTATAGTAATAACTTTTTCCTTTGCAATTTAATCTTTTCCTATTTTCCTATTTTAAAGATGTATGTGTTTGGAGGGTACTTTTATGCATTTGCTGTTTATTTCCTCCTGTCACTGACATATTAAAAAACTTTTTATGAGTAAAAATCCAACTTTTTAATACTCTCAAGTGGGGCTAAATGATATTGAGAAGGATCAACTTATATCCTTATATGTAACCTTATAAGGATTAAAACAAGCTGTTGGTTCTGACTCGGTATCATCCAGTCCTGCCTTAACAAAGATACACATTTGATGTGTGGAGTTAAGTCACTAGAAAATGCTTAATGTTTGTTAAAACAAAACTTGAGTTAACTACAACTAAAATTTTCTAATGTTTTTACATGTTTTCAACTTACCGTATTATTATTTTAAAATGAACAATTTTTTGTTTTACTGAAGCATTAAAGTCTTTATTGAATGAATCTATAATTTAATTTATCAAGAGGTTCGTCTGTCTAAAGGCAATTTATCTTCAGTTTTTTGGCACTGTTCTTTTTCAATAAAAGCCTTTAGTCCTAAAAGACTTTAGTCTCACACCAACACTTCTTGTTTCTACCTTTTTGCTAGAGGCACTTTACCAAGATGTATTGGTTGGTGATTCTGGCTAAAAACACCCCTGAAGCATGAGACAGAAGCTGCACATTCACCTGTGCGGCTAAACTTGGTGAGAAACTGGAACTGAGTATTTGTTGGTTGAAATTAGCGTAGGTAAAGACCGTTTTGTCTCACTTTGCAGCTGGGCATCTCACCCTGTAAGTGAGTTTTCAAGAGATTAAAAATAGACAAGTGTGAATAACAGTAAGTTGAAGATTTAATGTAGGTCTTTTTAAAACAGATATGTTGTTAAAACTGAAATCTGAAAAGTGTGGCGTATTTCTCCGTTCAGCTCCTCTGAATCAATACTGCTGTGTTCCTTGGTCTTCATGACTATTTATAATGGTCTGTAATAAACCTTAGACCTTCACAAAAAAGCTGGATTAAAGAGATTATATTACACACACGTAGACTCTGGGGGTAACTGGATTTTACTTTGTGCTGCTGGAACAAACGGGTCTGAATACAAACCTTACAGACCACATATTATTTTACATCCACTTTACTGCGGTGTGTTTTTTGTATCGGTTTATTACATAAAGTCCCAGTGAAGGTTAAAATTTGGGGTTGTAATGTGACAAAATGGGTATAAAATGTGTTTATGTTTATTCCTTGTTGGTTTACAGACAGCATGCTTTGTTTTGTTGTTTAATCAGTTCTGTTCCTTTTGTGCTGCTTCTACGTTTCATGTTTGTTTGCTAAACTATGCACCACCCGGCTAAGAACGTTTTCATCCTTCATCCTAATGTTAAATGATTTGATTAAAAAAATAAAAAATAGATAACCTGACTACTCACAAAATGTAAAAGATCACATTGTAGAGGGAGAAGACTTCATATTTTGCCTCATAATAAACTAGTTGGATTTTCATAGAAAAAAACTATTTAAAATGCTGAAACATACTTAGATGTTGGTATAATTTGTTGCCCACTTGTTGAAATCTCTTCCGGATCCTTCAAGGCCCCCAACCTGAAAAGGTCTGCAGGATCTTAGTAAGCGCTTCTCTTTAAATTTTGCATAAAGTTAATCAGATTTGACTTCTCTACTAGTGGAAATTTCAAAATAAAAACCTGACACTTGTTTGTTTTCACTACTTCAGGCTTCCTTTCAGAAATAACTGTCACCCAAATCCTTTTAGTTCCCTCAGTGTTTTGTGGTCTGTTGGAATTGCTGTAGGTGTGGATAATGAAAACTGGACTAAATTTTGAACATTGTGGAATATTATTGTTTAGTTGTTTGAGAGTGATACGTTCACTCTGAGGGAGAAGTAGAAAACCTAAAAGAGCGTAAGAAACACTACAACCAAGTGATCTGAAAGAGGAAATGGAGAAGTGGAGAGTCAATTCCTCAATGGTTCTAGTGGTCATCAGAGCTGTCACCCAAACTTAAAAAGTGGCTCCAACAGGTCATAAAAACAGTCTCAGAGATTTATGTCAAGAACACAGCAGTCCTAGGAATAGTTTAGGTTCTGCACAGAACCCTTAAGCTCCCAGGTCTCTGGAAGAAGACTCGAGTTTCAAATAAGGTGGAACTGCCCACGTGGATAAATAAGGCGAACTGTGTGCCTTTTTTATGTACTGGACGAATTGTATAGTTTTTATTTTTGGTATTGAATACAAACGTTTCGCGGTATAATTTTATATTGAAAATCCTGGACCGGATGTTGACTGCTTTACTCTGGGTGAGCGAAAGTTGTGAGACACTGTCAGTCAGTCGTTCCCTGGTACCGCTGCGGTGCGGATAAATGCTGAAAAAGATTTGAAAGTCGACACCACGAAGGAGAACAGCTCTCATTAAATCCACGTTTTTAATAAAGCGATAAACCCACTCGAGGTAAGTTTACACCGTGGGTTTTACGTGGAACTATTGTTACAACTTTCTAGTGTTGGGGCTGTGGCTACTTCGCTAACATATTTTGGAGCTAACTTTGGGGCTAACTGATGTCACTTGTAGTTGCATGGAAAGTGAATAATTGACAAAACACTTGAGTTATTTAGAACTTTTAGTACTAATATTAGTGGGTAATGTAATTTATATGAGTAGATATCAAATTCAAATTTGTTTACCAAAGTATTTACTAACCGTGTTGTGGGTGTTTATGAATATTAACATTAAGTCATCGCCTTTAACTAAATCTAAAGTCTTACTTTTTAAACTTTATCTGCCTTTAATTTTTCAGCGAGATATTGGTATTTTGTTGCTAACAGTGATAAAGGGCGGGGCACGTTTCGCAAACTAAAGATAACCTCCCGGTGCATGGCATATCACCCTGTACTCAGAACATTGCAAAATCGTAGCCTTTACAATGGACTCCAATGGCTTAGCTTCAGCTGCCCGGTCATTACAAGGTTTACCCAAGCTCCCCGTTAAGCTCAATCTGTGTTAAAATTTGCGCAGTGACAGCAGGTTGCCAAGTCCAGTTTTCACTGCAGTATGTATATAAATGTAATTCAAGACAAATAATAGATGGTTTTAGGGTTAATTTAAGGTGTAAATCGCTTACAGTAAGGTAGCAGGCATCCCGGCGTAGATTAAAGGTGATAGTCATGGTTTTATTATGAATCAGTGGAAATGGTCACTCACCATGCAGCTATGTGCAGTGACTTGATCTTACATTGTTTTTTTTTTTAATTTTCATTTTGTAGGATTGTTGTCACGGTAAAGCAGTAGTGAAAACGCAGAGTTCCTCTTTTTCTAGGAGATTGTGTGAACTAATACTTCTGTCAGAGAACTCGACTAAACTGAGAATTTATATTCTAGTTCAGGATATTCATTTTTTAATGCATAAAGCCACCCAGAGGTGTGTTCAAAACCTGAACACAATTGAAAACTTTTTTTACACACATGGTTATGTGTTAAAACAGTTTGCAGTTGGTTTGTGTTTAACAATGCCTTGTGAATGTCTGCTGCTTGAAATGCATCACACAAGTCAGCGAGAGAGAGAG
>JAVKLF010000053.1:5722487-5744945 GCA_034783495.1 Millerichthys robustus
TGCTGTGGTTGTCGTCCAAGAGTCAATTCTAAAAGCAGTTTTTGACACACCCTGGAAAACTGAAGTATAATTTGCTTCGTGTCTCAAGTTTTATTCAGACCAAGGTCCATTTTCCACTTCATTCTTTTGTCTTTTTTTACATTGCTTTCTTTTTGTCTGTTCATAATTCTGCAATATTTCTTTTAGTTATTGATTCTAATCCCCCTTTAGTGCACATTTGTTCAATAATTAACAGAGCAAACTCGGTACTTCGCATGTCCTTGATTACCGCTGCTCTAATTGTTTATACAGGTTTGAAAAAGCAGTCTGGTATATTTGCTGTGTCACTGACAGTGTGGTATGCAGTCTTTTTAGCTGTAATGATCACATCGTTTATAATTCGTATGTGTGCTGCATCAGATTTCTTATTGACAGGTGAAGCTGGTGCACTGAACGTTTATTTCGCTTTACAGGCTGCAGTTCATCATTTTCTTATATTTTAGTCTCGAGCTGATTAAAACTGAGAACCTAAATGTTTATCTCACTTCCTTACTTGATAGATCTTTTTTCTTTCTGTTAAATAGGAAGTGCAAGATGTCCTCTGAAGCCTAAACACTGTCAGTATAATTTATTTATTGTCCTGGTTGAGTAGAAGTTTGCAGATTCATTACATTGGCATTTATTGCTTTATATAGTGTTGTAAATTGTTTCCTTGATGGCTCAGAGTGACAGACTTGAAGTAGCACTCTATCTTGGCACCTTTTAAGCTTTTTATGACAGGCAGGGAAATAAAATGTGTCTATTAAATTGAAGTTTTAAGCACTGAGCATTTCTTGATTTGTTATGACTTGAAGAACATGTTGCTCTATAAATAAAAGTTGGCACTGGGCACACGCATTCAGTCAAGTTTACTATATAATTTCTTGCTGGCTTTAATGAGAAAGCTTTGTGTCAAGGATTAATGGAGCTCTGGAGCTCGGTGAATGACCTGCCTGTCAGCCAAGGCACATTGATTTTGTTTCCTTTTTCTTTTTACCTGCTTGTTTTAACTTAGTTTACAGCAGCCTACATTTTCTGACTGCTGGTTTAATTTTAAAAGCCCAAAAGGCTACAGGTTTGTGTGAAAATAAGTTTAAGCTGAAAAGATGTGATTCTGTTTTTTTTTCCACTCATAGATACCATGGACAAAACTGAAGACTCACCCAATCACTTTGGTATGTTTACATTCTTGTTTGTTAATTGGTTTATTTTTCTAGACCTTTTCTTAGACAGATTTCTTTTTTAAAGATGGCTATTGTCATTTTTATTGCAATTAGATTGCGATAATTGCTTTTTTTTCTAGTTTTTTTCTTTTGTGTGTGTGTGTATGTTTGCGTTTGCCATGGCTGCTAGTTTCTCCCTCATGGCTGCCACATCAGTGAACAGGGTGCAGGTGTCAGATTAACAGCTGCCTGCCAGCCTGGTCCTAGTCCCCAGATAGATGGTTTGCAAGCAGCACCCAACCAGCAATCACATATGCTTCATCTATAATGCTCATCTAAACCAGAATGTTTTGCACAATCGTTGCAGGTTCAGCAAAACTGTAATATTGACTGTAGCATGGCCTTTAAACTCTTATAGAACAGCATGTATGTGAAGAGATGAGTGTACTGTCTCAAGGTTGTTGCAAAAAGACACTTGTGTTGAAAACATTACAAAGAAATATTGAAAAAAATGGATTTCTTCTACAGATTAAAGAATCAATAAAAATGGTTTTAAAGTGGTTTTATTTTAGTTGCTAATTGCTAAGCTAAACCTATAATTGTTTTTTCAGACTCTGGATAAAGTGATAATGGAGATGAGCACATGTGATGAGCCCCGTCCACCCAATGGTCCATCTCCCTTAGCAACAGCATCAGGACAAAGGTGGGCTTTTGGTGATTGACTCTTAAAAATAGACAAATTTAAAAACATTTCTTTAATGCACAGTTTGTCTTTACAGTGAATATGGTTTTGCTGAAAAGGTGGTGGAGGGGATTTCTCTATCCATCAACTCCATCGTCATCAAGATCAGCGCCAAGGCCTTTAACGCCTCCTTCGAGCTCTCCCAGCTGCAGGTCTACAGTGTCAACACCAGCTGGAGCGTCAGTGATCTGCGGTTTACTCGCATCCAGGATCCTCAGAGGGGGGAGGTCCGTGCTTTGAAACTAAAGGGTTTAGCGTTAGCGGTCTTGCTCTCTTCAGTTCATCGCTTTGTGTACTTTAGATCCTGACATTCAAAGAAATCAGCTGGCAGATGATCCGCATCGAGGCTGACGCTATCCAGAGCGCCGAGCACGAGATGTTGAGCGCTCCCATCCGTCTCATCACTAACCAGTCAAAGATCCGAGTCACTCTGAAGAGACGGGTTAGAAACACACTCACAGATCATTTGAGTAGGAGCACACACTCGCTCTTTGATGGATCAGGCTTACAACCACACTGCTCTAATCGCTGTCTCACAATGATCCCTGTGTGTGGTCTCACACACTGCAGGGCCAGCATCACTGTTTTATCAAAGAGCCAATGTTCTTTGCAAGAAAAATGACAAGTACTGAGCTGCAGATTTCTGTATGGATGCAGTTAGAGAGGACAGAAGATGCAGAGAACAGAGTGAGGTGGTGGAAATGACTCATTTTTGCAATCCCTGAAAAGGGAAAATGCAGCAAAAGACTAAGCTGCAGAGTATTCAAGCCAACCAAAATTTTAAAAAGGCTTTTTTGAGGCCTCTAATTTTCTTTCAGTTATCTTTCATTACCACAAACCTTGCTTTTTGCTAAAGCACTATGTAGGTAGATATTTTAGGTACTTGGATTGCTTTGAGAAAAAAAATATTTAGCCTTAAAAATGCCATAGAGACAACTGGAGGGTAAAAAGGTGGAAAAATGATGCATTAGCAATTAGACGTTTGGGTGTTTTTAATCATTACTGCCCTGAGTTCTGATTTCTGTCTGTTTTTCTGGGAATTTTCAGAAACTAATTACATTGAAAAGATAACACTTGGTTGTCATAACAGACTACAACCGTATGTAACATAGTGATGTGCCATTGCTTTGCCTGTCCCATCATCTTTACAAAAAAAAAGTAGCTTGCAAAGCTGTCCTACATGAAAAAATATTTATAGCACAAACAGTTTTATTCATTGCGCACACAACATATAAGTCACACTACAGCCCTGCTTAATGTTTTGTCCAATGTTTTCAGTCTCAACTTTCATCTACACGTTTCACATTTACGCACGCTTCCTCATACAGATAAAGGACTGTAACGTGGTGGCCTCAAAGCTGATTCTTATCTTGGACGACCTGCTGTGGGTACTGACAGACTCCCAGCTAAAAGCCATGGTGCAGTATGCAAAGTCCCTCAGTGAGGCCATGGAGAAGTCTGCACAGCAGAGGAAGAGCATGGCAGCAGATGATCAGGTAACGGACAAGTTTATATTCCCGGAATTTCCCCCCCACTCTCATTAGATGTTGATTTTCCGATCTATTTGCCTGTCAGGCCTTCCTCCCATTAATAACAATTTCTCTTTTGTCTCCCAGTTCATACCCTGATTTCACTGTGTGTGAAAGAGACACAATCTGATAATTTGTCTTTGTGCCAAGAAATGTTCTGTTTTCTGACAACACCCAGATTATGACAACACTTTTCTTTTGTCATATTCTGTTTATCTGGTGATGGCATCTCTGCCTTGTGCTGCTTTTGCCATTTTCTAGTTTCTGTTTTCTTGTTATTCTGCCACACAGTATGTACAGACACTCATCAACCACTCAAAATCACACCTATCCTTTTCCAGTTGAACTTACGGTAGTCTGTATAGTTTGAGTAATTTGGTTTAACCCACCATCTGGTGGAAGCATTGAGCACTGCAATACTCAGCTGCCAGTCACTATTATTCAGCAATGTATGCAACAAACACAAGTTCTAAAAATGGGATCTGTGTTCAGCAGGTTTCGCCGCCTCCTTCAGCCCAAGAGATGCGCACCCAGCAGGCATCCACAGCCGCCGACCAGAGTGCGAGCATAGCCAAGTTGTTTAACGCCTACGACGTGTGTGAGACCTCCCACCACCTCCAGATCACACACCTTGACCTGCATATCTGTGACGACATCCACGCTAAGGACAAAGGTAGCATAAGCCCAAGCTTACATATGCACAGATGTTACATGCATTGACTGAAACAAAAAAAATAACGGTTATTTTTATGTGAAATATTGAGGCGAAGTATGAAAAATTAATATTTTAGTATTTAGTATTTAAAAATGATTTTTGTTGTTGTGCAGTTACCAATAAGAGGATAACAGGTGGTGCGATGCAGCTTTCCTTCAGCTCTATCACTCTGGACTACTACCCATTGCACAGAGCAGGTAGGAATGTCTGCTCATGACTTCAATCTCCTGAAACTATTGTTCTTCCTTTAACAAAAGGTATTATGACGCCTTTCCATTTTTAGGTGATAGTTGTGTTCACTGGATGCACTACAGCGAAGCCACTAAAACCAGAGAGGGCTGGGCGAAAAGTCTACTTGATGAGTTCACATCCAGTGTAGAGACGTTAAAGAATGCAGCTCTAAGCCAACGAGGCCGAGGCGCCGGACGCAGCTCTCCACAGCATGGTAAACAAGAACACTAACACACAGTTTTAGTTTTCCCTCCTGGCACAGACAGCACATCATCCCCTGTGGGTTTTCTGTCCTCCAGTGTCCTTTAAGGACGATGTGTATGAGCCTCTAGGAAGTCAGGAGAAAGCAGAAGGAGAAGTAGGGCTTAGGGGTGCAGATGGAGAACTCCTAGAGGGGAGCTCACACACGCAGCCTCTACCTCAGTGCTGCTGGTGCCTAGAAGCAGGTACCATAGTGTGTGTGTGTGTGCGCACAGCTGGGTGCGGTGATGCACACCTTTTCTCGAGGCTCTTGAGTTTCAATCTACACAGATTGTCTTTTTAAATATATTTTATTACACTTGTTTCCTATTCTTTTGTGTCTCATTTTTTTCTTTCCAGGTAAGATAAACACCACCTCCTCCACCACTTCGTTCAGTCCGCCTCCTCCTCAATCTTTAAAGCCTCAGCTCATGTCCAGCTCGTTTGTTCTCAGAATGGCGGACTTCAGTATTTACCAGGTCACTACACGAACCTGTCACTGGTCCACAACTATTTATATGTGAAATCAAAGTGCTCGGACTGATATTCTGTACTTTCTTTGACTCTCTGTGCTTTGTGTTTTTCAGGTATCAACAGCAGACCAGCATCGCTCCACTCCAAAGACCATGATCTCCTGCAATAAAAAGTCTCTGTACCTGCCTCCAGAGATGCCGGCTATTCATGTTGAATTCACCGAATACTACTTTCCTGATGGAAAAGATGACCCCAGTATGACCATATTACTACTTAAGCTACTTTTACTGTCTTACTTATTTCTAGAAAATGAAATTATTTGCTTTAAGCTAATCAGCATTGAGTATTGATTGATTTCCTGCTTCTTTTTTATTTGACAAAAGTGTTTTTACAGTCTACTTTTGTAAAATGTTCAGTTTATTTAGAATATGGGTGCTATGACTTCTGGTTTTTCTAACGTTTATATATTTGCAACAATTTTTTCCCCAGAAATACCGTGAGTGTTCAGTTCCTTCAAAAACTTTTTGCTAGCATTTTGCTACTTTTAGTCTAGTGGATTTATTATGTACTTAATTTGTGTTTGAAGTTGAGCACTTCCTCCTCCTTCTATCACTCTTCTGCAGTCCCCTGTCCCAACCTGTACGCCCAGCTCAACGCCCTGCAGCTGGTTCTGGATCCTCGCAGCTTGGTGTGGATCAACTTGTTTGCTCTTGACCTCAGGCAGAGCCTGGAGCAGTTTATGGAGATCTACAAGCTCAATGACTCACAGAAGCCCGACGAGCATGTTGATATCAAGGTTGACGGCCTGATGCTAAAAGTAAGGAGGATTGCAGAAGCACGAGCTGTTTAGGATTTTTATGGATGAAATATGTTTGCAGACATTTGTACTCGTTTGGTTTCTGCTCTACACTAGGTGGTGGTTCCCACTGATCAGGACGACACCTGCCCCGTTGACCTGCCTCGCTCCATCTCAATACAGACTTCAGAAATGGTAGCCACTAACACCCGGCACCCTTCCAACTGCACCCGCTCCCACCTCGAGGCCCTGCTGCAGACCTTTGAAGAGCAGCCGTTCTTCTCGTCATCGTTCTCCTCCTTCCCTCGCTCTCCCTCTTCTGTGCCCGTCCTCCATCCTGTCTTTCAGCGGCACGCTCACGAACAAGACACTAAAATGCACCACGTCTACCGGGGGCTTGTGGTTCCAACAGTGGGCACAGACGCCCTCAAAATGCCCGCTGCTACAGACTTCTGGGCACTGCATTTTGCCCAGTTTTGGGTGGACTATGAAGGCACCCGTGGAGGTAAAGGGCGTCCACAGCCTTTTGTGGACTCCTTCCCTCTCACCGTGTGGGCTTGTCAGCCTGCGAAACTTGTCCAGCATCAGGAGAAGCTGAGCGAATCTGCTGGATCAGGGCTGTCCCGAAGCACTTCAGCAGAGGCGGTCGCTCGTTTGCAGAGAAAACGATTGTTAAAGGAATTTTACAGCACTGATAGTGCACCAACATCCTCTCACTGCAGCATATCAACACTGCCTCCCAGTAATGGACTCCATGAACCCCTCTCAATGGACAGTCTGCCCTCTTCATCCTCTTCTTTATCATCAAGTAAAGATGCAGATGTGCACATATTGGTGCATGTGCAGAAGCACCTAAGTGCTCAGGTAATTTTTCTCCTTTGTTTTTAGAGCAAGTGCAAATGTGTTGAATATTAATTTGTGTCAGCTTTAATGATCTTAAATAACATAATGTTTTTATAAAACATGTATTGTGTGTGTTTTTCAGGTGAGCCATCGACAGTATGTGTTTCTGATGCTTCTTCAACGCAGCCTCAAAGCCCTGCAGCAGACACTACAACAAGATCTGGAGGAGATGGCCTCGAAAAGGGAGCGCAAAGACACTTCCCACCACGCCACCGACCACCAACCCTTTACATTCTGCCTGGGCCTCCTGCTTAAAAGCGCAGAGGTGTCCCTCCTCTTAAAGCCTGTAACCCAGCCTGAGGGTACAGGATTTCCTGCAGGATCAGAACTCTCTCCTTCAGAGAGCAGAGGAACCCTGGAACCTGCGAACGAAGCAGGAGAGGGGTCAGAAAAGGGCAATGAAGCGTCCAGAGAAGTGGCTAAGCAGCCTTGCACTGTAGACCAGTTGTTAGGCAGCGTAGGTCCAGAGAGCGGAGCCACGCAGTGTCCTGCCCCTCTTGTCCCATCTTCCATATCTGCTACCCATCCTGATTCAAATCATAAACCCTCGGAGGAGGAGAGGACTCCATCCAAGAATTCTGTCAGGGCAGGTACAGATGAAGGAGGTGAAGGTATGGATAATGGAATGGGTGCAGGTGATGAAGTTGGGTTAGAATGCAAAACCCAAGTTAGTGACCCTTTGTCTGACCAACTTAGCAGCAAAGACTTAAATGACAAGACTGCAACAGTGAAGATGCCTCAGTCAGTCTCCAGGTATTTATGCGCTTTCAATTTAACATTCTTTAAAATTACTTCACTTCCAAAATCTTGTACGTGGACAACTTTTATAGCGTTGATGCAACATTGACTTTTGAGTTTTGTGTATATATTCTTCCTATGATCAAATTTAAATAGAGATAATGGGAGATGAATGTTAGTGTTTTATTACTTTTATGAAAGCTTCAAAACATTTAATAAAACAAAGCTTATAAATGAAATTGTTTCTGAAACAAAACTTCTGCAAATTGAAGAGGCATGCAAAATTTGGAAAACTCTGCTTCTTTATCAAGGCTTTCTTTATAGATCATTTTGGATTTTTAATGGTAATTTGTGAAACATTTGAAAGTAGGGACTCATGGGAGGTTTGCAAAGTAGGAGGTGGCCATCCTTGAGGGACTCCAGTTATAGAAGCGACTCCGTAAATAAAGATGAGAAAAATGATATTATATGCATGTTTACAATAGAAAATAACCCAGAGGAGCTTGAATTAATAAGATAGAAATGAATGTCTGCTTTGGGACCAACTTACTCACTCAGTAAATATCTGTTGTTTCAAATAATGTTAGATATAGCCTTAAGGAATTAGGCAAACATAAAGAAGTTGTGAGAATTTGTCCTTTCCTGAACTTTAAATCTTCTGTTGTCAAAAACTCCAGTTCTTTGTGTTCACTAATACGGTTACATTAATGTTTTAGCCAAGAATGTCAAAAGCATAATAAAAACAATCTTCCAAATTATATATTTTAAGGAATGATTTGCAGATTACACATTCAGATTCAATCAATTTTAGATAGTTCTATCTGACCTGAACAACACTTTTCAGACTATCAATAATCTTTGTGTCCTTGTTTTATTCTGGTTGTTTCTGAACACAAGAGCTTTGTGTTTTTTAACTTCCTCATGAGTGTTTGTCAGTTTGAAGTTTCCCCTTCTGACGCAACATGTCATCTGTTTAAAAACGTTTGCTGACCTCAGGCTTGCTTTGCCAATTGTATGCATTTTCTTCTCCATCGTCCGTCTGCACAAAATCATGTCATTTCATGACCTCCCTGTTTTTGCTTCTTGGCTTCCACTTTGACCCATGCGAGGTGTGTGTTTTCTCTCTACCAAGGAAAGGAAGTTTGTCTGTGGTTTCTGATCTCCTCAGCTCCTCAAACTCCAGCAGATCCGCCTCCCTTTATTCCATGTCTAACATGTAAGATACTGGATCTGTGGCTAGATGTACTAAAGCTGGCTTTCACCTGCAGCGTGATGTGAGAAGCTTCCTGATTGTCATTCCAACGTCACTGTTAGCAGATTTAGTGTCCACACTGGTCGTGTGTCGTGTTGTGCCCACCTGTTGCTCTTGGGTCAAAATGACCCATGAGGCCTCATAGGTCATTTTGACCCCAGTACATCAGGAGTGCTCAGACAAGAGGCAATGATCTTGTGTTTGTGTTCATGTATGGATGCTACAACGGCACTGCCTTGTAAAAATAACGCGCAGAGGAAAAAGTTGTTGGAGGTGTGAGTTTTCACATACAGCCAGTTTTAATCACATCACACTGCTTTTGTGAAACCAGAATAAAAGCGTGTGTGTACAGGTAGTGTATGTGACTGTGTCTTTGTTCTCGCAATTGTTGCATAGATAAAAATGGGTAAACATTTGTGATTGGATTCACAGAGAGCATGCATCAGCCTGTGTGCATGACACACTGTTTTTGTTGGTATGTGCTGGAGTAATCTTTATTATCTGTGGTGTTTTTGTATTTTTGTTTCTTTGGACCTGTGGGTATTTTGAAGCTCTTTGAGTGTGACTATTCTTTATTTCAGCCTTGTGTTCTCTCTTTTTTATATATCACTTGGATTCAGTGGTTTTGTTTTATTTATTTTTCTCTTAAGATTGTGACACTTGGGAGGATTACACACTTTACATGACCTTAAGCAACACTCCAACAACAGAAAGATACATCATTAATTCAGGACTTCTTGAGATCGCTCTGCCAGCTCTGAGAGCACTGCAACCTCCACTCAGTCAGCTAATGGAATTCATATCAGATTAAATCTAATAAAAGCACTGGACTTATTTTCTTTTTTTATTATTAATCTGTCTACACTGCTGCAAATCAACGCATCATCATTTAGTCCCAACTCAGAGTTAATGTGTTGTCCAAAAACAATGGCATCAAACAGAAGTTCCTTTTTTGTGCCTCAAATGTTTCTTCCTCATTTCATTTCATTTCATTTCCTTCATTTATTTATTTAATTTTTTTTAGTGGCCGTTTGATGCGTGACCGCTCCCAGTCCAGTTTCTCTGTGTCCTACAAAAACATGAAGAAGAGCCCGTCCCTGCAGTCCCTGGATAACGTCTCCATCGACAGCTACCTGCTGGAGGATGGAGACGCTTACAGCTTGTTGGAAAGAGGTGAGGAAAATGCTCACGCCTTGCTTTCACACACAATTCAGTACAGATAAAAACTAAATACTACTCATGTACTTGCAAACAGCTATTCTAAACAGAAGGTGGCAACATTGCGCTGATTTTTCTTCAAGGGTTTAGGTATTTTAAGCTGGATTTACTCGGCTTCATACAGTTCTTTGGACTTTTCAGACGATGTGTCCATCTCAGGATTTAAGGATACCATCAGTGAGCAGAGCGCTACGGAAAGCGCCACTGAGGCGGTGACTGGCCAGGAGCAGGACGGAGGCACGTCCCCTGACAGCGTTAGCGCTACATCCCAGAGCATCGATGAACCTACCAAAGATCTAGTAAGATACTGAAAATGACCTCTTGAGAAAATTTGTGGTGTCATTAATATTCTCACACGTTTACTAAAAATAATAATTTACAATAAAACTTATGAACATGTGACCCAAAAACACGACTTTCGAATGACACCGATTGGCTTGTCCTTGCTTCCAGGTATCTGTGCTGGTGCTGAAGGTGCAGTCTGTGTGTGCAAGCATGGAGGTGGTGGGCGAGAGCTCGGCCGTGGCTCTGGAGGTGGGCCAGATCACACCCAGCCAGCTGGGCAACGTCAGCCTGCGACAGTACCTCAGCAATCGCAGCCTTGGTACGAAATGCCTGTTCATTTTTCCTGTTTCTTAATGACGGAGCATGAAGGGTAAAGCTTCTTACATGACATGTCTAATGTATAAATATGTTTTATATGTGGTTATTAATGTTTTGTTTCTTTCCCTGTTTTACATAAAACTGGTTTTTTCAAATGATTCACAATAGTCAAAACTAGTTCAGTCTGGTCTTAATTGGGAACTTGATTATATGAAATATAAAATAGGTTTTAGCCTTTTATAAAAAATCCCCAATGAAATTAATACTTTAAACATAAAGGGGTTTAGTTGAGTTTTAAGCACACAAGTAGGACAGCGACTAAAAAAGAGAAGCAGAATAGTGATTGTGTGAGTGTCAGACCAGTAAAAGAAAGGTTTTTCATGATCTGACTTGTTTGACATTTGAGGAGAAAGATGAGGAAAAGGTGGAAGGATGTGTGATAAAATGTAAGTTTCTGCTTCATCTGAACCTTTCTTAAAAGATGTTTTGATTTCCCCAAAATGAGGCTGGCAGACAGATTTAGGGACACACACCAACACCAGGATATTTCACTTTATCCCCACATGAAGGACTTTCAACAAGCGCAGGAAGCTGCTAGGTGATGGAGAAAACAGAGAGGGGGAAAATATGAACTATTTCAGGCATTTTAAAGCCACATTTCAGTGTTTCAGTTTAAATATTTGTCAAATTGTTTCGATTTTTATGATCATTTATAGTCCTACCTTTGGCACATGTCCACACTAACTCACTCACCTGGTTTTTATTCACCTTCCATAACCTCCCACAGGTATGGTGAGTTCAGTATCCATACCTGCTCAGAGCAGCCAAGGTAACTGCAGGGTACTCCTTCATCACATGTAGCTTAACTTGCATGGCTGTCTCTTTCCACCAGTGTATCTGTGCTTATATGTGTGTGTGTGTTTCTTCTAGTGTGTTTTCTGTCAGATCTCATCTCTCAACATCATGCTCTGCAGATCCAGTGTGTAGAAATGCATCAAGTGTGTGCGTTTGCCCATTTTTCAGCAGCCAAGGGTGGATGTGATTGTGAGATCTCGCTTCTCCAATGTGTGTTTGTGTGTATGTTTGTATGTGGCTCTCATTGAAGGATATATTTGACTTTAATGGAGTGAGTAGTCTCATTATTTGCAACACTAAGCCTTGAACCTTTAAATATGTGTTCGCTACATTTGAATGAACTTCTCCTTTTGCACACAGATTCAACCCTGGTCCTCCTGTTCTCTTCTTCGTTTAATTCGCTGTCCTTGTTTCTCCCCGCCCACCTCATCTCCCCACTGCAGCAGACTTTGCAGTTTCAGCCCAGTGATTCAGGCAATGAGAGAGACGCCAGCTTTACCCCCACATTTCTCCCCCACCTCCTATTTCACATCCTCATCCCTTCCCTCCTTCTCTCATGCCGTCTTTACTTCCCCCAAGCTCCTACTCCATCTTTCTTCTAATCCTCTGTCATTCACTCTACCTTTCCTTCATCTCTCTCTGTCTCCAGGCCATCTTTTCTCTTCCCCCCTCCTTCCTGTCTTATCAGTCAGTCCTTGGTTTCCTCCTATTAACGTTTTCACCTCCTTTCCCTTCTTTTCTTTTGTCCTTGTCTGCTCAGTGCTAAGACTGTATGTTGTTTTATCTGAGAAACGCTCACAGCCATGCGTGTTTGTGCTCAATGACATTAACCCTCTCCTGCCGTTCTTTTAGTGAGCATTAGTGACAGAAGTGACGCAGTTCTCACTTTAATGAGAAGATCTTTAATTGTTCATCTTCATGTTTTGCTGAATGATCCGACCATGTCTTTTACCTATTAAAATGTCTTAACTTCAACTTTTATCATCTCATTTCTTCCCTTTGGCCTCCTTTTTTCTTTCTTTTCTATTCCTTTTAAACTTGTTAGCATCTCAGAGTTTAGTATTCTGGGTTTTCTTTAAAAAAATCACAAACAAAGAAAAAACAAACCAAGAAAATGTGACAACTGAATGTTGTGTTTTTTCTTTTTTTTTACTTTTAAGTTCAAAGCCCTCAAACATTCCTCAACATCTCTGGTATCAAACATTCTCTTTTACTCAACCTTTCCCTTTATATACATTTCAGCTTCACTTTTATCTCCTGGCTCTCTTTTTGATCTTCAGCTTCAGTTCCCGTCTCACTTAAATCTTATTAACCCTTTCATCAAAATGCACCCTTTTATGTAGAGCTATCATAAACTTTGATGCGTGCACTTCAGAATAGGGAATAATTTCCATTTTAATGACGCATCGTTTCTGATGGCAACTAAAAAAAGAAGTGCGAAGCTTAAACTGACTTCTGTAGAAGAAGAAGAATGAAAGGATCACAAACTGGTGTGAGAGGTGCACAACCCGAGACAAGAACTAGTGATTAAAGCTGCTCAGAAAATCATTGGTGCCCATCAATAAGATGAGGTGTCTGAGAAGAATCTGAAGAGTACAAAAAGACAGAATGAGTCTCAAATCTCAGCCTGGCAAATGGTACAGTCAGATCAGCTGCTGGAAATAACAGACTGTAGATCCTTTTCCTCAAACTGTGAGATTAATAACACTTGTCTACACTCGGCTACAACAGTCATTTACATATTTGGCTCGTTCAGTTCGGCAGTTCTTGTATAAAAAATGTTTGTAGGTTGCATAAATGAGTGAATTTCATTTTAACGATGCTTCGTCACTGAATGTACAACTCAAGATGGTTACTACAGCTGTCCGACATTGGGCTAAAATGGGATATGGAAGTAGTCTACAACATAGACACAGGGTTATAACTTGAAAATGTAGTTTTGATTCACTTTGTCTTTTAGTCATTTTCAGTCTTAAAGCTACAAAGTAAAATGTTTGACGGAATTAGAATAGTTTGGGTGTATTTTGATGTCAGGTGTAAGTGAGCTGAGCAGTGACTCCACAGGTGCCAACAACAGCTGCTGTCTTTTCTTTCACAGCTGGTGGGGAGATGAACTCCGCATCTACCCAAGCCAGTTACAGTCCGGAGGTGCGGGCTCGCCTGGAGAACGGGCCATGCGCTGCCACCCATTCCCCGCTGGCTGAGCGAAACGGCTTCCTTCAACTGCATCTCCACGGATATCATGCGGATTTCATGATGTCCACGCTACGCAACCTCTCCCTCTTTCTGGAGGATGACTCCACTTCACAGGTGCTGCCCATGGAGATCAGCGTCAGGGACCTGCGCATCGATTTAAAGGTACTAAAGCTTTCAGCTCCGCTGGGATGTTTGCTTTTTTACGTTGATGTTCTAGTTTTAGATCATTTCAGCACTTTATTTAACTGCTAAACACAGCAGCTTCTGTACAAAACAAGTGTTTTGATCCGTGCCCTAACTGGAATTTAAATTTGAACTAAATGTTTGACACAAAAAAGACTTTTCTGCTTGTTCTCTTGGGTTTCTATGTGTAAGGGAAGTTGTTGTAGATCATTTCACACATAATGTTATAAAACTAAACAACAACCCATTCCCTGAAAAAATCAGAGATCTGGATCTAAAACCTGCTTATAATTTATGCATCGATGGTGCCTTTCCAGATGTGTAAACTGCCAATTCCATAGGGACTAATGCACCCCCATACCATAAGAGAGGCAGGCTTTGACCTGTGAGCTGCATGTCCCAATTGTTTAGTAATTATAGTTATATATTCCAACAACATATATTCCTGTGTTGCAGGATGACGGCCCCCGCGACAATCCCTCTGACTCGGAGCCCTCACCGATCACTCTATACGTGGACAGTCTCATCATTCACAAAAGGGACGACGGGTCTTACTCACTAGGAGGTGATAAACAAATGTCTAATTTATGTTTCTACATCAGATCCAGCCCAAATTCACCCCATTTCTACATAATGTCCTGTAAAGCTCTCAGTACATCCACACATTTATTTCCTCTCTGTTCTCTTGTCGTCTTCCTCACAGTGGACACTGCAGCCAAACCCAAGAAAGCAACTTCACTGATGGACACCTCTCTGAGTCCAGTCCATGAGACCGTGAGCGGCGTCTTCAGAATACAGAAAGCTACGCAGACGCAAAACCCACCAACCAGCCCCAGTCCATCGTCCAGAGAAAAGGTGACACACACACAAACTCAACTGTGCTGCAGCTGTGAAATACAAAAAAGTAGGGAAAAAAATTCTGGGAAAGGCAAAGTAATAAAAATTTCATTAAAGTTGCGTCCTCCCCTTTCTACATAAAGTAGTGAACAAGAAGCGTCTTTTTTTCAGAATTTAATAATTGGTACAAGTATGACTTAAAAATAAAAAATGCAGGCAATATTCAACCCTAATAAATAGAGCAGCACTCTCAACATAAAGCAACGTCAGGAGTTTCTTGCCAGAGAAAAGACTCGTTTTTCATATTTTTCTCTACCTTAATACCCAATTAAAAAAAACAAACCCTATGGCTTCTTTTCCCTCTGCTTTCAGATGCTAATAGAAGAAAACGAATGTTTAAAGTTGGAGCTGTCTCGAACCAAAATGGCGCTGGCTGAGGCTCAGATGGAAAAGGACTCACTGGTTCACCGCATGAAGAGCCTGAAAGTAAACACCAGCTAGACCCGACAGACAGACAGCAGTTACCTTTTGGAACAAAATTTGGCAATGAAGAGTCTGTCAAGACTTTGAATTTACCTGTTTTGTGTTTGTTTGTTTTTAACCCATTTGTCTGTTTATTTTTCCTCTACATTAAGCATTTGGGGAGCAGAAAAGAAAGAGGAGACATTATTGTTTTATTGATTGAGAGAAAGAAGAAAGGTTGAGATCTATATTCTTGGTGGTGCCTACAGAAAATCCTTCCCTCATTTTTCTTATTGTGGAGTTAAAATTTTCAAAAGCGCATTCCTGATGAACTTCATATAAAACTGTAGGTATAAAAGAACACTGAATGTTATAATTTTTGAAGAATGTCTAAAAAAATTCTTACTTTGCACTTTATTTAGTGCATCAGAAGTGGGGAAAGAGGCAGATCCTGCACCCCCTCAGAGTGTACAGTGTATATTGTACAAGAATGTGAACACAGGAACTATTTTCTACAAACTCTTAAACAGCTCTGCAGTGTTTCAGTTGAATGTGGGTGTTTTTGTGTCTCAGTGTTTTGTCTGAAGCGGAGGATGAATTTCACAGCTTTGTCAATCAAAATGCCTCATGATAATCAGTGCCCTCCATCTTTCTTATTTTTCTATGTGTAAAGAGCTACTTAACATGTGCTGCACTTTGAAAACCGAGGCAACGTAAATACAATAATTACAACTGTGAGAAAACGAGGCGAGGCAACAGCTGAGGGATTACAGTCTGTGCTCCTTTTTGTTTTTTTAATAGAAGAAACCCTGGGCTCATAAAAACTGCCTGACTACACGAGTATGTGGATTTTTATTTTTACGTAAAGGATGCAAAGAGTGTAATTTGTTTCACGGACAAGCAATGACCATATCTGCTGCTGTCTCATCTGAGGACTTCAGGGGGAAATCCCTAAGTTTGCGTTAACAAAACTAAAATGGATTTATTTTTCTAAAAGCACATGCGCAACACATACATGAATAAGTTCTCCATCTCTAACACGCAGTCTCAACATGTTCTCAGCTGTTTTAAAGACATGAAAAATACAGTGTTTCTTTTTGATCCTCTAATCTTTACAGTTCTTATGGAAACAATTTAAATTAAATCCACATAGGGAATAAGAAGAAAAATACTGAACAAGTTGTCAAAGCTGCTAAAATACCGGTGAAAATAAAATTCAGTTCTAAAAGTTTGACCTTTTTATAAGATCCTTTTTTAACTTATTAAAAAGTATCACATTATTTCTCAAAAGCTTGTGGTGTTTTTAGGGGTAAACGCACCTGGAACTAATTTTACTTTTTTATGCCTCCGTTACGGTACTTTTGATTTGCTTGACACTTAATGATTTTTGAAAATGTTTTACTGCCTTTGATTCCAATCACTTTCAACTTGCAAAAGTATCACATTTATAAAGTTCTTTTTTCCCCTCGGTTTCAAATGCAACCTTCATGTTCTTGTAAATAAGCTGTTTTACGTCTGTGAGCCAAAAAAAAAAAAAACAAACAACCCATTAATAAATGTATGCTGCAAATTTCCATTTCAGTACATCTACAGAAAAGCTTGGCTGATTTACAGCACAGGTGTTTGAACTCTGGCTCACCCGAATTTTGTATTTTTTGCCAAGCAGCATTTCTAAATTTATGACAAGTAATATAAGTGGGAGTAAACACGAGAGCGGCCACTTTGTGAGCTCCGAACGAGCCGCGGTGATCCTCGGCGAAGGGTGCTTGGCCTTTGTGCACATAAATGGTCATGACATTTTAAAGTTGGGAGTAGCTGAGTGGGTCATAAAAGGGTGGTAAATCACTGCGTGTGAGGGGAACGTTATTCTCTGCAGCTGCAAACGTGAAAGCTTGTTTACATACTGTAGCTTAGTGTTTGTGTGTCGTGGCCGCGCCGCAGGACAGAATGTATGTGAGGATTTATGTACAGGAAGAGCCGGTGAATTCAAAGGGCACGCCACTACCTGTTGGTTGGTGGGAACGTTGATGAGAAAAAGAGAAATCAGGTTGTGTTTTGGCTCAGGATGACGGTCTGTCGTTTCTACGATGACATCAGATTTTAGTTTAATATCTGTAAAACGAATTACATCCAGATATGTGTTGGGTAATGCTGATTAGCTGTGGTGGCTGTATTAAACTGTACTGACTCCAGAAGTTAATCACTTGTAAATGTACATTCAATGAACACTTATTGAAAGTTTCATTAAAATCTATCCTGTAGTTCCAGAGATATTTTGCTAACAGTCAAACAGGGTCAGCTGCAAAGGTTAATCCTAAAGTTTTAAACAAAAATGTCACACAATAAGTAACTATTAGAGTATGTGATGTGAATCACTCTCGGGTCCCACCACGCCCAATTCAGTATTTTTAAAGTAGATTGAACTGTAGCCATAGCCTATTTTAAAGCCAGGTGGCTGCGGCAGCCATCTTGAACTGTATTGGTTTCAGAATTGAATCTGTTGTAGATATGCATCTATTGATTACATCCTGGAAGAGTTTTTAAAATCTATCCAGTGGTTCATTGGATATTTTGCTAACAACGGTGTTGAGATCTAAATTCCAGTGAAGCAGCGGTGAAAGCACCAAACGAGTTCCTGCAGGTAATAAAAAAATGCAGAAAAGGGGGCGGGGTGGGTGTAAAGTGTCTGTGTATGGTGGGGGGTCCGTCCATTTCATGGCTGTCAAAGCACATTAAATCCCTGTTTCTGCCTTCAGAATGCATTATTCACACAAACCCTGCCCTGACACGACTGCGAGGATATTTTGGGATCTCACCTGTTCTCAAACCCATTCAGCTGCAGCGGCGTCGATTGTGAGGGGAATACAATGCCGGCACAGAGCAGCAGTGCGCATGCGCGAGAAACCACCAAGTCAGTTTCTGATCTGAAAATGATACCAGATCGTTTTGAGAGTTCAAATGAACCACACCGACAAACACTCAACCTGCCACACCTGCTAGTGTTGGAGCGTGCTCATCCACACCCTGTCCCTGATCGTAACGTTGAGTAGTATCTTCCAAAACAAGAGGATTCTATAAAGGAAGTCGGGCTTTTTCTGCTTTCAAAATAAAAGCACCAGGACTGGTTTCCTTCGAAACCAGTATGTTGTACAGTACAGCAACAACAGTATGCTCAGTGGACTATTAGGTTTTTATTAGTTTGCTTTTTTTTACCAGATTGATGATGACATAAACTATACTTATAATTCTTATTGGATTTAAACCAGCAAACGTAATGGAGCAATTTTAAAGCATAATTTGACCAATTGCATTTGATTTAATCTTCCTGGTGTCCTGAATTTGAACTGACAAAAAAAGATTCAAACTATACGAAGTCATGATATGATGATTAAGCATTTTTGTGAATGATAATGGACAGATGCCCATATATATTGTGTTATGTCAAACATTTATAACCCTAAATATAGCCTAATATAAAAGACGCCCTATAGTTGGTATAGTGGCAGTAGCAGAAGAAAATAACTATTTTGGAGTCCACTCCTTTTGCTTCGTCTACCTAATGATTTGGATCCAAAACCAGACAAGAAATTCCCATCACTAACATTCAGGCGGGGTAAGTGAGAAAAATAAAACAGACATTTTTATTTTGAAATGACTAACCGGAAGTGGCAAATGAAATCTTGACAGCTGTGTCTCAGCTGACCCTGATGAGCACCGAGCCAGTGCTGTAGGTTCGCGGGAGAGAAGTGAGCAGAGCCGGAGAGCTTTTTGTGGCGGAGGGGGCGGCAGACGGAGTTTCACCTCCTGCCTGTGGACCGGCAGGAGCCTCGGACCCGACGCCCCAAAACAAGACGGAATTTCAGGTTCTTTGTCAGCCAGGCAGGTTTAGTTTTCACTTCAAGACTTGGTTTTGGAGCTCCCGCTCGTCACACCGGGAGTTAATTAGGGAGCTGTGCAGCGAGGCGTTCAGGGGGAGCCGGTCACGGCGGCACTGCTCTGCAGCATCCAGAATCTCACCCCTATACTCTGAGCAGCAGCCGCCTGCAGAAATACGGGAAGCCTTTCAGATGCGTTCGCTCAGCAGACAGTGAGGCAGAGACCAGGGCTTTTATGGGAGATTCGTTGGATTTTCATCGCCCCGTCGTTAGAAACTTGTGTGTCCGGGATGGGGAAAGAGCAGGAGCTACTCGAAGCCGCGCGCACCGGGAATGTCGCCTTGGTGGAGAAATTGTTGAGCGGAAAGAAGGGGATTCTGGGGTCAGGTTCCGGATCCATCCCACTTCCCAGCCTCCTGAGGTAAGCAGCAGCCGCCTCCTTTTCTTCTGTCTGTCTGAGGAGACCCTGGGGGTGTTGGAGGGGATTCCGGAGGGCTTTCCTTTTTCTGCAAAATCACCCTATAGCCTAACATTTATTGCATTTTTATTACCAGCATCTCTACCAGAACAGCCTGTACAGCTTATATGTCCATGAAGCATTTCTTTATTTAAGGCAATGTGTAGCAGGATGCAAACAAAAACGGGAAGAAATCATGCAAACTGCAGTGTTAAAAAAGGCTCACAGCTACCCTGCCGTCCTCTCCTGTTATGGTTAAAGGGATTCACATGCACACTGGAGACAAAAGAACAAACCTGAAGCTTCTTGGCTGTGTCTGCTTTTTTAGTGCAGTGACACTCAGATGCTCAGATATTTGGAAGCATTTGTAACTTTCTGTTTGGTTTTACTCCCAGCATTTGTAAGTTGCTCCATCAATCCTTGCCCGGTGTCTGCAAAGCATCAAGCTTTTATAATTTGACGCCTGTAAAAAGTCTGACAGGGTGTTCCAGCTCTGGAAGAACCCCACTTTTTGTGCCAGAAGACGACAAAAAAAATAAATAAATAAATAACAAACCCTGGCTGATTTGGCTCAGACAGGCTGATGTGGTGTGATTCACTTGCAATATCACTTCTGTTTTGTTTCAAATGAGAACGTTTCAGAAATGAGGAAATGTGGTGGGGTTATGTCAACAAGTTAACAAATTCATTGACCTCAGGTTTTACCTCAAAATCCTCTGAGACACGACCCAAATGAAATAGTGAATTATCAAGAAATTATGAAGTCAGCCTAGAAAATCCTTTAAGCGATTTTGACTGTGCCAAAGCAGAAATAAAAAGCCTACTTTTGAGTGTATAAACCGTTTAAGAGCGGTTCATTATGGTCACAATGGTAACCACAGGCCTAAGTCTGTCACTCCTAGGTTAATGAGAAGCATACTGAAAAGTAAGCCTCAAACAAACAGTCGCTGTGTAAAAACTAGAAGTCAGGTATTAAAAAAAATTATCATGGGCACCCATAATAAACTCAAACTAATCTTTTTCTTCATAAAATTATAAATCCTACTGCTACATTAAAGTGACCATAACCTCCGAAGAACCAATAAAAAGGCCTTACATGGTGGTTGTCCTCCTCCTGCCCCTGCAGCCCCCCCACCCCCCAGATCAAGATGGTGCTGAGCCAGGTGATTAGGAGATCAAAGCAGGGGCATCTGGGAGGAGTCCCGCCTTCGGGTTTGGCCTGCAGGGTCTGAGGACTGGGCTGGAGTCTGTCAGGGAGATTGCGAACCATTCTGCCGAGCTTCTTTGAACTCCCATTATCCAAAAATCAAACCAGTTTAAACTCAAACTATTTAGCTGCTGTAATCCATGGGAAATTTGTTGGAGACTGATTAAAAATAATCCCAGAATAAAAAGCACAGGAAGCTGCTGAAATTTTACTATTTTTTTGGCAACATTCTTACTGAAACAAAAGTGTTTAAGTTGATGATTTCTGACTTTCGTGTTTGGAAGTTTGCCATCTTGCACATGTTTATGAGGCTTGTGGTTTGACATTTTATAATCTAGTTCAGTTGCATGTGTTTCCCTTTTTTGCATGTTGATGTTCCCTTTTGAGATGAAAGTAGTTTTTGGACTTTGGCTGCTTATTTCCCCCCCATCTTCTGTCCTTTTGCCATGACAGCAGCATATTGTGCCTTAAGACTAAAACGTCGTATACCATCTCGTCTTTCTCACCAGCTTCATCAGCGCCACAACGATTTCTTGTATTGATCTGTAATCTGGACCATTTTCAGGCCCCAAGTTGAGCATTAGGCAGTCTCTGTCTTGGGGTTTTGCTGCTGAAAGTGAAGCAAGGATTCACCAGGGACATTTTGAATTATGAATGTGCAACGTCTAGAAAAATGCATCTGTTGAATCAAACCATCCTGGATGTCATGCTTTAAGAATTTAAAGTCTTAAAACAAAATCTAAGCTTCATTTAAAGCCCAATGTTTCTTCTCGTGTTTATATTTTTTTATCAGAAGCCTGATTAACCTGTCAAGGCTGTGCTGGCCTCCGAAGTCTGTGTTTGAACTGAAAAGCTCCGACATGATGTTGGCACGTTCAAGTGCTGTCTGAATGTAAAGCAGGGCTTGAGTTTTTGTCAGTAACCCTGGAGGCGGCAGCCTCGCACCGAAGTAGACTTTAGTAATTTTTGTGACAATCTCAGGCACGTTTGTTGGCCTTCATCTCAAAAGGATGATGATTTTATTTCTTATCCGGTTGTCATGGTGATTGTTACTTTTGTGTTTATGTATATCAAAAGTAATGTCCAAACTTTTAGTTTGTATAGGCTTTTGTTAGAACTTTAATTTGACAATTTTCCTTTAAGAACTTTGTATAGAAGTAGTTTAGATGATGTGTGTTTATCTTTAAATGCTTATACTTGAATACTATCAGAAAGTGTTACATACCTTTTGCCTTTTATTGAGTCATGACTCTATATGCCTACAAAAACACCAAGTGGGCTGCACACACGCGCACACATCTACGTGAGTGTGTGCTAATGTGACTAGCAGTGTGACACACCTCCTAATAGAGGGCTGTTTGTACTTGAGGAGTTGAATTGGGTCAACAGCAGAGGCGTGTGTGTTGCTGTAGGAATGATCTCTGGAAATCAGAGCAGAGTTTCCCATCTTAAGGCCTCTGAATGTTGAATTCATGAGTCATAATCTTCTTTTTATTTATTTTTTGCTGAGGATGAGTGCTGTGTGAAGTGAAACACACACACGCATCAAGTTCAGGATGTAGAGAGGACTGCAGTTTTGTGGTGTGGGATGCTGTGCATGAACACTGGAAAATCAATATTGGACCATCTCATCCGTGTTTAATGGCACATACAGAATATATCTTTCAACTGAGAAAGACTTGTACCATATATATGTATATATAAAATGCCATGAAAGGTAACGGGCGATATGCATTCCTTTAGAAAATGCTAGGCCTTTTAAAT
>JAVKLF010000053.1:5910570-5921471 GCA_034783495.1 Millerichthys robustus
TGTGTGTGTGTGTGTGTGTGTGTGTGTGTGTGTGTGTGTGTGTGTGTGTGTGTGTGTGTGTGTGTGTGTTTAAAAAAGCAGGTCAGCACCTCAGTTTCTACATTCAGTGAAAAATCAACAGCCAAGTCAACAGAAGTCTGGATTATAGACACACACATACATAAAAAAAGAAAACAAATAACAAGAGGTTCTCATTTGCATATTTGCCTATCATTGCTTCAAAGCAACTTCTTCAGAGATTTCTTTGTTAAAGTGAGACAGAGACGTGCAAAATTCTTGATCAGTCTATATGGGACTAGGGGTCGAAATAAGAATGTTTCTTCTGTTTCATGACGGAAGATTTATTAAAAGCAAAATGTACACAAAAGTAGTATTGCAAAAATAACTCATTGTCATTGTTTAGATAACAGTCTCTTTTTCTTCTACACAGTCTGTTCCTAATTAACTGTAAGACTTGCCTCAACAACCAAGAACATAAGTATTAAACCTCTGTTTCTATAGAAGCTGAACTGAGCTTATGTAATATGAAAAAGTAGGGCAGGACAAAGTTGAAAAATTAAAGTTCCTTTTTATATGCACATCAGATCTGAAAATTCTTTCCTTTTATGCATTTAAAAGCTGTAAGAGTCAGAAACCTGCTGACCTCCGGCCATTAATAATTCACTGAGCAAAGAGAAATTGTGCTTTTTAAATCTAGACCCGTCATCTTCTGGCCCTTAACCTTCAATCACTAAGTGTGACAGCAAATTATTTTGCATCATGCAATATTAAACATTACCGCAAGAAATCAACATAGATTTAAAGACTGTTGTGTACAGCTGCATTTAATTCACACCCACCACTGCAGGTCATTTACTGTTTGTAACCGCATGATAAATCTAATCTGAGTGATGTTTACTTGAACAAGCTTAACAGGATTGCACGTGACAGTTAATTAAACCAAATTATACTTTTGCATGGTTCATAAATATAATGCGCTGACTGAGTCATTAGGTTACGCTCAATCCTTTGGGGATCGCACAAAGATTTAGAAAGATGTAACGCAGTAACATGCAGTGACAGTTAAGTGAGATATACATAAATACACAGAGATGCATTTCCAGCAGTTTACGTCAGACCACTCTGCTCTAGATACAGTCAATTAAACTTCAAAGCTGGAATTTAAACCTATTTTAAGCTCAATTGAATCTATATTCAAAGTTATGCAACTCTAAAAATACCTCACTGTGAAGATGATGGTTTAAATCACATGTCAAACTCAAGACCCGTGGGACAAATGTGCCTTGCCACGGCATTTCATGTGACTCCTGAGTGCTTCAAAGCTATACTAATGTCTTAAAATAAGCATATACTGCTTTCAAGCCAGCAGTAACCATAAACAACATCTGCCATAATGTATGTTATTTATTTTACCAGCAAACAACATCATCCCACCATTAGGTGGAGATGCACAGAGTTCAAAAGTAGCTGTGTAAACTCTCCATTTCACTGCAGCCTAGTTGTACTAGGAAGTGGGAATATCCCACTTGTAAGGCATAAATATGAATTGGGATGCCCCTCCAGTGGGAACTCCCTGTCAGAAAGTAGGAGAGTTCAGAATTCATGACAGCAGCTACTCACCACAACTTAGCAGTACGTAAAACTCTCTTACTTTTATTTTTAACAGTGCTTCTATATCATTTATTTCACAATTAGTCAGTCGTACACAAAGCAACTTTCATTTCATTCATTGTTCGTTAAACCGTTTCGCAATCTGATGTCAGTTAGCTGTGCTGTATGCAGACCCACACAGCTACATCACTTTTAAGATCAGCAACAACCAGAAACAATAACAGATCATCGGATCAGACCGGTATTTAACACATACTGCAATCTAATTGGTTTGGGTGGTGACTAGCCTCTAAAATACTTCAAAAATGTGCCATTTGCTGTGAAATAAACCATCACAATTTGTAAAAAAAAAAAAAAAGTGTTATTTTATAAATGATCCACACTGGGTGTATTCACGGACGCTTATGACTCACTCTGCAGGTTTAATTGTGACGTAACTAAAGTCAACAAGGGCACATTTAGAGTAAAATCCTTCTTTGGAATTTTAGCTAATAAAGAGTATTAAATCAAACCACAAAATTAAAAACAGACGTGACTGCTTTGGTAAGAAACCAGGTAAAACAAAGAGGGAATTAATTTGGTCAGAGAAGGGACAGTTCATGCACAGTCAAAGAAAAGAAGGCAAACCTGCACCTGAAGAGGTTTTGATCAAACAAAGAACTAATACTCAGATCCCTCCTGTAAGAAGAAAATGTAAGAATCTATTCTGAAATAAATCACAGACTAAAAGTAGGCAGGAGAGAAAACAACCAGAGCAGCTGAAACAAACAAATCTTGAAACTCTGTCATAATAAGAGCAATAAAGGATCTTCATCACCCTCTAAATCTCCAGCTGGTTATATAGAAAAGGAACATGGCATAAGGGCAAAATAAATGTTTAACACTTTTGAGTGGCTCAGAGGTAGAATAGAAGGAGACAAACTGTGAAAACGATGTTATTTTCAGAGTAGAAGAGCAGCAGATCATTGTGATGAATCATTTACATACAGAGATGATAAAACTTGAGTAGAAAGGCATGCATATTTTAGGAGCTTGTTTTGGATTTTTTTATTACTCAGGAAAGAGCAAAATTGATAAAAGGAAATAAAATTGCATATAGGGGGTTTACACGTGAGCTAAACAAAGAAAGAGGTCATGATTCTGCAAAGAATCAAACATTTATTAAAACAAGTCCATAACAATTTGTTTTTATCTTATGGGAGTACATATAGTGATGGTTTGTGTGTTACAGTGTTCGAATTTCAAAGCAGATGGGTGATAACACCATCACTGAAGGGCAATTGATTTATGGGAGTTATGCAAGTAGAAACTAAACTACTACTCTGTATGAATACCTTTACATTGCTTGGTGTGCATATTGTTTGTTCACTCTGACATCTCATGCTTGTTTGCCAAGGCAGCTGAAATCAACCAAGGAATAGAAACAAAAAAGAATAAAATTAACCACATGATCATGTTCCGATGTATAAAATATGTAAAGTGTTACTTGCACCACTTTGCTTCATTTTGATTATAGAAAAAGTATTTAAGCATGACACATCACATTGATTTAAGACCAAAATCTTAGGGTAAAACAAAATAAACTGTACAGCTGCCTGGATTAAAGAGGCAGTGTGTGGGATTTAGCAGCATCTAGTGGAAACTCCTGAAACTGCAATGTGCTAAAAGGCAAAACAAGACTAACAAAAAAATCTATGTAACCTTACAGTACCGCAGAAATATCAGTCACTTTCAATAATTACATAAATAGACAAACATAACCAATAAAAAATTCTTTTTTTCTTTTGTTTTAATGAAGTCCAGTTGCCTTTGATTCAACTTGAAATGGTTGATATAAAGACATTATAGTTTTTTTTTTCTTGGATTAAAACTATTTTATAACTAACTAGCTAAAACTTCAGCAAAACCTTTCTAGTAATTTGGGTCTTCTTGTTGATGTTTGCAACGCGTCTGGCAAATAAGACTCACAGCGTGTCGCTGCAAAGGTCAAATATCACACAGTATCAGTGCAAGCAACCATAATTTATTCCACAAAGAAATCAAAATGGCAACAGAAATGGTCCAATGGGTTCTCAACATCTAATTTTGAAGGCTAAATAGGTCTGCTTATTCAAACGGCCTGAGGGAAACGCAGCATCTCTTACATACGGCTGGGATGAAGAAAAACTGTCTTGTGAGTTCTTGCAAAAGGCCAGAACAATGCTCATGTGTATGAAAGAGCATGATTGGATCTTTCAGAGTGGTTGAGGGAGGTAATTCATCTTCTTCCTACATAAATAACTCCACCGCAGAGTCCAGAGGGAGTAGGTACAGCTTCTAAGCTTTAAAAAAAAATGAATAATAAAGAAACCCCAGGCAGAACACAATGGGTGAAAGCAGAGGAGGGAGATAAAAGGAAAAGGGAATACCTTCTGGAGTAGATTCAGGGGATTTTGTAAAGGCCACCTTCAGTTCATCAGGGAAATAGTGCAGGATTTAAGAGGTGAGTGTTATTTGTGACCAGGTCAATAGTTTAGTGCGGAGGGGCTAAAGTGCGATTCTGAAGCTGAATTATTCATTCAGATTTCCATCTACTGAAATATTGATGCTGAGCCAATCCTCCGTCACACAGAAACAGACTTTATTCACCTGGAATTTAACCAGAGATGGAAAAAAAGGCTACAACAGCCACTGTCTTGTTCTTCTTATTACTTCCTGATCTATAGTTTCATTTACACTTTGTCCCATTTTTCTTATCCAGAAAGACAATTAACCTTGTCTTAATGAGCACCAAGGGAGAAACAACAGCCACTTAAATATTCCACCAGCTTGTGTTTATTCCCCCAAGCTTGACAACAAGAAAATCCAGGCCATTACCAGTCTCTGTCAAACGTCTTCTCTTCTGCTTTCTCTGACACATCAGCACAGCCAGGGAGTGCAGCAAACATCTGGTTGTACAATATGATGAATAGCAAGCTCAAATGTGCATTTTTGTACCATCTTGAATAGAGAAGTAAAAGTGATGAAAACCTTAAAAAAAAATGACAAACACAGGCTTGTATTTGATCTCTCCGAGTGTGTGCGGGTATTTTTAGGTCTGCTTCTACATTGGAGCTGCACAGCGGGAATGTTTGTTCCTGGAACTATGTGATCGTTTAAAAAAATAAATAAAAGAGCCAAACGAAATCAGAACTCCGAATGCTGCCCGTACCATCACGATGTTAAACTTCAGCTTATTTTATACACCTGTCCTGTCAGAAAACAAGCACTCATCAAAATTGCCATTTCCGTTTACGGAAAACTGAAGGAGGAGGGATTAAACCGGAAAAAGCTCCAGGGTGTAACTGACAAGCAGTCGCTTTAATATCTAAGACAGCTTTCACTTTAGTCACCACACAACTCAGAAAGACTCACTGTACTCAAGTGTCACACGGAGAGAAAATAAACCTCAAAACGAAACACAAGCCATTGTTGCAAACAGTCTTCTAAGAATATAGCACAATGACAAGCAGCTATGAATAAACTGTGCTTCATTGTATTTATAAACTATTTTGAAAAAGACTGTTTTTAGATGCAATACTAAACAGTCAACGCTTTATTTTCCTGGAATACTGACAACAGACTCGGATAATAATTAGT
This sequence comes from Millerichthys robustus, assembly GCA_034783495.1. Lineage (NCBI taxonomy): Eukaryota > Metazoa > Chordata > Actinopteri > Cyprinodontiformes > Rivulidae > Millerichthys > Millerichthys robustus. Next base: position 5,915,800 of record JAVKLF010000053.1, read on the forward strand.
AAGGATTAAGTTTTCATTAATGCAAATGTCTTAAAGTTTATTAAGTCTTTTCTGCTTTTATAATGTAGCTTCTTCATCAAATAAAAACATGTTTTCTCTGACATTTTTCCTTGTTCTTCGATAAGTAATTTTAATAATCCTGAAATTCAAACAACCTTCAGATTGAACAACCTTGGTATAATCTGTTTATGATACAAATTCTCTTGTAGGAAAAAATGAAGAATATTTGCATGAATAGAAAAAAAGAAGAAGCTACATTTCCTCATGACTTGGGCGATCCCACCGGAATCTTGACTACTTGATGCACCGTCTACTCCGAGGAGAGATGATTGTGTTTACTCTGCACTCCATCCTTTTCCTGTCTGAGCTGTGCTGGTAGCTGCTACGTTTCCTAATGTCTGACAGGTTTTCCATCCATCAACCATCACTTCAGGGAAGGTCAGAGCAACCTAATCTGCTTCATCTCGTCTCCCTGCTACCTCACGTTGCTTTGAGTCTTGCTTAGAATGATGACCGGCTGGAACAGCTCACCGTCTGCAGAGGTTGCTCTTAATGGTTGAGAGTTAAGGCTGATAAAACAGCAATGAAACTCAATCCAGCCCCCTGAAAAACAAAAAAACTAGCCTAACCTATTACAAAAACACTACTGCACATGAAGCATTAATGCAGAGGAGTGGAAATGGAAAAACCCTGACAACGCAGGAAGCAAACACAAAAGGTCACCAAAGTGGATAAACAACAAAAATGACCGCAAAAAAAAAAAATGAAACAAAGGTGTGAAACTGCAAGATAACTTTGAGAGAAAGAAAAAACAACAATAAAACGGGAAAAACAAGTCTTGTGGGTTTTCAAAACAAAAAGCAGAATAAATAGGAAGGACAGTATGAAGCAGAGATAAGGTGAAATGTTTGTTTCTCTCTTTTTTCCGCCACGGGCTCGTCTGACAGCTGACGTTGCAAACAGTGACGGCAGGAGGAAAGTGTCTCCTAAACACTCTCCTGCATCTGGGCATAGTCTGTTTGGAAGAGTTCGGTTTTGTAACGAGTGTGTGAAAATGTGAGTGTGGAGCACCCCAAAAACAAAAAGGAAAACCTGGAAGGCAAAAATAAGTTGGCATGATTAGAGTACCGGGTATAAACAGCTAAATATAAATCCTTACACTTAATGCCTTACATTAAAACCCATTCACTTTTGGTTTTCTGTAAGCTAAATCAACTAGAAAACCTTTATCAGTATTCAAACTAAATGGTATAAATAGAGCTGCGTGAACAGGATGAACTGCCTGACATGGTTACAACTATTAATTTATGGTGATTTATCGATGATAAACTAAAGAACGTTTTGAACATTCAGCGGCATAAATGAGTCAGAGGTGACTGTGAAGGACAGAAGTAATGCGTCGCTCATGACGACGTGAAAAAGACGAACTCTGAAGATATGTTTTGTGTCAACGCTCCTTCAGATATGACCACTCTTAAGATAAAAACCGGACAGTTTCAAAGAAACAGTGTCCGTATTTACAGACAGACATGTCAGGTGTTTTGTTAGCAGGATGATGGTGTGAATTATTCTGGGCCGCGGGGCGAGAGAGTGCGTTCCTGCAGGCACGACGAGCCTTTTCACACCTGCTGCCTCCCTCTTGGACAACGACACCGTGAAGGACTGTCTCATTGTCATCGTCTGGAGAGTCCAAGTTAGTGAGTCAGTGAGTGTGTGTGTGTGTGTGTGTGTGTGTGTAAAGCCCAGGTGTGAGACAGCTACAGCAGGATCCAAAGCAGGAGGAATGATGGAAGTTAGTGTAGGCTCTTCCAGAGGAGTGAACCACTTCACTACAACACAATCTGACACACACACACACACACACACAGTCCGACACCCAGGAAGGCATTTTTTACAAGCAGATACACCAACACAGCCAATTTTGTATGTTTCTTGTTATAGAAAGAGCACAACTGCCGATGAGGTGCACGAGAAGCATTTAATTAAACACTCTACACTAGTACCTTCTCTCAACAGGGAATTAGACAAGCACATACCCCCACACAATGGCCTGCTGCTTTTAATTACACTAACACAATCCAACCAACCATACAGACAGGGAGGGAGTCATAAAACACTCGGTGAGAACAAGAAGACAAAAACGAAGCTGCTGCAGAGATTAAGGCAGAAGCACCGACGGTCAAGTTAAGAAATAAAAACAACAACAGCAACAACAAAAAAGAAACTCTGCCACACAGGAAGCCAAAATTGACAAAAATAAAACTAAAAGTTGCAAGCCTCGTGTTGCATCGTATCAACCCTTCATCTGAGCGAGAGGCATCACCTGCTGTCACTTCTCTGGCTCTCTTATCGAAGGAGGAACAACATCATTCTGCTCAGCAGCAGCAGCAGCAGCAGCAGCACCACACAGAGTCACAGCGGTCAAAGCTTCTGGAGCTCAGAGATGTGATCAGACATGATCTGATAGCTGAAAACTCTTCACTGAATCCGATGAGACAAATAGTCGTTTGTTTTGTCTGCATTAAAAACAGCACCCCTGTCTTCAACGAAAAAAGTTGTGTATTTATGACGTCAACTGGGATTTTTAACGTGGATTTCTGGGAGATGTCTGATAAGTGCAAATTAAAAATCAGGAAATGGTTATCAAGAAAACACTCCTTAAATGGATTTTCGTTTACGCTAAACACTAAATGATCATGGTCATGAAATCTATCCAGATAATACAATACTGGATTTTAAAAAGGGTAAACTGGATTGTTTAAAATAAACAGAGAAAAGTGACAAAATATGTGTTGGTTAATTATTTCTTTGTTGTAAAACTTCTTGGTATAACAAGTACTACAAACTTTCCTTAGATAAGCTTCTGTTTAGAACTTTTATAACATTCAGGACAAACTTCAATATCTTTTTGGCTACATCTATCATCCAAATGCACAATATAGTCAATCCTTTTGATTCCACATAATGAAAGTCTCTTCTTTACACCAGCTGGGAATAAACAAACCAAACATCCTTACGAGGGCATTCAGATGACTGTCAAACTTTTATACAAAAACTCCCATGAAGAAAAAACTAATCATCTTTTTGGAAATTTGATTAATTACATGATTATTTTAACCAAACTAATAATCTTACTTGATATTTATATATAAAATGGTTATTTTCATTGATAAATCTACATCTTAGTAACAGAGAGGAGGTAAGATATGAGAGGTATTTTAAAATGGGTATCTATAAATGACAATGATTACTAAAACTAATAGACAGTCCAAATTATTGTTATGTATATTTACTTGTATTTATATTATTTATGCCCTCTTGGACTTGGAGCGCCATCATCTGTCCGGGTAATTACTGTGACAGACAGGAAGTCCTCCCAAACGGCAGCGTAATCCATCACCTCACCTCGCGTCCACATGCTGATCCATCAAGTCAACAATCATGAATATGTACACACAGGTGTCACCTTGACTGGAGCGATGTGGCAATGCTGCCTCCGCTTTGGCTTTTTTATGTTGGATGAATCAAATTCTATAAAAACAGGCCTAGAAGCACTTTTAAAAATATTAAAACTATTTATTTACTGGTTATCATGATGGGTTCTGGGACGAAGATCAGGATCATGTTCAAAAAATGACAGGTAACAAGTAAATCCATGAAGAAAACCCAGACTGAACTGTTAAAGTGGACATATCACGCTTTTAAATCTTTCCTTTAAACATTTCAATCATTCAGTTGGAGTGGAACTACAATGCTTTGGGATGAATTTCTCCTTATTGTAGTTCCATAAACCCCTCTTTCACTCTTGTTCTGAGGTGCGTCTGAGAGCAACTGTTATTGGTGCGGTCTCTTGAAAAGCAAATGAGGCACTTCACACCCCGTCCTCTTTCAGGTCGCAGAGAGTTCTACTCAGAATGATATATAGATCATTTTCCACGTCACCCTGTTCATTTTTTGTAGTTTAATAGCAGAGATATGGCGCAGAAACATTTTATTTAAAAATTAATTAAAAGATGTCAATAAACAGAGGAGTTGTCCATCCAGCCTTATATGTCGGAGCCAGAGTCTGACCCAGAGCGAGAGGAGAATAAAGACAACGAACCTGTAGGACTGTGGGTTTGCAAAAAATATAAAGATATCTTTGCAGAACTGAACGAGACCAAATTAACTTTTCTGCACTCCTAGAGACTCCGAATCCACACCAACATGTATTTAAATGCTAAAAAAGTGAATTTTGCATTATATGTCACCTTCAAATCATGTTCATATGTGTCGTTTTGAAAGTGATGCAAATTTGTTACAGGATTTGAGCTGGTGGAATATTTTAAAATTACACCAACACATTCATTTTTGTGAGATTATTAAATAGTTTTGCATGTATTAAAAAAGGGGATGTGGTTCACTCTGCAGTTCAGGTAAATTATCTAAAGAGTACAAAACCTACAACGCTCTCATTTCTAAAAAGAGTTCGTGTTTATTGGATTTCTATGGAGATTCAATGTGAAGTGTACAAACTAAGAAAATGTAATTCAACCAATCAACTGTAATATTACTGCAACAATAGTTAGACTCTTGGCTGTAACACTAACTTTTACTCTCCTTCCTTCCTAAAACTTCCTTAAACTGATTAAGCTGCAGCCAAACACAGTTTAAGGGATTTCATTTAGCTCGTTTTGATTTAATTTCATTACATTTAGTGTTTTTTCCTTCACATATTTCTATTCAGTAGCCATTCAGCTGACAGAGCAAAATACATACATAGAAAATAAAACCAAATCAAGCAAAAGAAGAAAATCTGAGGCCGTCTTGTTTCAAATCATTTTCAGTATTTATGATCTCACCGTGAAGAACCTGCTGCAGATGACTTGATGATCTGTATCAGCCATTTGTCAATAAAAAGCCTTAACCCCAGCATCCACTGCTATCAACAGAAATATCTCCATCAACCCACACATGTACATGCAAACAAAAGCGCGCATGCACACGTCGATGAACACAACAACAGCAGCAGCAGCAGCTCCCCCAAGCAGAGTATCAGGAGCAATCTGAGGTACACAGCCTCATCGATCTGAAGGCTTCTTCTCAGGAGAATTACATCATCGCTCAACAAATAGTCCATCAGCACCCAGCAGAAGCTGGCCGCTCCGTGACCCCATCTGCTGTAAAAACAAAGACAACAACAAAGAGGCGTTCTCTAGTCCAGTCACGTCACAAGGTGGCGTTGACATGTTTCTCGAAAGTAAGCATTAAGAGTTTTAGCATTAACCTGCAGCTATGCAACAATAGAAAATGTGGATAAGCGACTCCTATGACCTCAGCGACCCTCCTAGAGACTTATAAGTATGAGAGATGAGAGGCAAAATGTCTCCAAGAATCAAGAAAAGTAGTCCAATGATTTTTTATTGAACCACTTAGGATAGTCACAATGCTCACAAATAGAAAGGTCAACACAATGTGGTAACCACAGTCAGACGATTGGTGTAAGCCGAAAGGGAAAAAAAATGCAGACAAATCTATCAGTGGGAGTCCAGTAAAGCCTGGCTTATAGTTGTAGGGACTCTTACTTATGAGATATGATTATTAGCATTTAATACACGGGGCACCACTCTATTTTTATAGTTTTTAGAGAAAACTTAATTTGGACAACATTAAATCATCCGTGAATGATTTTA
>JAVKLF010000053.1:5921571-5943909 GCA_034783495.1 Millerichthys robustus
GATGCAACTACATTTCGTTGCTTGTACTTGTGACAGTGCAATGACAATAAAGTTGAATTCTATTCTATTCTATTCTACAACTAAAGCGACTAAAGAAACTTCGAAAAAGTTAAAAGTTCCAAAGATTCCAATTTACAAAAAAATTCTAAGTATCGAAAAAGTTCTGGGAAGTTCCACAGAGTACTAAACGAGGCTAAGACAAGATTAGGACAAAACTCGGACAAACAACTTCTAAGACGGACAGAAAACTCTACGACTGGACAAACAACTAACTTTTACGGGTCTTTACAGTACTTTTAATGCATTGATTTAGGCGTGGTTTATCTGAGCCAGCCAATCTAATTACTAGGGTTGGAACTTCTGGGTCTCTTCTTCGGCATTTTGATTTATTTATTTTAGAGAGACAAAAGAGAAAATCAACTTAACTTTTGTAGGAACAGTCCAACATACGATCTTGTTAACATAATTAAATCAACAGCAGTTGGCAAAAGCAATAAAGCACATTAACCACAGTGTTTAACTTAACTTTGATAATGACGTTATTTCTTGAGTCACAGATACGTGTTGATTAGATTACCAAACATCGATAACAGAATACAGTTCAGTGAAATTCTGGTCCATAGATGGCGCTGTTGACTTGAGCAAGAGAAGAAGAGTGATAAGGATAGCGAAGGAGGGGTAGAGAAAGCGCGGGAAAATGTCTTCACTTAGTCTGCTGAAGACAAAGAATGTGTATTGGGGAGTTCTGTTCTCAAGGTTACGTTTAATCACTTCCCCGCAGTCTCTGGTTGACACCTTTGTAGCTAGGGCCCCAGTCAACCTGAGTTCCCAAGGGTTTTGTGGATGAAAACTTTAGATAATGTCTCTTTGACACAACCCAGGTGTCTCCTTCATGAATAGAGTGTATTGTATCAGTGTCTTGTAAATCCAGTTAACATGGGAGTGTTTGGAGACGCATATCTGTGAGAGGGGAGATTCCGGTTGGGAGAGGTTTTCCTGTATGAGTAGATTGATTCAGTACCTTAGGAGCCCTACATAGTTCACGAGAATTGAGAAGCTGTGAATCTGTGAATTTGCTGGCCATGACTGTTCAAACATACAGCCATCGTTGCAACTGCAAAACTCGTAAAGATAGATAAAACTTGAGGAACAAGTCAAAGAACTTGTGGAAGGAGATTGGATCATTTTTGTGCACAGAGGAGACAGCACAGAGACAACGGGGGCTTGCTGTGGCTGTGGTGACCTGGAGAAAGTACAATTAAATTAATTTTATTGTTTATAGAAGTGCTATTTTAAGGCCTGCTAGATGAGACGGTTGGCAAACTCTTCTCTTACTCCTGCTCCAAACATCAGCTGTTCAGTTATTTCTCTGCTCTCCTTTTGCAATAAATGAAGGCTTATCACTGCGCTGCTGGTGAGGCTTATGGAATTGGAAGCAAAGCTCTGCAATGCTGAAAATAACCCATTGGCTGCATTAACTAGTCATGCCACCCGGTTGAGAAAGCAGCATTGCATCAAACAGAGGCTTGTATTTTTTTTTTTTAAGCCAATTTTCCCCAAACAAAAACACAAACAAACTTATTCTACCTGGAACCTAATTCTGTTTTAAGCTCTTCTGGAGTGTGTATGTTACTAAAGTGCCAATAATTAATACACTGCCCAGGTTATACTTAGTAAGTAAACTTAGTAGACCACTGTATTAACAGGTAAATGAGGGTAGAGATGCGCTTTGAGCATCCTGGTTGGATAGAAAGGAGCTACTGTATATAATAACATTCCATTTACTTTTCTCTTTGTCAGGATTTTGACCAGTTCACCTGGATTTCAAGTTTGCTTTTTTTTTTTTTTTTACCTTGATGTAGCCTCCGGTTGAGACCAAAAGAGAGTTGTCTGGTGAAAAGTGGAGATCTGTCACCCAGCCTCCGTGAAGGGAGTCCATGCCGTCTTTACTGTCCCGGGAACAAATCTTCAGTAAAGCGCCGTCTGTGACACTCCAGAGCTGTGACAGACAAAAAAAAACTCCAACTAAATAAATGCTGGTGGCAACAAAAAAGGCTTAACGAATTGAGAGTTCACACTGAAATCAATAGCAGATCAAATGGGTGGAAAAATAAACTTGCTATTTACTTTGCCTCTTCTGGACTACTTTACTTTATTAATTAACAATGGTGCAAAAACGCAGAATGGTCACAACCTGTGGGATCTTAGAAAACAACGTGGCTGTTTTAACATGAAGAAAACACAAAGATCGTTTTTGTTAATGCCTAATAACATGAAAATACTAATTAATATTACATTTTTATGCATGATGATCTCCCTAAATATTAGGCTCCAGAAGTTTAATATTTTGTATCTAAAACTGGAGTTTATAAATAGTTTAAAAACTTTGTTTTGGTCTAAAAAAACCGTCTTGCTTCTTATGTCCTACTGAAATACTTCATTTTGACTCCTGCCTCATTACTGCTAGTATTCTCAAACAGACACATTGAGTTGGTTTTGCAACACCATAACCCATTTATATCTGGGTCACCGTGTGCTTCTCTTCACCATCCAAGCCCGACAACTGAATTTTTTTTCTTACTATATATGGTAGAAACAGTTTTTAAAAAGGAGCAAAGGATCACATAAACCATACAAAGGTTTTATGTTACCGGAGTGTTTGAACAGTAGAAAATGAAAGTTTCCATCTTAGTAACTTGGACATCTTGAGGCACAAATTTGGGTTTATTTTATATTTTGCTTTCAAAACCCAGGTGTTCTTTTTAGATATATTTGAGCAATTTGTTCCAGTATTTTCAGCTTAAAACTTGAATTTTAATTGTTTTTTGTTTTTTTTGTTTATAGCGGCTCATTGCAGGAAACAACATGCCAAAAACCTTTTGGCCAATAGCTGAGTGAAAAAGTAGCCAAGACTAAATAAACAGCTTCAAAATCCTATAGAAGCATTAGTTGTGACTATTATGAAAGATTATTGCTTTTGAAATTAAACAGGGGGCTCAAGACTTTTGCACAGTATTCAATAAGAACAAAAATAAGGTTTATGATTTCAGCTTTTTCAATCTCTGCATTGTGTTGGTTTACAGATGTTATGCAACTGCCACACTTATTTGACAATAAAACATCACACAGGCAGCAATATTTATTTGTTAGCGTTCTTGTTCACATTTGTTTCCATGGCAACAGGGGACATTTCAGTAGGTTATGCAATTGTGCCTTTTGAATTGAGATATTTCTGAGTAACGACAGATCCCTGACGGATTCTTGACGTTTCTGCTGCAGGCTGAGGGACGTGTGTTGCTCTCTGCCTCACACATGGTTCACTTTGTGGATTTTCCACAGGAGCCGTTCAGACAGCAGGGCCTCAGAGAACTAATTTGGCAGCCAGAGTCTTCTCCTCCTCCTCCTCCCACTGTCTGACGTCTCCTCTTGTTCCTGCTCGCTCCCAGACTTCTTACACTACACCTCCTCATAAGAAGGAGCCCTGCCTCCTCTCTTTCATCTCAACCCCTCCTGTGTGCACTGCGCTAATCACAAGTAAGCACTTTATCTAAATGAGGGATGACATGTAATTAGAGGGTGAATTCGGGAAATAAATGTTGACTGCTTTAATTGCTTTTTGCATTTTGAACGGAAAATTAGAAGGTTGTAAGCACTGTCACTGATTCTCACGAGAGTAATACAGAAATGCTTAATTTGTTGACACGCGAGGATCACGTCTAATTTTCCATCGCGACTCCTAATCCGCCTTACTTTGCATTCCCTCCAGCTTAACAGAATAAAAACTATGGAGGGAAAATAAATGTGGAATATACTTGAATACACACCCGTATCTCTCCGTTGTCATCTCCTGTTGCGAGGAGCTGGCCATCCCAGGAAAACCGGCAGCTTCTGACGCACTCCTGGTGACCTCTCAGTACATGTGCACATCGCCAGGATTCACAGCTCCACACCTACAAGTGAAAAACATCCAATGAGACAGTGGTTCACAAACTTTGTCTGCCAGGCCCGCTTTGTATTATAGGAAAATTTCCGAGTCCGCCCCGGCACACACACCATTCACAACACAGATATTTAAGACACATTTCAACCTTTTTTTTTTAACAACTGAACTAATAAAAGTAAATGGAAATAAAATGCAGGTTGAAATAAAATAAATTACAATCTCTTAAATAACAAAACAACAAACCAACTTTAGTTTATTTACTTTCTTTTCTGTGTCAACATCAATAAATCTGCTTCCAAAAATGCTTCTCAGTGCAAAATGGGTTTAAAAACCATGAACAACCTCCTGAGAGGAATAAAAATAACAAAAATGACACCTTTAAACCTCACTTCTGTGTGTTTATGTAGGAACCCCGCCAAAAACCAGAACTAGCACATTGGCGACAGTGGAAAGGAAACACAAGGAAGCAAAAGTAAGAAATTAGAAGATAAATTGTCCATCATCCACAGTGATTTTTCAAAACTGAGACCTTTCCGCTCAGACAGTTACATCATCTTTGATAAATCTTATGAGTACAGACAGTTGTGCCAAATGCGCCGCTCACATTGTGTTGCCACCGTGTCTCTGTCTATTAATGGGTGACGTCTCGCACACTTTGCTGGTTTTACATTTCTCTTTTTCGCTTTTTGCCCCCTGTCTGTTTTAAATCCATTGTTCTCTTCAATCCATTGTTCTTGCTTTGCACCCCACATCGCACAGAAATAACACTACTTCTAATTAAACCCTTCATTTGGCAGACAAACTAAATCTGCGCACAAATCTCTTCATCTGAAGGTCAGGAGAAACAAAACCGGAGGAAAAAAGAAGGAGCAAAGGAAAAGAACAGAAGAGAGCACTCTCTTTTTTGTGCTGCCATTCAAAGGCAGTCATTGCTAAAAAAAAAAAAAAAATGTGTTTGACCTCAAGCTAGATGGAAACTAGAGACTTTGATGATTTATGTTTAAGGTCCAAGTCAGTCTGGAGACCAAGGACAGTGTGACTGGCTGCTGACCAACCTGATTAACACACGAACACTCGCATTATGATCTTTGCCAAATTCATAAAAAACACATTCAGTGAGGTAGCTGCCAACCACATTGGAATTCTTGTTGGAAAGTTGGTAGCAGTGGATCTTGATCAAGTAATTTAACAAATGCCAGATAGATTGGCTTTGAGTTGCTTTTTAATCTGGAACAAATATAGATCTCAATGATTGCATAACTGTTGGAGACTGCAGGACATTGAATGATGCTGAAAAGAAAGTCGTGCTGGTGTCGAAGAGCAATACAGTTCTGTTCACAGTGCAGGTAACTTCTCTGTGGACAGTGATCTAGAAACGTCTGTATTTACAGACAAGCATATCTCACTAAGTCCTTTTAGTCAAAGTCAGGCCAAAGTCAGGCGGAGAGGTGTTGGAGCTACAATCAGAGAGGGAGGTGGGTCAGTAGAGGGCAGCCAACCTGCTGAGTGGGTTGGCCTACAGCATTGCGAGATGCATTCTGACTGGAAAAGTATGTGGGAGGACAGACTGACCTGCAGCGTTTTGATGCATACTCATCTCTAAGGTCCCTCACCTCCACACTGGACAGACATTTAGCCGCAGAGATCGCACACACAGCAACACAGTCTTGTTGATTTCGCTGGAAGTGAGCAGTTAGATTTGATAGAAAACCCTGATGTGTAATAAGTCATGTTACTGGAGGTACAAACAGATGTCTCATCTCACAAGTAAGTAGGTGTGCAGCACGACGGTTCAGTGGTTAGCACTGCAAGATGGTACTGGGTTCGATTCCCAGAATTTTCTGTGCGGAGTTGACATGTTCTCCTCGTGTTTGCGTGAGTTTTCTCCGGTTTCTTCCCATAGATCAAAAACATGTACAATAGGTTACCTTTGGGCCCAGGCCTCCCTTGCAAAAGAGATCTGAGATCTCAATGGGATTTGCCTGGCTAAATAAAGGTCAATAAATAAATCAATAAATAAAAAGTGTGTGTGTGTGTGGGCATGTTTTGCTATCCTTGTGAGGACATTTTGTCCTTATGAGGATATTTTGCCTAGTCCACACAACGCGAAACACCATTTGTGGGTCAGGGTTAGGGTCAGGTATGGACCTGTGGGGTTAGGTTTAGGGTCAGGAGTCAGGGTTAGGCTGTAGAAATTAATTGAAGTAAATGGTAAGTCCTCACAAAGATACCACTACATGATTGTGTGTGTGTGTGTGTGTGTTAAACCTTAGCAGTCTTGTCAGCAGAGGTGGTCGCAAAAAGCCATCTGTCTGGCGAGACATGACAGGACAGAATGGCTCCCTGATGAGCCTCGATGTCCTGCAGTTTCTGTCCACTCTCAATGTCCCACACCTGACGATGAGCAGAGGACGACAAATTATTTACGGTATGACTTTATGCTGCTGTTAAATATGGGAAGAGAGTGTGTGTGTGTGTTTGAGTTTCACCTTCACGGTACCATCAAAGGACCAGGACAGCAGTCTCGAGTCATTTGTTGAGTCGGACAGCAGTGAGAAGCATCTGACTTGCTCCTTGTGACCCTGAAGTACTTTACACTCCCCTGACTGCCACTTCCACACCTACAGGGAATAACAAAGAGGGAAATATATCAACCACTTGGATGCCCATATAGATAAGCAACAAATTATCCTGACACTTTTTATTAGAGTCATGGAGGCGGGCTGTGAAAAACTACGTTCAGACAGAAATATTTGTAAATTTTTATTACAGTAAGAAAAACTCACAAATGTCGCAAACTTAACCTGAACTTGACAAAAGCCGTTATAAGAAAAAAACAATTAATGAAGATTAGGCATTGCTTTTGAATTGTAGTTTACCAGCATTATTTAAAAATAAATTAAATTGGTCTTGAAGGGAAAAAAGGTGAAAGTCTTAACTTAAAAAACAATGTGGTGACAAATGATGTGATCTGACACTGATGTCCCTCGATCTTGAAGATTTTCTTTTTGTTTTTGTTCATCCTTTTATAGTTTGTCTTTTCGGCTTCTCAAATTGTTATGATGGTAATTTTGAACCATTCTTCCTAACAATGTTTCTTCTTTTAATTGAGGTTTGCAGCAGTTTGTTTATGCACAGCTCTCAAAAAGTCTCGCCAAAGCATTTCACTCAGCCTCATTCTTTTCTTTCTCAGCCATTCTGCTGTGGATTTGTTGCTGTGCTTTGGATTATTGTGTTGCATGACCCAGTTTTCTCTATTTTATGAAGTTCCTCCCAGGGTTTATTTGCCTAATTTGAAGGTCCAATGAGCAGATTTACATAAATAAATATTTTTTTATATTCCTCCACTGAAATAATTTCTTAAGAATGAGAGCTTTCTTGTGTAATTGTACAATAATTGAATATTTTACCAGAAAAAAAAATCTGCCAGCATTTAAATTGCAACACTCATTTGAAATTCTCAGTGTGCTTTAAATAAAACATCACCATTTCTGTAACATACTTTTGCTTTCTGCCTCCTGTGCACAGTATTTCCAGTCAGGACAACATGTATCAGAGCAATGCATCTATGTTTGTCTAAACATTTTTCAGTTTATGTAAAAAAATAAGCCAAATGTAAAGTCTCTAAAGTTAAAACCTTTCACTTGTGCGCCTAAATTATCTATATTTTAAGTGTCCTATGTGATATCGCTTGGTGTTATGCTTGGAGTATGTGTTGTGAGTGACTCTCAGCTACTACCGCATCATATTTTAGCTCAATATCTGTAAAATTAATGGAGTTATAGACATTTTCTATTTAATGAGCTGTGGCAGCCATCTTGAATTGGATTGAAGCGAAACATTAGCCAGTTGTAGATGTCAATCTAATGATTATTTCCTAAAACTTGTATTCATATCCAGTGGTTTGTGATATACTTTGCTAACAGACAGAATTGACTGCAAACAGTTAATGGAAAATGTTGAACAAAACCCTTCTGCTGGAGATGAATCTCAGCTACTACTACTACCTTGTCCCTTTTTTGTCTGAAGGTTAAAATTCATCACCAACAAACATCTGGGTCTTTTATCTTCACTCTACGTTTGCACCAACATCTAAATTCACACTTGCATTTCCTAGCAAGCACTTGTCTAGCAGCGTGAATCTGAATATTTCCTGAATAAGTTGTGGAATGGGCTGAGAATACGCGATGCTGCAGGCAGCAGCCGCATGAATACGGAATGAGGAGCTTTGCTGTTGGGAAAGGAGAGCGAAGGAGGTGCTGCAGTGTACAGGCAAACAGAGGAGACACGGGAGGAGAACGAGATGAGAGGTGGAGATGGATAAAAAGGAAAAGAGCAACAGAGCATGAACAGTGGGGTTTGACGGAGCGTAACACTGATGTACACACACATTCAGTATTCACACACAATCAGTTGCATGTGGTCAACACAGGAGCAGGAGGGAGATAAAGAGCCATTGAGAGCAGTGTAGCCAAAGGCAAAAAGGGAAATAAAAGCAGAGGAGACAGAAGAGAGGGATGAAGTGTGGAGAGGTGAAAAGGCAGACAAAGAAATTGGTCAAGTTTAACAGGTGGGGGAAGGCAAAGGCACAACAGAGACCCAAGACACCGAAGATGAATGATTCGCTAAAGCAAGTATTTTTACTCAAGGTGAAGGATCGGATGGAGGGAGAACAATAATCGATAACAGAGAAGAAAAATGGGAAACGAGCACAAGGGAGGAGCTGAAAGAAATGCCAATAAATAAGGAGGAAGAGAAGGTGAAAGATGGTTGAGGAACCGAATGACAAATTGAGAATGAGAAAAGGAGAAGCGATAGGCGAACTGAAACAAACGCAAGAACAATAAAGAAAAAGAAAGGGAGCAAGAGAAGGAGGAGAGGGTATGAGTTGAGCCTACCCTGATGGTGGTGTCCTCAGAGGACGTGATGAGCGTTTGGCCGCTCTGGCAAAACTGGCAGTGAAGCACGGTCTTCGTATGCCCCGGCAGAGTAGCTAAAAGCTTCCCGGAGGGCACCTCCAGGACCTGGAAGGACGAGACAAAACAAAGCAAAAAGAACTTGAACTGCTGCACAAATACGCTAGGATACAGATAGACACACAAAGGGGACATTTTTCAAAAGATTTGAGAAGGACTGAAATAAAGCCCCATGAGTGAATTGGTGATGATGCATAGATGGATTCAAAAAAACAGATTTGAGTGCAACAATTCAGTCACAAAGGGTTGTCCCACAGTCCTGTAGGAGCAAAAAAAAAATACAGTTCTAGGAAAGTATTCTGTTTCAGCAAATGTTTAGTGGTAAAATAACTTCTTGAGATGAGAAATTGTTAAAATATTTAAAGCTGACTTAGGAAGCTGTCCAGAGTGTACCCCACCTTTTGCCAAATGATCAATGCAGACCCCCCGGACCGTGAACAGGAACAAATGGGTAAAGAAAACAGGTGGATGGATGAATTTTGGGAGACTTTGCACAATTCTGGCCCATATGTTTCCTCAGGCTTTCAATACAGACACACTAGTAGAATGGCTGTTTTCCATCGGACTACCTGTTCTTTTCACTGACAAACATCAGCAACAGGAAATCATCATGCGAATCATATTTGTAATCAAAATTTGGAGGAGTCTGCTTTAGCGGACTACTGCATCCGTGTAGTTCTCTAACCATCATGTGTTTTACGTTAGTGTGTATCATGTCTGCACATTAGAGGGGAGTCCATGACAGCATGGAAAAATTTATTTCATAAAGTAATGAATGCCATCAGTTTGTCCTTGCAGGCCCCTCTTGTGATTACGGACAACAAAGATGAAGATGACAGCAAAGTTTCTCTCACAGCCTCTAAACAAAGCAGCCAAAGCACATAATTATATAAACAGAGTTAAGTCTGGTAAGAACCGATTTTATTCTTTCGAGCTTAAGAATTGTTGGTTGTTGACATAAATTTCTCAAAGCACATAGATGTTTGGACAAGGTTGGAGCTTTTGAAAATTCAAATACCAAACCTAAACTTTAACATAGTGATAAACTTTGAAAAACGGAAAAATAAGCCCAATAAACAACAGACTCTATTACTAATAATACATTTTTTTAAACTTATTTTTAATCCTCTGAATTGCCACCAGCCTATATACACCATAAATTGCCCAAATTTAGACATCTCAAAAAATGTCATATGGTACACCTATTAACAATTTTGCGTTTCCTGAAAAACCTTTAAAACATGACTTGAGCGATTATTTTGAGAAGGTGTCGAAATTAAAAATAAGCCTATCAGTTCAGGAACAAACACACTGTAGCATACCTGTGATCAGCTGAGTATTAAAGATCTGGCACTAATTTATTCAGATAAGAGGATTGAAATGTTTGAGCAGAGAAAAGCAAGTCAGCCATGATGGTCAAATGCATTCACATGCAGAAAGACAAGTTTCAAAGACTGTGAGGACATCTTTTAAACATCCGTTTCAAGGTTTTATGTCTCAGTATCACGAGGCTAGAGTGAAAATCATAGAACACTTGAAAAAAATTCTATATGGTGAATAAACAAGTCAGTGCAAAGAAATATGAGAAGTGAAGGCTATAAAGAAAAAAAAAGACAAATAAAGGCCAGTAAAGCATAACTTGTTCCAATTATTAAAGTCTTTAAAATAGGAAAATAAAAGCTCACACAGAAGCAAATGATTAGTGATTTTTGCTCTGAAATGCAAACACTTCTACACTAACTCCACCGTACACTACCTGCACTCTGCCTGAGCACTGAGCGACTGCCAGGACCGACCCCCTGCAGGGGGTCAGCAGGCGACGGATCCTGCAGCCAACTGTCCTTAGCACCTGACCAGCCTTCAGCCCTGACACCTGCCACACAACACACAGACACTAAAAATGCTCTTTCAGTTATAAAAAAAAAACAACACACAAAACAGGGAGTTTTTCTTCTCTGACGCACACTTTTTCCAAGAATCTGTCAACTTTTTACTACAGGAAATCTAACCCTTTAACTCGGACCAACACTGCTTTATTATGAATTTCCCTCCTGGACATCGATTACAAAGAACGAGGGAAGAGGAAAAAATGGATGCACTGCAGTAATCCGGTGTCCTGAGTGTTTGTCACAGAGCGCCACCTGCTGTTAGCGCAGGGAAAAGAAGCAATAAATACGTACAAATATGAGGCACAAATATTGTAATGATGGGATATCATCCTACTTCAAACTTTACAGAAGGGGAAAAAAATCATGAAAAAAGGTGAACTTTTATATAAAACAAAACAACAGATGATTACCAATCCTGGAAGCCAAAATTTTAAAAAAGAGAGGAAACTAAAAACAATAAAAACTTAGAGTCCATACGTTATAAATTTTTATAATTAATTAGAAGATATTGCTGAACCGCAGAAGCATCTCTGGTATGTAAAATTACATGAAAAATGTAAATGTAAAAAACAGAAATCCACCAAAGATAATGGTGCTGGGTATCACACAAAATTTAATATCAGAGTTGGTCTTAAATTTGGGAACGACTGCAATAAAGTGCAACCAAACAACCTGTTAATTTACGTTAAATGTAAAGCTCATGTTATCAGTTTCGTTTTGCATCTTTGTGTTTATGGAAACTGGAGTGAGTGAGATAGACCAGGTGATATTAAACTTATTGATTTACTCTTTTTTTTAACGCTCAATTTTCATAGTGAGACTAATTTCTATGGCCTGTAACCAAACTTACTGTAAAAAAAAAAAAGTATTTTTCTCCTTTTAACAAAACAGGCTTGTTTTCAAATATTACACGGAAATATTAAATATTACACGCCCATGTCCAGAGGTCACAGTGCCAGAGGTGGGGTACACCTTGGACAGATTCATTACAGGGACACTGAGACAAACGAGAGAAAAGGCCATCAACACTCCCCTAGGGACAATTTAGCGTTACCAAATACCCTAATATGCATGTTTTTAGTGTGTGGGAGGAAACTGGAGAAAGACCCCAGGCTGGGAGGTGATAGTTCTAACCATTGTTTCACTGTGCCGCCTATAGATCAAACATTTCTAAATTTTAAAATAGTCTACATTTTTGGCTTAAATCTTACATTTTTTGTTGATTGATTATCACAAAACTGAGCAAAAGCTAATCTTTTAAAAAAAAAAGTTTAGGCCACTGAAAATTAGAGAGGAAATAGAGAAAATTCTTGAACATCCTTTCTAAAAACGGATGTGAATCAATAAGAGTTTCCTTATTTTTCTCCAAAATCTTCACTCCCATCTAATTTCAACAGACCAAATCACCTGTGCCCGTGTCACGTTAATCCTTGCATCACTTATCTCTGGGGTCAGGATGGAGGGCAGAGCTCTGATTAAAACCATTAAGTTGTATTCATTAGGACCGCAAAGCCTTTTAATTAATTAGCTGCTCTCTGCTGTAAGACTCTGGACACTCCTGTGTCAGGGGATTGTGCTTGATGATGGGTTTAAAAAAAATACACTTGGCGAGCTGTCCTAACATACACAGATATCTCACACAACCACCACGCACCACTTTAAGATCTC
Organism: Millerichthys robustus; assembly: GCA_034783495.1. Classification (NCBI taxonomy): domain Eukaryota; kingdom Metazoa; phylum Chordata; class Actinopteri; order Cyprinodontiformes; family Rivulidae; genus Millerichthys; species Millerichthys robustus. The sequence goes on from JAVKLF010000053.1 coordinate 5,934,048, forward strand.
ATTATGTACAAAGATTTATCACTCAGATGAACTGCAGCAAAGTGAGGAGAACAAGAAAGAGAAAAACAAAACATAAAAAGGGAAAATTACACCAACTAGTGACATAATGGACTCTAATTCCCTACAATTAAAAATGACTTGTTCGGTTTTACATTCACACAGACTCATATCTAAACCAATTCTACTAACGTTTATCTGGTAAACATGGTGCAGGAGTGTCGATTTCTCTCTTAAAACAAAATAGATGGATTTATTTTTAATAAAGAAGCTGATACAACATTTAACCTTACAACCATTAAAATCCTGTACTGTGTACTGATTTAATAATTTTATATGGTCACATTGAACAAGTGTCTACTGCTTTGTCGTTTGACTCAACATACGTGTGCGTGTATTTTTACCTGCACACTGCCGTTATCTTGGCCCAGACCCACAGCAGACCGCTCCTTGCACAGACAGGTACTTCGAATCCTGGACGGCATCTCATCCGACTGGAACATCATCGATCCTGTTCTGCCGTCACGCACCTGATGCAAAAAATATAAAATATATAAGACAGTAAAAGAAAAAAAATAGCTTTACAGTCATTTTTCAAAACAAACAAGAATGTTTTTTTTTCCCTACTGCTTACCTGCAGTCTGTTGCAGTTGTCTGCAGCCGACACTATAACTTCCTCACCATTAAAAAGAACGTCTGAATCTCTCTTCAGGCAGATGGCTGAAGACGTGTGGACATTTTCTGTCTTCCATAACTACAAAACGGGATACAACAAACATAGTGAGACCTGAACAATCAAATGACACAACACTGAATTTCTTTGATCACATTTTGGTTCTCCTAAATTACATTTTTTTCTGCATTATATTCCCTAAATGACAGAGAATATAGAAAAGAATTCCAGTCAGGTTTCGAGGTCCATCACAGAAGCGAATCTGCCTTTTAAATGTCTGGAATGACCTGCTATTGTTCTTCAGCGGGGTTAAATATACCATTTTGAATGACTGATACTGATATTCTTCTAAATAACCTTCAGCATGGGGCTGGGATTCAGGGTTCTGCTCACTACATAATGTAGTTGTGTCACTCGCACGCTTACCCTGACAGTCTGGTCGTCTGAGCAGGAGAGCAGCTGTGAGCCGTCGTCAGAAAACTGCACACGTTGAACCCAACTCAGGTGGCCGCTGCAGTCAGCCTTTTTCTTATTGTCTTCAAAGTCCCACAGCTTAAAGACGCACATACAGATAAGAAATATAATATTAGGATTCAAAATACAGGACGTTTTACCCACATTAGGTCAAATAAACTCCACATAATTGGATGAACTGTTGTTTTACCTCCACTGTGTAGTTTGAGAATGCTATTGCCAGCAGGTTATTGGTAGGACAGGCATGACAGTATTGCACTGTACCTAAACGACTGGTCTTTATTTCCAACAACATGTCTGTTGTGTCCACATCAAATACCTGCAAAACAACACAGCAGAGTCTAACTTGCCTATATGCTTGGTTAAGACATATTACAAAAGCTGAAACAAAAGTTACACGCTTCAGAGGCTCTAGAAAACGTTCTCCCTTCTCCGGCCTTTTTTGGTGAAATGATAAAAGAGGGCAAGGGAGACAAAGTGAACGTGGCGTTCCTTAATTCAAGCATTTCTACAGAACTCAAACATTAACCACAGAATACCATCGTACGACAGAATGCGATACTGCTGAATAAAATGCAATTACATGCTTTCCGCTATCCGAGACTTTCAATTTCCCTTCCTAATGCTCACCAAAACAGCCTGTCTGGTGGCACAAATGATGCGTTTGCCGTTGGCGGTCCAGGTGCTGCACTTGACAAGGACCTCTTCATCGTCGCAGTCTGTAAACATGCTCTTCACGTCGATTGTCTTCCAATCGTTGGCAGTCGAGACCTTAAACAACTGAATGAAAGCATTCAGAGAGGATGTCAGTGCAGAATGAGTTCTGAAAGTAATCCAGTTTTAACACAACAAAGCAGGTTGTATTAACAATCATCACTCACCGCTGAAAAGCGAAGGAAGAATAGGAAGAATTTTAAAGAGACTTGTGGAAAGGAATGCGTAATTTAAGTAATGTACAACTAATACTGAATCATTTTGGACCCGACCCAGTTCAAGATGACTGAACTTTAAAAAATGGCTATAACTAATTTGATTTTACAGCTGAGACAGGTAACCAACAGATATTCTAATAATTGCACAAGCTTTGGGCTTAACTACTTGGAGTCAACTCTGTTACCAAAGTATTTCATGAACCAGTGGACAAATTTTTGAAAAATATTCAAAAATGAATAATAACTCAGGTAATTTAACAGATACGTGGTAATAGCTGAGAGTTATTTACAACAAATACTAAACACATCTCACAAGATCACAAAATATTGATTGGGATTGCACATAATGGTGTTTCCTAGGTTTGACCAAAACAGCTATAATTTTGTTATAATATGAACTAGTAGTCCAACACTGGGACATATGGCAATGGGCAATATGCATTTTTTTCAAGGAACATCTTTTAATATATACTAGGGATGATGTGCTGAACAAATTAGCTGTCTAACCTAAAGACTATTACTTTGTTAGGTGATGATAGTCAATACATAAGAAAGTATTTAAAACCATAAAACTCTATATACTGAGGTAAACAGCAGTTACCTTAACAGTGCCATCGTTGGAGGAAGTGGACAAGTAACAATCATCGGGGGAGAAACAGCAGTGTTTCACTGGATTCAAGTGGCCAAACAATGTGTTCTGGGAGGCTGGCTTGTTGAGATTCCATAACTATAAAAAACAAAGAACATACTAAGGGGGATACACAAAATGAACAAAGAAATGCGAGACAGTACAGCACTGGATAATGATGATACTAATTAAAAACAAAAACTTGTTTAAAAAAACCATGCATACCTTGACATTCATCATTTCATCATTGGAGCAGGTGGCTAGAAGGAGTTGCTTCTTCTGATTGGTGAACTCACAGTGGTTAATCTGCTCCTCGTGCTCCTCCAGAAAGACCCTCAGCAGCTTGCCCTGCTCTGCATTCCACACCTAAAACTCACAGACATACTGATTTTATCCTAAAAATATTGAAATAGTTTGCACTTTTGTTTGTTTCGGTCGTAAATTCGGTGATAAAGAACTTGCACTTCACTCACCTTGACCTTCCGGTCACTCGAGCAGGTTGCAAGGTGACGGTCGTCAGAGGAAAAGGCACAGCAGAGCACTTCTTCATCGTGGGCATTGATTTCCAGGAGTTTCTCACCTGAGGTACTTTTAAACACCTGAGCACACGCATACAGTATAATGTGTCAATATTAAAAAAAGAAAAGCAAAACTGCAGAAGGGAGCTGAAAAATACCCTCAAATAAGCAAATAATGACAGTATATGTATTTTTAATCTCTTTACTCTGCTAATGTGACTTAATCAGTAACAAATCTGTGATTTTTTTTTTCTTTATTTTAATTTAAAAAATACAAATATATAAAATCTGTGAGTTTTTTTATATTTTCGTCTTACATGTTTGGGTTGAAAACATTGCTTGTTTCCATAAGAGAACGGCAAAAAGCTTAATTTTCTAATAAAAGATAACCGGAGATAATTTTTTTGGGAAAGCTACATCCATTCAACGAGATGTAATTATGGATCATTGTTTATATTTCACAGCATTTAGTTTTTATGAGAGCTCTTTGTCTTTTATATGTTTGGACAGAAAAGACTACACTTTCTCAGTGAGTACCTTTAGCGTCTTGCTAGCTCCACAAGAAGCAACTTTGTTTCCATCATGGGAGAAGCAGGCAGAATAGATGGAGCCCTGGTGAGGATGGATCACTAAACGAGACAGATTATCCGCACTGCTCTTGTTTCTGTTTAAAAAGGAAACATACACACACTAAATTGTCAACCAAAGCTTTTTGGCAAACTATCTGCACCATTAGTTATCTGCCAATGGATAACGAAACTGATGCAAAAGTACAAAAAGCTGAAGATGTTTTGAGCCAACTTGTTTGCTTTTGCGTTTTAGGATCACCAAACATAAAAGCTTGCTTTCATACACCAAGTCAAAGTAGAGTCTGCCCCTCTTGGCCCAGCTCTGGGCCTGCTGTCGAGCCTGTCTGTAGACCTCGGAGGTGTGTGGCTGAGACAGAGCGAGCTGAAGGACATCAGGGAAAGGACGCTGCTCCAGGTGGTGGGCGCTCAAGGACAAAAACTCCTTGAACTGGCTGCGAACCTCACTGTTCTGAGAGGACAGAAAGCACAGGCGAACTTCACTGTACTGCAGGCTATAGGATATAAAGTACAAACTACATTTGTAATGGTATTTTTATGTATTGATTTCATTTATAAACATTTCCCACAAACATCAATCCATGTTTACATTTATTAATTCAGAAATTTGCCAATTTATGATGGAATAAACTGAAAAGGCAACGAGAGAAGCCACAACACAGAGACAAAATGAGCTTCTCTCTGTGAGGATCATCAAAAATGTCTTGAGGAAGGACAACAAAGGGTTCTGCTTAACAAATGAGTCAGGTGTCATTGGTGTGTCTTACACAATAAAGAGAACAAAATCTGTAAACCTGTATTTTCCCTCCTTCATGAGCAAAGTTCATATCTAATAAAGAGCAACCTGTTCAATTCAGATGCATTTAGTATTGCAAAACTTGAACTCATGTTTATAGGAGACAAATTTGCTTTACTTCATAAGATGATTTACGTTTACTCACCTCTTTGTCAAGAATGTCTCCGTACTCCACGTAGTCATTAATGAGGAGCGCTGGACCCATTATCTTGGCCTTGATGCTGACCCAGTCCAGTGAAAACATGAGTGAGTAGAGCTCCTAAACAGAAAAAGGAACCAGAGAGAAATGTTGTGCGTGATAGAATGATGCATGATGGAAGCATAACCAAATGAAAATGAAGTATTGTACCTGATGGAGTTTGGCTTTAGCCATGTGATAGGTCAAAAATCGGATCCAATAGAGGCATTCCTCATCCCCTGAGGTGGGAGGACTGTCTCTGTAGTGATGCTGGTACTGACGCACCACCTTAGTGTGAAGGCTCTGAATATGTGTAAACACACACGCACATACTGTAAATATACACTGCATATTTCATAGTAAAGACGCAGAGCAAAAGAGTGGATTAATCAGCATGTTTCTATTCAAGCAAACAAGCTAAAATGGTCTCCCAACCTCAATATGTTCTCGATTCTGCTCCACCAAGAAGTCCAGCTGAAGGTCATGAAGGTAGTACAAACACGGTTTACTGTGAACGTCGACAAAAAGCAGAGACTTGTTGACAAACTCCTGGAGGATGTCCTCTACGTCCTCTGGCTCCAGATCCCACAGAACAGACAGCACCTAGGAAAAAGAACATTGTATAATACGGCGTCATTTTTGTCTAAATGTTTCACTGCTACCAGGAAGTTAAAGTTCTGTTCAAATGACAAGTTAGAAAAAAAAATTGAAACTACGGGTCAAATGGTATCTGCTATTGGGAGTTTTGATGTTCTTACATAAAAACACACAGAATTCAATCAAAAACATTAAGAATGTAAGTGAAATGTTCCTAAAACTCAAACAACACATGATAAAAGCATCTTGTTTTCGTCAGTTAAACCTTAGCAGGGATCTTCACGTCTTTTTGGAACACAGTAAAGTCTTTGTAGAGATCTTGATGGTCCTCAGGCAGATCCTCGATGCTCGCCGCCATGGCCTGATCCAATGCATCGTAGTCGTAGGAGGACGACTTCCTGATGCGTTTAAACTGCTTCTGCTGCAGCTGGCAGAGGTAATAATGCCAACGATTGGGTTTCTCTTTTAGCAAAGCACCAACTAGAGACACCACCAGAGGAGAGCCTGACCAGGAACGGTGGAAAGAGTAAATATGTAGATTTTTTTAAAAAACACCATCAGATTTGAACTAGAACAAAAAACATGTTCATTTACGGACCTTTACATTCTCTAACAATACTACGAGCCTCCTCAGGTAGAGTCTGGAGCTTTTTTTCAGTGTACAGAGCCAAGATCTCCAGTGCCTTTTTTTCATCCAGACCACTTTCTACTTGCACTTCATGTTTGGAGCCTAAAAGTTAAAGATAAAAAGTTTGTTTTTTTATTCTTTCTGTATTTTTATAGAAAAGGAAACAAATAGTCAACAGATCAGATGACGTACCACCAACTGGATCAACGATGCTTCTATTTCTGGTGGTAAGAAGAATCCGACACTGAATATCAAACACTTTCAGCACGGAGCTATCCCAGATGTCATCAAGAATTAGTAGTGACCTAGAAAAAAAAAATCCAGTAAAATGACCAAGAAATACACTTTACTTCAGCAACAAGAAAATGCTATTTGAAGCAAGAAAACATAGCAATCTTGAATATATATTCTAAACCTTGAAAGACAAATTACAACATTTGCTGATGATGAATATACTATAAAGTTATGGTTTATATATATATAGAATAAACTTACTTAATTTTTGGAATTATTTGCACAGTCAATCAGCATGATCCAAAAGCATGATGGGAAATGAGGGCCATCACGTTAGCCTATATGTTCTAAAAATAATAAAAGATTTCCTGCAACCTATGCAATTTTATAAGCTGTACTCATTACTGAAAAAAAAACAGTCAGCATTTTACAAAGCTTTTACAATGCTAAACTTTTTGTGTGTTAATCGCTGCAAAATGTCAGGTAAGAATTCTTTTACAGCATTAGAAATGAAGATATTCCATTCTGGTTTTCCCTCCTCAATCAGAATCAACGTGCTATATCGTTTATTTAACGGTTTTGTGTTCTGAAAAAATACAGAAATCACAAAACAAAACAAAGGTAATGTCTAGCTAACCTTGGATATTTGCGCAACATCAGGAAGCGCAGACGCTCCTTGGCTACATCCAGAGAGTTGGGGTGGACTGCCTTCTCATCCAGGCTCTGCTCAAGACGAAAACACAAAGAATGGATCTTCACCAGCAGGTCTGGTTTGTCCAGCTGACCGATCGACAGCCAATGGATCCCTCCAGGAAAACACTCTGTATGCAAGAGAAGACAAAACTGAGAAACTAGCTAATAGAGTTTACTAAGTTCTTTCTCATTTAGTTTGAGTAAATCAGATGTTCTTCACCTTCGACAAGTTCATGGTGTCTAACAGCCTCAGAAGCAAGCACAGACTTGCCCGAACCAGCCATGCCATGGATTATAACCCAGCCAGCATCTTTCTGGAGTCGATAAAGTTTGTCCCGGACTTGATTTATCAACTCTGGTCTGCTGACAAACACTACAGGCCTTTGTGGTACCCCGCCTTCACTCAGCACGGTCTGGACTGCTGGATAAACCAGAAGGGGATTAATCCTGGAACAATTACATTTGATTGCAGCAAGCACATAACTGTTTTATCACTCCTTGAGTCCCACACTATGAAACCTCCACTCTCCCAGCAACCCACAACATCTCACTTCTCACCATGAGTTATAGAGTGGTCAACAGAGCCGTTATGAGGACCAGGTGACGCACGCGGTATGTCAGCATACAGTAGGTTGGCCAAATCGTGATAGGCCTCTTTAAACAGAGCATTGTAAAAAGAAATGTAGGAACGATTGTCCTTCTTCAGCAAGAGGTCGAGAAGGGCTGCAGCCTGATCCTTCCTGGTGCGCTGCAGACAAAAAATAAGTCATGTGAACCATCTTTTTCACATACACGTTTTTTTGAACAATCTTAAATGAGGCATAGTAATAATTATCAACTAAATCTAAATGTGAAATTACCTAAGCCAGGATTGCCCAAACGTTTTCCCTGAGTGGGCCAAAATGAAAATCTACCTGAGGGCTGCGGGATAAATGCAATAAAATAATACATGAAATGCAAATATTTTTTTAAGTAAAGTCGTTTTGTTTTTTAACAATTAAGCTAGCAGCCAACGCAGTGGTCCATGTTTTGTTTGGGTTTATTTTTTAGCTTGTGCACTTGGAGAAAGTTTGATGTATACTCTGACAGCAAAGACTCATGGGACATTTCACAAATTAATAAAAAAGCAGTATTTGTGGTTTTATAAAGTCTACTTTCTTTCTTTCTTTTTATTTATTTAGACAGGTAATCTCATGTGTACTTAAATCTAATCTAAATGTCTCTTGTAGTTATTTATATAGTCATTGGGCCAATGGATGGAATGATTGTAAGTGGAAATGCAGTGTTTCTACATAGGACGACAAGACATTATAACTACTGGCAGGCCAAATCAAATGGCTTTGGGCACCTCTGATCTAAGCCAAAATGAATACGTAGTAGGAATCAGTAGTAGGAAGGATAAAATTAATCAAAACACAGCAGTGTTTAACAAAACAACTGATTAAATTCTCGTTGCACAAGCTCACTCACAATCGTTTTGATCTTCTCCTCTTCTTCCCCAGTCAGAACACCATCACTGATCATGTGGTCCATCAGATAGGTGGGTTTGATGTCCTGCTCCAGCTTGGGGCGGTGGCGCAAGAGGCAACTCCGGGCTCGTTCCTCCAGCACCATCTTTGCACAAACCACTGACCATGCAAGAGCTGAAAATGTACGAAGACAATGCAAAGGAAATTACTGAAAGATCATAATCAGACAGGTTTTTTTTACTCCAAAAATATTGGAATGTTTAATAAAATGTTAATAAAAATTGAATGCAATGATTTGCAAATCTCATAAACTCAAATCGTATTCATAATAGAGCATAGTTGATGTTTTTCTTTCAGCTGTTCTCTGCTGCAGAGGTCACCCACAACAAGCAAACAAGTGATTTGGAAATTGTTACAAGACTTGTGTAAGTAATAGTGGAAATTCGTGAGTGGGGAGTCAATGATTATGTTCTTTAATGCTAAAAACAGCTGTGCCTAAATTATTACCAACCTCAACACAAACAGATCTATGTGGACATAATTTAAATAGAATTATTATCAGAAATCATAAAGACAGCACCAGCAGTAAAGAGGAACAGGAACGGAGACCAAAAGCGAAATTATAACTCGGCTTATCAAGTTCAAAAGTTCAATTATTTTACTTTAACCTCTTCTAGTAGCTACCAACAAGTGTAAAACCCGGTTACCGGTGCTTCATAACCCATTACTTAATTAGTGAACGGCATGTCAGAGAAAAACTTCTAAATATAACGTGTCGCAACATATCACTCAGGTAATTTGAAGACAAGTTCACCCGTTCGGGACTTAAAGGAAACAAAGAAAGTCACAGAAAGCATCTACTTACGGGTATTTTCTCCTGTTTCGTGAAAAAAAACTTTTCCTTAACTTGTATGTTATCCAAAGTAGAGTAACGCCCTATGAAACTCCAGTGAAATGTCAAGAGCATTTAATTTCTTGGGGGAGCAATATTACACACCCAATTTAGTGAGGGGAGCTTCCTGATTCACATTAAAAACAACACTCCCGGTTTGACACAGCCAATCACGAAGAGGCATTTAAACCACGTGACTGATGAGCTCATGCGTTTGACGAATCTGTAGCTGGGCAAACTGATGCTGCATTCATAGACCACGTTGCTGTCGTAAATTTGTACTTTTTTATTTAATGCACAGGCTTCATAAAATAGCTTTCGAGGGAATGTCCTCGTGCTTCAACAGTGCAGTAGTAGTAATAAAAATTTTAAACTACGCAGTACTGCGTAATTTTAAATTTTCGCTACAATGCGCTGTTGTGACAAAAGACAAAAATTATGCAGGTTTTTTTACACTGCTTTTTAATTGTTATCACTCCTTGAATCGTCACTCCTCCTTGAATCGTCACCTTATCGTGGTGGAGGAGTTTGTGTGCCTGAATGATCCTAGGAGCTATGCTGTCGGG